>JAJOZX010002936.1:35000-260000 GCA_023014485.1 Bathynomus jamesi
ACAGACATACTTTCTTTCCACGCTACCATAAAACAGTTTGGAACACACGTGGGCTAACAAACAATGGAAAGTCTGTTCCTTCACCAAGGCGTCTTAGTAATTGGCGTGAAGTTCTACGTCACAGGAATCATATAAAAGAAAGCACCCACGCTCACTCACTCTCACTCCGGTGCTTCCATTCCGTTCGACTACTCTGTACGTTGTCATCCCTCATCAGTTGTAACCGACTCAAGACCAAGGTTCACTTCAACACCACATTCAAGAAACGAAGCATCATTGGAAGTGACCCACCAACACTGCCGCAGGAAACCCCAACGGCATCAGGAATTCCCCTTGGTCTCTTCATTACCGCATAAACCGGTTATCAAGCATCTTCGAGAGCACCGGCAAGGTCTGCAACACTACGAGAAGCATCCGCAAGGGAAACATTGCGTGACTCGACGGCGAAAGCTACAAGCCCAAATCACTCCACATCTGGTCAGCTTTTACCGCTTTACGAAGAACGATCGTCTACGAGACTCCATTAGGCCCATCACACCTCGACCTACGGAACGAACTTCCAAGAGACAACCACAACCGGGCCTACATCTCCAACGCAAAAAGGCCTAATCCACGACCCGACCAACGCGCGAGCGACCAGTTTCCAGAGGACGATCGACGACACTCACGGTATTCCTTTTCAACAATCCTTCCACGACGTCAAATCGTCCGGGTAAGCTAACTACATCATATTCTAAGTGCTCTTGAAGCCTACATTAGCCTACCGCCGAACAGCAGGCTACTCTCCCAAAGTGAGTAATTAAACATTCCCATTGACTCCTGTTAATAACGCAGTAGACCATTTTTCTCTACTGCAGGCCTAATTCATATACCGTGTATATTCCCTCAACTATCATTAGGCCGAACGGTAGGCCTGTCATCCAATTCAAGTGTCATTTTTATACCGTTATTTCCGCGTATCATCCGTTATTTTGTTCAATTCACATATTTACGTGTTAACTAAACATTCTCTTGACATAATCACTTAACATCACATAATGTTCTTGTATATAAATGACATTTGTGCAAGCATTACAATCCATTATAATTAGGCCGCATCAATTATTCCTTGTGCATCCATACAATCATTTAGCCTACTTAATCAGTGTCATGTTTTCCATTCAATGTACCAAACGCACGTGCATTCTTTATAGCAATATTAGGCCCATTCAATGTTCTATGTTGCATGCCATTACATACCATCGATGAGTACTGTATTACGTATTACCTCAATTAAGCTATTAACATTTCATTTTATTACCTAGGTCTATGCCATAAGCATAACATAAACTACCAATTAATTACTGTCAATTCTTTGTTATACCACCGTGAATAAGTAACGGTTTGTACAAAATAAAGTACCGAGGCTTATTCTATTTAGAGTACCAAAACGTACGCGTTCACGTTGTCATTAATAGGCCTCTTTCACAGATCATTTATGCATAATCTGTAGTTTCCCTAATCGGTGTATTACATAACCTATTTGTTATATTATTACGTGCATGCATTAATTTTGTATTCACCATCTCATATTTCAGGTTGTGTCCCATTTTGTATACCATTAAGCCTCACATAAACGAGCGCATATTTCAAAGGTCATTATCGAACTGTTAAGCTTTCTAGTCAGTCTTACCATTGTATTTTCACTGTGAAAATTAATATAAATATTTTCTTAATTAAACTACACAAAACATAAGTGTCTTTTATAACCTTAACTTAATTTGCTTTGGGCGTAAACCAAAGCTGGTGACCTCGCTGCCATTTCGGTCACTTCCAATAGTATGGTGGATCTACTCAAATAGCCTTTCATTAATAAGTAATCAGTCAGTCATTGCCTTAATCAATCGTTGCATACAATTAAATCATTATCACCTTAAACGGCTAAAACTAGGTCCACTATAAATTGGTGTAACCCCGGAGTGACTCGAAAGTAATTGCAAGTTAATTTTCACAGTGAACCTGTTGTTTAGTGGTTAGGGACATTTTCTTAATTTTAAATATTCTTTTATTGCAAATAACAAAATAGCGGTGATATCAAACATTTAAATTAATACACGGTACAACATATACGGCGCGTCAATAGGCCTATCTACATCTGTGACTGGTGTTATTTTCCCGTACACATTAGGCCACAAATACATTTACGGTTAATTTTGTTGGCACATGATAACACGTTTTCGCGCGAAAAATATGCAGCAGGAAAACAACAACGCCACTACATCCCACACCTACGGCGATTCCAAAATCCCCACTTTTTGGCCCGCGGATCCCCGCACATGGTTCTTACAGGTCGAATATCATTTCGAGTCCCACGACATAACAAGAAGCGTGGCCAAGTTTAACATCGTAGCCGCGCAACTCACACCAGAGGTCGCTGGCGAGGTGAGAGACATTCTCGCCAAGAGGCCCCTAGAAAACCCCTATGAGACGTTGAAGACCGCCGTTTTGGAGCGAACGGCCATGTCAGAGCAAAATCGCCTCCGGAAATTACTCGCGACCGAAGAGCTTGGCGACAGATCCCCGTCGCAGTTCCTGCGACACATGCAGCAGCTCCTGGGGGATTCAGCCCACGTTGTTGAGCACTCATTCTTCCGCCAACTTTTCATACAACGACTACCACCGCAGGTCCAACGAAGTGCTGGCGGTGACGAAACCAGACACTCCGTTGAAGGACCTGGCGGATATAGCGGACAGGGTTTTGGACATAGAAACGCCACAAGTGCCCGGAGTCGCCTCACCACCCCCTCCCCCAACCGCGCCCGACAACAACTTGGTGGAGACCGTCGCGAAGTTGACCATCATGGTAGAAGGACTTTTTCGCGATGTACGCGGGTTGCAAACGCGTGAACGAAGCAGATCACGCGACCCTCAGCACCGCAACTCACGACCCCGTTCCCGTTCCCGCACCCCCGGTTCCAACGACGAACCGGGCGTATGCTGGTACCACAGGACATTCGGCGATCAAGCCCGGAAATGCACGGCCCCCTGTCTTCGGGAGGGAAACGTAGCAGCCGAGCATTAACGGCGTCTCATGCTCAAGGCTTCCACGGCGTCCGCCTATTCTTCGTCACAGACGCCCATTCCAAGACACGTTTCTTGGTCGATACCGGCGCCCAAGTCAGTCTCCTCCCCCCCTCCCCACAAGAGCGGTTACATCCCAGTTGGGAGACTGAATTAAACGCGGTGAACTCGACTCCCATTCAAACATACGGTCAAAAATCCCTTACCCTCAACCTCGGACTTAGGAGAACCTTCCGTTGGGTTTTTCTCATCGCCGACGTGCAACAGCCAATCTTAGGTGCAGATTTTCTGCAGCATTACGACTTAGGAGTGGACGTTAGACGCCGGAGACTCATTGACCAAAGACCAGCCTCAGCGTGCAAGGCGTTTTCTCTCCGTACGTCAGCGCCTCCGCCAGTATATTCGGTGGCTCGCCTGAGTCACCGTACGGTACACTACTGGCTGAGTTTCCATCGGTGACACGCCCTTGCAACCGCGAGGTGCCAGTGAAGCACAATGTGCTCCACTATATTCAGACTGCAGGACCCCCGAAGAATGCTCGTCCTCGACGTTTGGCTCCGGACCGTCTGCGCATCGCAAAGGCAGAGTTCGAACACATGATCGAACTAGGAATCGTCCGGCCTTCCAAAAGCCCTTGGGCCGCACCGTTACACATGGTCCCCAAGAAGACTGAGGGCGACTGGCGTCCTGTGGGCGATTACAGGGCGCTCAACACTTGCACAGTGCCCGACCGCTACCCTCCCCCCCTTCTGCACGATTTTGCCGCCAATCTCTCTGGGTGTACGGTTTTCTCCAAACTGGACCTCGTCAGGGCCTACCATCAAATCCCGGTAGCCCCAGAGGACGTTCCCAAAACCGCGATAATAACGCCCTTTGGGCTTTTCGAATACATCCGCATGCCTTTCGGCCTCCGGAACGCGGCACAGACTTTTCAGAGATTTATCGACGACGTCCTTCGGAGTCTCCCCTTCTGTTTTGCCTACATAGACGACCTCCTCATTGCCAGCAGCGATGAAGTGGAACATGTCAAATAGGGCGGAGTGAAAAACTCATTTTTCGAATTTTCAAATTGGCTAGTGTGGAAAATGTGTGGAGTAGTGAGGAAATAAGCTGGTATAAATTTAAAATCATAACATTAATATCTTCAGGTGCCACAATGACCTTCAATATTGAAAAAAATTGAAAAAAGCAGATTTTAACCAATAATTACAGAAGAGTCCACGATGCACAATAGACAAGAATTTATTCACACTTGTATAAAAATAGCTCAGTCAACCTTTAAAAAAAGTTTCTATTCTCTAAAAACAGTTTTCTATATTCAGCTCACTCAGCTGTCACGTGAGTACTTCGGTTCAGTGTAGCTGTCGCTCTCGTAGCAGGTGGGTGTTCTGTTGTTGGCGTTACTCAGATAGTCTAAACTATATTTCTTATATATTTTGCATTTCTGTATTGTGTTGCCCTAAGTTTGCCATGTACTATTAACTGAAATTAACGTATAATTGATATTAGCTCTTTCTTTTTCAGATTTGTATACTTTCAAAATGTCTCGAGTTTGTGCAAAATCAACCAGGGCCTCAACTGAGTGCCCCATGTTTGGTATGGGGGAAGATTTGTGGCACAGGAATCTTCCTACATACGAAGGAGTTTTTAAATATTACTTGTTTGTAAGAACGATTTGAAACAGAATACTAATAAAGATCCTTCAATATCTCAAATATTAGAACAAGTTGTTGATAAATTGAAAACAATTTGGGAAAGTGCTTCCGTCCCAATTCTGTCAGACAGGCTAATTGAAACAATGTTCAGAAGCTACCACGAAAAGTATCGTATCATTATGAAGCCATACCAAAGCAGAAAAAATTCTGAAGCTTACAAAGCAAAGATTGATATGTTCAAAAAAGAAGCACACACGAAACTTTTGACATTGCAGCGTGCAAGTGCAAAGTACTAACACAATGTTCTTGTCCCAAAGAAAAAACGGTTCCAAAGGAAGAAGTGACGTTCCTCTTAGATCAAAGGAGTGAAAGAAAACTGTTTATTGATAGAGTAGATATTACACTCTCAAAGAAAAAAGCATCTACGTTGCTAAGAAAGCAAAAAGAAGATGTGAGGCTCACCAAAGAATCTTCACAGGAGAAATTGCAGGATACAAATGTTGAATTATCATCATCGACATCAAATAGTGAAAGTGAATCTGGCGAAATATCAGACGATACATTTCCAGAGCCAGTTAGCTCGAAAAGAAAGCTCGAACAACCTCAAGAACAATTATTCAAGAAAAGGAAAACTACAAATCTACCTTCAGTGGCTACTGCTTGTGACAGGACTGCAGTTTCAGATCGAGCTGCAGCATTCATTGTTAGTGCAGTATTGCAAGATATTGGAGAAGTTTCTATTGACAATACATCTGAAGTAGTGGATAGGAGTAAAATCAGAAGAGAAAGACAAAGAAGAGATCAGAATTATGAAAGATCAAAAGGTCCCAATCAAGGAATCTATTTTGATGGTCGAAAAGATTCTACACTCTTCCAAGAAAAAAAAGAGTCCAATGTATATCAGAAGAAGGTAACAGAAGACATATCACTTTAGTGAGAGAACCTGTGTTCAGATTATTTGGGCCATTATTCTGTGAATTCTGTATCAGCTGAAGAAATATGTAAAGGAATGTTTGAGTATATTGGAAATAATGACATGAACCTGGAAAACCTTGTTGCCATTGGATGCGATGGTGCAGCAGTCAACACTGGAGAAAAGGGAGGCGTTATAAGGCTTATAGAATTGAAGCTGAAGAAGCCAGTTCAAAATTTAGTGTGCCAGCTCCATGCCAATGAATTGCCATTACGCCATTTAGTTGCAAAGCTGGATGGAAAAACATCTGCCCCCCGCGGATTCACCGGTCCTATTGGCAGGGAATTAGAGAACTGTGAGAGTCTTCCTATTGTCGAGTTTGAAAGGATTGATGTTGAGGAACCAACTGTAGACTGTGAAGATCTTAGCACCGACCAAAAATATCTAATTGATATTCATCAGGCCATAACAAAGGGATATTGCTCTCCAGATCTTGCTCATCGTAGTCCAGCAAAATGGCACATTCACGATGGCTGACTACAGCAAATCGTTTGCTTCGTCTATACGTTTCAACTGTAAGTCCATCTCAGAACCTCATGAACATTGCTTCTTTTATAATGAAGGTCTACATCCCAATGTGGTTTTCTATTAAGCAAAGTACGTCTTTTGTCAATGGCTGAAAACATGTTTTCAAAACTATTGAACTAACAAGAACACTGAATGACGAAGTAAAGGATATTGTAAACCCTGTCATACAAAGAAATGCATTTTTTGCAAATCCAGAAAATATTCTAGCATCAATGATTCATGATGACCGCAGCGCCATAAGAGAATTAGCGTGGAGGCGAATAAAGAAAGCAAGGCAAACAACAAGGAAAAGTTGTGAGGCGTTTCACAGTACCTGTTATTCAATTTGAAGCTACTGATTATACTGATTTAATTAATTGGCAAAAATGCATTGTCACTGAACCACCTGTGACAAGACACTTGACAGAAAATGAGATTGAAGAATTCATAGAAAAAGAGTACCCCTCCATTCGAGAAATTCCCTTGTCATACACATAGTAGAAAGAATGGTAAAATTAGTGACTGAAGCATCATCAAAGTATTTGGATTGAACGCGCGAGATGGCTTCATAAGATCAACACTTCAGTCACGTGAAAAAATGCCATCATTCGAAAGTAAAGCTGAATATAAAGTTTAAATAAAACGTTAATAGAAAAAAACATGCGCAAGGATTGGTGGTTGGGAGGGCATGGGTGGAGCTCGACACGCAGCACCTCCTCGTGGTGAGTTCTGGATTATTTAGATCATTAATCAAAAGAACATTGATCTAAATAAACTAAGAGCTGCGTAATTCAGTAACTATTTTGGTAATTGGAACACTTAATATATAATAATAACAAGTAAGTTTCAGTTATTGTACTAATGCAGAATATAAGAAAATCATTATATTTCACTTTTTTCGACGGCTTTGTGGCACCTGAAGATATAATTTCGCAGGACTAATATTTATGCACAGTCATTATCTATAGCACCCACATATTTTCCGCACTAGCCATATTTGAATTTCGAAAAAAGGTTTAAAAACCTCATTTTCGATCCGCCCTAATATCAAACACCTTCGGCAGGTTTTCGCTCGACTCGATGAGTATGGAGTCGTCATCAACCCCAGCAAGTGCCAGTTTGGCGTCCCCGAACTTGCATTCCTCGGTCATCAAATTACAGGCAACGGTATCTCCCCCAACCCCCATAAGGTCGACGTCATTAAGGAATTTCCCCCCCCTACCACGCAAAGAAAACTGCGGGAATTTTTAGGTATGATAAACTTTTATCGCAGATTCATTCCCCATGGCGCGCACCTCCTCCGCCCTTTGCATGCCCTGCTGCGCCCCTGCAGGAGGGGGTCCTCTACGTCAATTCCATGGCCTGAAGAGGCCCAGCGAGCGTTCGAGTCGGCTAAGTCAGCCCTCATTGATGCGACCCAGCTGTCTCACCCTCATCCTGACGCAGAAATCAGCCTCGTCGTGGATGCTTCTGACACTGCGGCAGGCGCCGTGTTACAACAAGCGTCAGGAGATGGTTGGCAGCCCTTAGCCTTTTTCTCACGCGCATTCAAACCAACGGAAACCAGATATAGCACTTTCGGTCGAGAATTGCTTGCGGTTTATCTGGCGACCAAACACTTCCGCCACTACTTAGAGGGAAGAGAATTCATTATATACACGGATCATCGTCCGCTAACGTTTGCCATCAATTCCCAATCCGACCGGTATTCCCCCAGGGAAATGAGACATTTGGACTACGTCTCACAATTCACTGGCGATCTTCGTCACATAAAAGGCCATGCAAATACCGCAGCGGACGCTCTATCGCGAGTCACGATTAATGCGTCCCTTGTTCCCGCCAGCGGTGACGTCATCGACTACGAAGCTATAGCAGAAGCTCAACGAGGAGACGATGAACTGCAACAGCTCAGTAGTGCATCCACGTCGTTACAACTGGAAGAAATTCCATTGCCTTCTTCCTCACGGACCCTCACGGTCGACGTTTCTACAGGATCACACCGTCCTTTCGTCCCCGAGAAATTCCGACGCGAAATTTTTAATAGGCTTCATTCTCTTTCTCACCCCGGAATTCGCGCGTCTCAGGCTCTCGTCACCTCTCGTTTCGTCTGGCCCAGCATCAACCGTGACGTCAGACGGGGCCCAAGCTTGCATAAAGTGCCAGAAAGCAAAAATTCAACGTCACACGACGGCACCTTTAGCTGTTTTTCGCCCCCCCGACGCACGTTTCGATCACGTACATCTGGACCTCGTCGGCCCATTTCCACACTCAGAAGGTTACACGTACCTCCTCACCTGCGTCGATCGATTCACGCGTTGGCCTGAGGCGATCCCTATAAAGGACATCACGGCTGAATCCGCCGCCCGCGCTTTCGTCAGTGGTTGGGTGTCCCGTTTTGGAGTCCCATCAACAATCACTACTGACCGTGGTCGGCAATTCGAATCCGCTCTGTGGAAGAGCCTGACACAAATTTTAGGTTGTTCCCGGATTCGGACTACAGCATATAGGCCCATGGCCAATGGCCTCGTCGAGCGACTACACCGTCACCTGAAGGCGTCCCTAAGGATGACCACCACCGGCCCACGTTGGACCGACGCCCTTCCCCTTGTCCTCCTGGGAATTCGGGCAGCGCTCAAGGATGACCTGCAATGTACATCGGCCGAATTGGTGTACGGTACTCCTCTGCGGCTACCCGGCGAATTCTTCACTTCGTCAGGAGCACATCCTTCGGTGGACGGCAGCACGTACGCCGACGCCTTAAGGGCGACCATGCGCAATTTTCGTCCGGTTTCCCCGCGTCATCCCACTGCTCGTCGCATTTTTGTCCCCGCCCGGTTGTCCTCCTGCACCCACGTCTTCGTCAGAAACGACACCATCCGTCCTCCCCTACAACATCCATACGATGGGCCTTTTCCTGTGCTGCGGATGGGTGACAAAACTTTCATCCTCGACCGTGCGGGACGCAAGGACGTAGTGTCCCTCGAGGACGACGCAATTTCCCCAACAGTTTCCCCACAACCGACTACAGCAGACACAATTCTCCCCATTTCCCCAACCCAAGAAGATGTCTCGCGCCCTCCCGCCAACGAAACACCGCCAGACACACGAACGGGTGTCCGTACTCGGAGCGGCCGCGTCAGTTTCGCCCCGAAATGGTGATCCTTTTATCATCGTTCCTTCGTCTCTGAGAGGGAACTACTTGTAGCGGATCAACAAGAAATAGACCAACAAATCGACAGACATACTTTCTTTCCACGCTACCATAAAACAGTTTGGAACACACGTGGGCTAACAAACAATGGAAAGTCTGTTCCTTCACCAAGGCGTCTTAGTAATTGGCGTGAAGTTCTACGTCACAGGAATCTTATAAAAGAAAGCACCCACGCTCACTCACTCTCACTCCGGCGCTTCCATTCCGTTCGACTACTCTGTACGTTGTCATCCCTCATCAGTTGTAACCGGCTCAAGACCAAGGCTCACTTCAACACCACATTCAAGAAACGAAGCATCATTGGAAGTGACCCACCAATACTGCCGCAGGAAACCCCAACGGCATCAGGAATTCCCCTTGGTCTCTTCATTACCGCATAAACCGGTTATCAAGCATCTTCGAGAGCACCGGCAAAGTTTGCAACACTACGAGAAGCATCCGCAAGGGACACATTGCGTGACTCGACGGCGAAAGCTACAAGCCCAAATCACTCCACATCTGGTCAGCTTTTACCGCTTTACGAAGAACGATCGTCTACGAGACTCCATTAGGCCCATCATACCTCGACCTACGGAACGAACTTCCAAGAGACAACCACAACCGGGCCTACATCTCCAACGCAAAAAGGCCTAATCCACGACCCGACCAACGCGCGAGCGACCAGTTTCCAGAGGACGATCGACGACACTCACGGTATTCCTTTTCAACAATCCTTCCACGACGTCAAATCGTCCGGGTAAGCTAATACATCATATTCTAAGTGCTCTTGAAGCCTCATTAGCCTACCGCCGAACAGCAGGCTACTCTCCCAAAGTGAGTAATTAAACATTCCCATTGACTCCCGTTAATAACGCAGTAGACCATTTTCTCTACTGCAGGCCTAATTCATATACCGTGTATATTCCCTCAACTATCATTAGGCCGAACGGTAGGCCTGTCATCCAATTCAAGTGTCATTTTTATACCGTTATTTCCGCGTATCATCCGTTATTCTGTTCAATTCACATATTTACGTGTTAACTAAACATTTCTTGACGTAATCACTTAACATCACATAATGTTCTTGTATATAAATGATATTTGTGCAAGCATTACAATCCATTATAATTAGGCCGCATCAATTATTCCTTGTGCATCCATACAATCATTTAGCCTACTTAATCAGTGTCATGTTTTCCATTCAATGTACCAAACGCACGTGCATTCTTTATAGCAATATTAGGCCCATTCAATGTTCTATGTTGCATGCCATTACATACCATCGATGAGTACTGTACATTACGTATTACCTCAATTAAGCTATTAACATTTCATTTTATTACCTAGGTCTATGCCATAAGCATAACATAAACTACCAATTAATTACTGTCAATTCTTTGTTATACCACCGTGAATAAGTAACGGTACCATTGTACAAAATAAAGTACCGAGGCTTATTCTATTTAGAGTACCAAAACGTACGCGTTCACGTTGTCATTAATAGGCCTCTTTCACAGATCATTTATGCATAATCTGTAGTTTCCCTAATCGGTGTATTACATAACCTATTTGTTATATTATTACGTGCATGCATTAATTTTGTATTCACCATCTCATATTTCAGGTTGTGTCCCATTTTGTATACCATTAAGCCTCACATAAACGAGCGCATATTTCAAAGGTCATTATCGAACTGTTAAGCTTTCTAGTCAGTCTTACCATTGTATTTTCACTGTGAAAATTAATATAAATATTTTCTTAATTAAACTACACAAAACATAAGGTGTCTTTTATAACCTTAACTTAATTTGCTTTGGGCGTAAACCAAAGCTGGTGACCTCGCTGCCATTTCGGTCACTTCCAATAGTATGGTGGATCTACTCAAATAGCCTTTCATTAATAAGTAATCAGTCAGTCATTGCCTTAATCAATCGTTGCATACAATTAAATCATTATCACCTTAAACGGCTAAAACTAGGTCCACTATATATATAATATATATTTAAAGAAAAATATATATGTTTATAATATATATATATAAAGAAAAAAAAATATATATAAAGAAAAAAAAAAAATATATATATATGTTTGAATCCTCCGTCTATGGCCCTGGGTGGTTCGAATCGACGGGGGTTCTTGTTTGGGAGGCAGCAACGGATATTTCTTCTATAACATTAATATTTATACTACATAACACCACATTATTATTATTAAAGAATTTACCATATATTGAATACGGAAGATGTCCAAATACTAAGCACGTGATTCAGTGTACAAGGTGTGGGAACCGTAAAGAGAATTAAGTTATTTTATGACGTCATAGTGTATAAGTCATCATTAGAAAAGATGAATTAGAGAAATACAGTAATGAATAAAGAAGTTCAAATCGAAATTCTATCCAAAATTCGCTTAAGCGATTTTGGTTTCTCATGTAAAAATGAATATGGATAATTCATTGTTCATTCTTACATATATATAATATAGATATAAAGAAAAATATATACATATATATATAATATATATATATAAAAAGAAAAAAAAAAATATATATATATACAGAATAATATATATATACAAAGAAAAATATATATATATAATAAATATTACATAAAAAAAATATATATATATATATATATATATATATATATAAATATATATATCTATATAATAGATATATAAAGAAAAAAATGTCTATATAATATATATATATAAAGAAAAGAAATATATATATATATATAAAGAAAAAATATATATAAAATATATATATAAAGAAAAATATATATATATAATATATAAAGAAAAAATATATATATAATATATAAAGAAAAAATATATATACACAATATATGTATAAAGAAAAGAATATATATATATATATATATTATATATATAAAGAAAAAATATATATACACAATATATGTATAAAGAAAAGATATAATATATATATATATTATATATATAAAGAAAAAATATATATACACAATATATGTATAAAGAAAAGAATATATATACAGTATATATATATATTATATATATAAAGAAAAATATATATAATATATACTTAAAGAAAAAAAATATATATAATATATATAAAGAAAAAAAATATAGATATATATATATATATATAGGGTGAACCAAATGTAGGTGGACAGTAAATGATAACGTTTATTTTGAGAATACATATTTAATTTTTTTGTATACTATAATACAAATAAAATTTAAATAAATTTAGTTATAATATGTAATATAATATACACAAACACCATAGTTATAATGAACACCATAGTTATAATATAATATAACACAAACCGTATTCAACCTACTGTCCACCTACTTTTGGTTCACCGTGTATATATATATATATATATATATATATATATATATATATATAAAGAAAAAATATAGATATATATATATATGAATAAAAAATATATATGTATAAAATATATATAAAGAAAAAAATATATAATATTATAAAGTTTCAGACCAACAAAGACCCTAGGATCCACTGATGGCTGCTCTACCTAACTGTGTTCGTAATTGTGTATTGTGCTTGTCCTCCGTGGTGGCGGATGGGACCTACAATTTTACGTGGGTTCCGTACCACAAGAACATAAGAACAAAAAAATTTTTATAGTGGGCACACTAGGGGCCACTTCGGCCCATCGAGGCGGCTCCACTATGTAAAAACTGCCTGTACATTGGCAACCACTAATTTTTTTAAAAACTAAATAATTATCAATTTAAAACTAAACATAGAGTCTCTAGATCCAGAGGATCAAATCATGATAGACTACTGTCCACAAATATGTTATATCTGTTTATAACCGACATGCAAATATATCAGATCCAAAGAATCCAGTCAATTTCATTACGGTATCCATCACTACCAGTACCTTGCCAACCAAAATTAAGTCACGGTCCATATCACTTGCGGACCAAGTCACAATTTACAACCATATACATTACAATATATATATTTAGGAAGAAAAGTGTAGGTGCGGCTGTAAAGACTGTACAGTCATGTAGAATTGTGTGTGCACCCATTTTAGGTCTCCCATTTAAAGGTGTTTGTGGGGCAAGTGAAGATCATGAGTTTTTCAATACCTCACAATACTATGGGGGGCACCGCTCGGAAGAGGAATATCTTTAAATGGGGTGTGTAAGGACAGAGAGTATCCCCTAATCCAAGAAGCTACCTTCCTACATCTCAACAACACTTGTGTTGAGCTGTGCGATCTATCACCACAAAGCCTTACTTTCACTACCTTAAACTATACCCAATCTATCAACATATGCGTCCAATCGACTTTTAAACATGTTTATAGACGTGCTACTAATTACTTCTACCGGCAAACTATTCCAGCTATTTACTATTCTATGCGTAAAAAAGTTTTTGGCAACTGTTGTCTCGAACCTTCTACTTGGTAACTTACACCCGTTATTTCTAGTCCTATTATATTGAGATATTTCGAAAAAGCTATCTCTATCTACGTTATCGAACCCATTCATAATTTTGAAAAACTGGATTAGATCACCCCTTAGCCTCCGAGTCTCGAGTGTAGTCAATTTTAACTCCTTAAGCCTATCCTCGTACGACTTTGACCTAAGCGACGGAATCATCTTAGTTGCTCGTCATTGAACTCTTTCGATTTTGTCTATATCTTTGCGCATATTCCAAAATTGGACCGCGTACTCTAAATGGGGTCTAACTAATGATTTATAAAGAGGAACTATAATATCGCGCGATTTGTACTCATAATTCCGAGCTATAAAACCTAACACTTTGTTCGCCTTATTGACCGCTGCTGTACTTTGTTTCGATACTTTTAAGTCACCAGTGACTATAACTCCTAAATCTTTTTCCTGCTCTACGCTTGTTAAATCTTTCCCTGACATACTATACCCAAAATTACCATTACGCGAACCTATATGCAAAATTTTGCACTTATCAACGTTAAATCTCATTTACCATGTGACACCAATGAACGATTTTATTCAGATCTTCCTGGATTTTACCTCTATCTTCGTCATTAATCGCCCTACCACCCAGCTTCTTTTCCTCCGCAAACTTTGGAACTGTACTGACTAGGCCGACATCTAAATCGTTAATATATATAAGAAAAAGCAAGGTGCCCAATACAGAACCCTGAGGAACGCCACTCGCTACAGTAGCCCAACACGACTCCGCTCCATCAACGACCACCCTGTTTCCTACCTTGCAACCACTCTTCTAGCCAATTTATTACTACACCCCTGATTCCATAAGCCTTAGTTTTTTGAATGAGTCTTTTGTGCTGTACGGTGTCAAACACTTTTTGAAAATATAAATACACTACATCGACCGCCCGCTGACTATCGTAAGCGTCAACGTCGCCTTGAAAAAATTCAAAAAGATTAGTTAAGCAAGATTTGTTTCTCCTAAAACCGTGCTGCCTATTTCTAACTAGTTTATGCAATTCTAAGTTTTCGACTGTACGATCCCTAATTATTAATTTCAGTAGCTTACCTACAACAGACGTTATATAATATATATATAAAGAAAAAATCTATATATAATATATATAAAAAATATATATATATAATACAGGGTGTCCATAAATTTTTCACCCCATTATAAGCCTTAATAAATTCGTTATTATAGGAGCTATCTTAAAACGGTTTGCGGCAATTAATACAACTCAAGAAAGTTTTGTTTTAATTCAGTAAACCTCCACGTGAGCCCCATTGGTAGCACGCAGAACATCAAGGCGATAGATGATTTCGTTCCAAACATTAAGAAGCATGTCTTGCGTGATGGAAGCTAATGTCTCTTTAATCCGGTGTCTTAATTCTGTGATGTTATTAACCTTCTTTGCATACACTCTGTCCTTTGTATAGCCCCATAAAAAGAAATCCAGAGGCGTAATATCTGGGGAACGAGTTGGCCATGGAATAGGGCCATCTCGCCCGATCCAACGAGAAGGGAACTTGTCATTGAGGAACCTCCGCATTTCTAATCCCCAGTATGGCGGTGTCCCATCTTGCTGAAAGAACACACGGGGCTGCATATCCTCAAGCTGAGGTGTAGCTGAGGAGTTTTCTGATATTCCTCCCGAAAACGTCTCTGTACAGTAATTGGAGATTTGGTTTCCCACATCCACAGCACACACATTGCTTTCTCCTTTACTGTCGCCATTGTGCCGCTACTGGATGTTCTGCAAAATAAAGAAAAAAATTTCCTGAGTTGTTATTAATTGCCGCAAACCGTTTTAAGATAGCTCCTATAATAACGAATTTATTAAGGCTTATAATAGGCTTATAATGGGGTGAATAATTTACGGACATCCTATATATATATATATATAACAAAAAAAAATACATATAAAGAAAAAAAAATATATAATATATATATAAAAATATATATAATATATATATAAAGAAAAAATATATATATAATATATATATACTATAACGAAAAAAAAATATAAATATATTTATAAAGAAAAAGTATATATAAATATATATATAAAGAAAAAATATATATACAAAGAAAAAAAAAATATATATATATATATATATAAATATATGTATATATAAAAATATATATATATATATAAAGAAAAAATATATATAAAGAAAAAATATATATACATAAAGGAAAAATATATATATATATAAAGAAAAAAAAAATATATATATATATAAAGGAAAAAAAAATATATATACAGGGTGGGCGGAAAGTAGCTCCCTAATTTAAATTACATATAAATTATGTATAAATTGTGATTGTATTGTTATATTGTTATGGTGTGTTCTCTAAAGTGATACAATTGTAACGTTTATTTTTTTTTTTAATTTCAGATTGAAGGGTAACATGGCTGGGCGTTTAACACTGCAGGAGCGTGCCCAGTTGGCGGCACGGTACGAAGTTTGGCAATCTGTCGTTCGAGTTCAAAGATGGTGGCGGGCCATTCACGGACCACGTGCCCAAGTGGACCAGAAAACAATCAAGAACTGCCACTCGAAGCTCATGACCACGGGGTCTGTGGCAGATGTTCGAAGATGTGGTCGCCCTTCGACATCCAGGGCCCAGGAGACGGTGCAGGCAGTTCAGGAAATGTTCGCACGGAGTCCACGAAAGTCAACTCGCCAGGCAGCTCGGGAAAGTGGACTCTCCCGCTACTCAGTGCGAACTGTGCTGAAGAAGGAGCTAAACTGGCGTGCGTGGAAGCCGCATTACTGCCAATCTCTCTCGGACGAGGACTGCGACATTCGCATGGAGTTCGGGGAAATCATGCTGGCTTGGCATGAAGACTGGCCCCATCTCTTCCGCAACATCCTCTGGAGCGACGAGGCGGTGTTCCACGTCGGAGGCTTTGTCAACCGCCACAATTGCCACTACTGGGCAGGAGAGGATCCTATGGTTACCGCTGAAAAACGGCAGAATCGGTTGAGTGTAACGGTGTGGTGTGGTATGACCTCAGATCAGGTTGTGGGCCCGTTCCTTCTGCGGAACACCATGAATGCTGAGCGGTACCTTGCTATGTTGCGAAACGAGGTCTGGCCGGTTGTCAGCACATGGGAGAACATCGACGATCTGATATTTATGCAAGATGGCGCCCCTCCGCACTTCGCTCTTGTTGTCCGTGAGTGGCTGGATGCCCACTTCCCTGGGCGTTGGATGGGTCGTCGTGGTCCACATCAATGGCCAGCCAGGAGCCCCGACTTGACACCGTGCGACTTCTTTCTTTGGGGGTGGGTAAAGGAAGAAGTCTACCGCACCAAACCGAGGACATTGGAAGAACTGGAGGACCGAATTCGGGAATTCATGTCCTCCATCCCGCCGGAGTTCCTGCTAAAGTCAGTGGACGCCATTCCTGGGCGGCTCCAGAAGCAGGTGGAAAGAGTTGGAGCCCACATTGAATTTTAGAGAAAACCTACCATGTATGCCTACCTTTTCATATTATTTCTTCTGAAATAAATGGATAATATACGTATTTTTTTACCAATCCAAAATAGGGAGCTACTTTCCGCCCACCCTGATATATAAAGAAAAAAAATATATATAAAGAAAAATATGTATATATATATAATATATATAAAGAAAAAATATATATACAGAAAAATATATATAATATATATATCAATAAAGAAAAAATATATATATAATATATATATAAAGAAAATGTATATATATCATATATGTAAAGAAAAATATATATATATAATATATAAAGAAAAAATATATATATAATATATATATGAAGAAAAATATATATATAATAAATATATCAAGAAAATATATATATATATAAAGAAATATATATATATATACATATATATATATATATATATATAATATATATAAAGAAAAAATATATATATATAATATATATAAAAAAAATATATATATATAATATATTAAAGAAAAATATATATATATATGATATATATAAGAAAAATATATAAATATATATTATATATATAAGAAAAATATGTATACATATAATTTATATATATATAAAGAAAAATATATATATATAATATATATGTATAAAGAAAAATATATAGATATATAATATATATATATATATAAAGAAAATATGTATAGATATATATATAATATATATATTTATAAAGAAAAAATATATATATAATATATATATATAAAGAAATATATATGTTAACCCCTCCTTTTATGGCCCTGTGGTGGTTCGGAGTCGACTGGGGTTCTGGTTAGGAGGCAGCAACGGATATTTCTTCTATAACATTCTAATTCTTTTCTCTCGCTATAGGGTCGACAGTTGTTAATTCTTCCCTTTCTATAATACTCTGATACTTTCTCTGATACTAAAATTCTCGACTTTTCTTTTATAACTTATCGACTTTTCTGACTAAGTTCTTCTGAAGAGAGCCCAACTCGAAGGGGAAAATTAAAAGTTTCTCTTACTGTAATTTACTTCTAAAAAATGTACAGGTAGTGCTCCGAATTTACAAGGGTAGAGATTCGACCTCTTTCGACCATGGCTCAGGCCGGATTTTAAAAAAATTAAGGAGGCAAGGGGCCTCTGCCCACTCCCCTCAGCGAGGCTGCTAACAAGTGAGTCTCGTAGTAGTGACCAAAGAAGAGTGCAGTAATGAAGTGAAGTTAATTTTACAATTACATGTATCATATAAGTCTAAATCTTGGTGAATGCAGTTGAAGGTTACGTTTCCCCCCTTTTAAACACATGATCAGATGTTTGAAAGATTCCAATTAAAAATTACAAAAATAAATTTAATAAGTTAATAACTAATCATATTTTTCGCCGAGTCTATATTTCTGAAGGCGATATCATTTCGTAGTAGTACATAAGTACAGTCTAAGTACACCATTGAGTACGTATTAATTTTGGTTCATTACAATTACGATTACAATAACCAATTAATTCATATTCACTTATTATTGTTTAATTACAATCCCATTTAAAGTACATTACAAGTTATTATCATTAATTACAGTTTCATTAAAGTACATTACTACATTATATATTAAATTATGATCGTTTAATTAAAGTAGTTTCATTAAAGTACATTACATCAATTACATTATATTAAAGTATTATATTTAATTACAATTTTAGCAAATTGTTAATTGACATATCTACCACTGAAGTAATCTAAATAGGTGATACAATTGATATAATAAAGGGGAGTTAACCGTTGTTCTATAATTTAAAGGGCATTAACAACAATGTTATATATTTATAGTTAACAATAATTACGCCAAATTATGTCAAATATTATTAGAACCAGGTTGGTTATCAGAGTTTGAAAGTCTAATTAGCCAGCGATGAGGAAAGCGGACAAAAATACGGTGTACTTTTTATTGGAAGTACACGGATATTTATGATAACGTACTACATAAGTAATATAGAATTTGAATGACAATTAGGTAGAAATAGTAAGTACATGTAATGAGAACGGGGATAACTATGTGACGTAAGCCGATAACGAACTAGCAGCCAGGCAGGGAAACAATACAGTATATTATAATAATATAACATACAACATAACACCTTATGTTATAAATTTGGATCAGAGTGAAAGGAGATTTTTATCTTAGAAGCGTTCGATTTTGCTCTGATTAGCGAATTCGACCACTTACCTAAGCATTTATGAATATCTTGCGAGGGGTGAACGCACTTGAAAAAAATAAAAAAAATAATACGAGAACGTATTTGCGGTTTTCGAACGAATGCATAAAGTTTCGCATTTCACGAGCAAAATGAATATTTAATAAAATTGACATAGGATAATGGTCAAGATAAGATATGGACGAATAATAGTTATATTTATACTACATAACATAAATAAAGACTTCTATATAGTGTACAGTTTTTATTATGATGTTAAAGAATTTTCATACACTGAATACTAGAGATATGATGAAGGGAAATTAATGACGGGAAAATATGACTCATAGTTATTGAATTTGTACGAATAGTACAAATCATTATTAGGATGATTTACAAGAACGAATTAGAGACAACAAAGAGTGGGTATTAATGACTAAGAAGTACAACTACGGGTTCCAATCCTGTTATATGCAATGTGTATGCATAATCTAGGGACGAGGGTGAGATGCAAGACAACCATAATTAATTATAATAAATTCCATAACAAATGGAAAATGGAAAATGGATACGACTAAACCATAGAAATGGTAAATCGTAGGGTTGACACACAAACAAAAATAGAAATTTTTTATCCAAACACTAGGGTGGATCGATTTTAAATTTTTTTCGATTTCCATATTCTAATAGAGACAAAAACTTGCGCATGCATGAGAAAATAGCCTCTGCAAAATCTTAGCTTAATAGGTAATCATCTGCCACCGGCAGAGCGATGAAAATCATATTTAGTAGTCAAAAACGTATTTTAAACCCTAGCCTAGAGTCAAAATTTTGCGTGTGTATTTCATGCCTAAGCAACGATATAAATGCTATGGGAAATATATAAATGCATTATTTAAGACAAAGAGCCGCTCTGAAAATATGTATAATATACATATTTTCAGATCGGCTCTTTGTCTTAAATAATGCATTTATATATTTCCCATAGCATTTATATCGTTGCTTAGGCATGAAATAACACACACGCAAAATTTTATGACTCTAGGCTAGGGTTTAAAATACGTTTTTGACTACTAAATTATGATTTTCATCGCTCTGCCGGGGGTAGAAGATGATTACCTATTAAGCTAAGATTTTGCAGAGGCTATTTTCTCATGCAAGCGCAAGTTTCTGTCTCTATTAGAATATGGAAATCGAAAAAAATGTAAAATCGATCCACCCTACCAAACACGCGTTAAGCGATTTTGGTTCTTATGTAAAAATGAATATTGATTATTCATTGTTCATTTTTACATATATAATATATATATATATATATATATATATATATATAAAGAAAAATATATTTATAATATATATATATATAAAAAATATATATATATATAATATATATAAAGAAAAATATATATATATAATATATATATAAAGAAATATATATATATATATATATTTTATATAAATGAAGAAAAGTATATAAATATTATTATATATATAAAGAAAAATATATATATATAATATTATATATGTAAAGAAAAAAGAATATATATAATAAATATATAAAGAAAAAAGAATATAATATATATATAATATATAAAAAGAAAAATATATATAATTTATAAAGACAAGAATATGTACTGTATATATATAATATATATATAAAGAAAAGAATATGTATATATACAATATATATATAAAGAAAAGAATATGTATATATATAATATATATATAAAGAAAAAATATATATACGGTATATAATATATATATAAAGAAAAAATATTCTGGATGGGTACAAATTCAAATCCTCACGAACTATTCGATGAAATGACATGCGTGAGAGTTCTGTACCATTTCGCCTGGTGGACACTTTTGGATGTCTCTCTAATAAATGCCGAACATGCTGAATGTTCTCGTCTGTTCTTGCCGTCTTCGGATGGCCTGAACGTCCTTTGTTCAAATTGAGGACCGTTCCTTCTTCTTTGTATTTCCGAACATTCTTCAAAATTGTATGTTTAGTTGGAGAAGCTCTATCGGGAAATTGCAGTTCGAAGGTATTCTGAACTTGTTTTAAGCTTTTAGTTTGCAGATAAGTTGTGACCATGAGAACGCGCTGCCTTCGTGTAAACTACATAAGGGTTTCAAAGTTATTTATAAATTTAGTAATTCAGATTCTTCATTTATATGTATGACTCGTATCTTAGATACAAAAGTTCGAATTATTTAAAAAAAATATTTGCAATATCCTTCGACGTAAAAAGTAGCACATTGGTTAAAGCAAGAGGAGCTATCTGGCTTGGAGAAATGATCATTCCGCGCAACCCATTTTGCTGTACCCTTCAGTTAAAAGCAGATGCTTAAACACTAAATCGTTTAAACATGAATAAATTTGAACGTTAACAAAGAATAATTTGCTATATTAAATCAAACAAACAGATCCAAAATATCTCAATTTTTGGAAGAGTTAGTGGGAGATAGTGGGACATACGGTATATATAAAGAAAAAAATGTGTATATATATATATAATATATATAAATAAAGGAAAATATATATATATAAATATAATATCTATATAAATAAAAAATATATATATATATATATATATATATAAAGAAAAAATGTGTATATAATATATATATAAAGAAAAAAAAAAATATATAATATATATAATATACATATAAAGAAAAATCTATAGTACATATAATATATAAAGAAATATATATATATATAATATATATAAAGAAAAATTTATATATATATATATATATATATATATATATATATATATATATATATACACATGTGTATATATATATAAAGAAAAAAATATATATAATATATATGTTAAAATAAACAATGATAATCAATATTCATTTTTATATGAGAACCAAAATCGCTTAACGCGAGTTTGTATAGAATTTTTATCTTTTGCTTTGTATTTTTGTTTCAGTGTCACAACTATGCGCCCTACCATTTCTATGGTTTGGTCGTGTCCATATTTCCATTTTTATTTTATAGAATTTGTTATAGTTGGTTGTGGTTGTCTTGCATCTCACCCTCGTCCCTAGATTATGCATGCACATTGCATAGAACAGGATTGGAACCCGTAGTTGTGCTTCTTAATCCTTGATACCAACTCTTTATCTTTAATTCGTTTCTTTTAGGTCCTCCCAAATAATGACTTACAGTTACACTGTACTTATGACATAGTTTGAATGGGTGTGACGTCATAAAATAGCTTAATTCACTTCACATTTTCCCGTCATTAATTTCCCTTCATCATATCTCTAGTATTCAATGTATGAAAATTCTTTAACATAATAATAAAAACTGTTCACTCTATAAGTATAAATATAACCATTATTCGACCATATTCCCCCCCCCATACGTTCATATCTTATCTTGACCATTATCCTTTATCAATTCTACTAAATATTCATTTTACTCGTGTCATTGTATGAAATGCAACACTTTATGCATTCGTATCTTTTCGTTCGAAAACGCGCAAATACGTTCTCGTGTATTATTTTTTTTTATTTTTTTACATTTTATTTTTAATTATTTCGCCTCCCGGAATGAACTCGAAAATGCTGAGACAAGTGATCACATTCCGCTCATCGCAGCATAAATCTAAAATCTGAAAACGAAAGAACTCTTGTCCCTCTAATTTCAGATTTATAACTTATAATCATGTGTGTCATGTTGTGTATAAATTATCTCGTATGTGCTCATGTACTTTGTGTTTTACTAATAACCATATATAATAAACATATATAATAACCATATATAAATATAAAAACACTGTAAGAATTATAAACGACGTAATGTACTTTAATGAAACTTTAAACGATCATAATTTAATATATAATGTGTATTGTACTTTAATGAAACTGTAATGAATGATACTAATAACTTGTAATGTACTTTAAATGGAAGTGTAATTAAACGATACTAAATGAATATGAACTAATCCATAATTATAATCATTATTATTGTAAACCCGAAATTACAATGTACTCATTGATGTACTTAGATTGCACTTATGTACTACTACGAAATTATATCGCCTTCAGAAATGTATACTCGGCGAAAATACGATTAGTTTTTTTATTTTTTTATTTTTATTTGGAATCTTTCATCTGATCATGTGTTTAAAAGTGGGGAAACTTAACCTTCAAACTGCATTCCCCCCAAATTAAATTATATGTATAACATGTAATTGTAAAATCACTTCACTTCATAACTTCACTCTTCTTTGGTCACTACTACGACACTCTCTTGTTAGCAGCCTCGCTGCGAGGAGGGGGCAGAGGTCCCTTGCCTCCTTAATTTTTAGATTCCGGCCTGAGCTATGGTCGAAAGAGGTCGAACCTCTACCCCTGTAAATCAGAGCACTACTTGTACATTTTAGAAGTAAACTACAGTCAAAGAAAGTTTTTTTATCTTTTCCTTCGTGCCTTGTTTTCTTCAGGAATTTAGTCAGTAAAGTCGATAAGTTTAGTACCAAGAGAAAGTATCAGAGTATTATAGAAAGAGAAGAATTAACAACTGTCGACCCAATAGCGAGAGAAAGAAATTAGAATGTTATAGAAGAAAAGTATCGCGAGAAAATATCCGTTGCTGCCTCCCAACCAGAACCCCCGTCGATTGAGACAACCCAAGCGCCATAGAAGATATTGGTTTAACAACTTTGGCGACCCTATAGCCAGGATAAAACATTGGCGACCCTGTAGCCAGGATCATAACATTGGCGACCCTTTAACCAGGATAAGAAACTGACGACCACTGCATCCAGGATTCTTCCTGTCTTCCAGACCCTGGAAATCGAAGCAACCAATAAGCACATAGAAGAAGGATTTTAACAGGAGGATTTTAACAAGTGGACACTCTTTGGCCAGGATAGAAATTACCCTGCATCAGGATAAAACCAGTTGACCGGCGTGTCACGACTTCCAGTTCGTAACATCCACCCTTGAACCGGTGTGTAACGACTCCAAGTTCCCCATGCCTAGTTTTCATCCAAGAAGAAGTAGCCAGCATGACGTCTTCAGGACACGTCCCTAAGGATTTCGCCGTAGGAATCTTAAGTACAGTTTTTTTTTTAAAAAGTAATCTCTAAACATTTGAAAAGTCAGTATTATTAACAGTTAATAAAGAGTATTAAGCCAGAATTTACAAGAAATACAGTGAACATTTCAGATACTCGTGATACATTTTTTATTGAAACTAATTTTCACAGAGTTAAAAGTCACAGAGTTAAAAGTCACAGAGTTAAAAGTCACAGAGTTAATTCTCACAGAGTTAATTGTCACGATTATAGTTAGTATAGAGTAATTTTATTTTATATACCAAACATAATAGTACCGTACCTTCGCGTACATTCGAGTGAAATGTTGTTTACATTTTTTATTTTTGTTTGCAACTTTTTCAGATTATTGAATTGAATTGACTTGCAAATTAAGAAAGAGAGAGTTTATAGAGAGTTTATAGAGTTACTTGAAGCAGTTTCAAGTTCAGTTTCAGTTTTCAGTTTCAGTTGGTTGCATCCAAGAGGGACAACCAAACCCCAGAGATTTATAGAGATACTTGAAGTAGTTTCGAGTCAGTTTTAGTTGCAAATCAGTTGCAAATCAGTTCGAAGTCAGTTTTAGTTGCAAATAAGTTGTAAATCAGTTTTCAGACAAGTTTCAGTTGGTTGTATCCAAGAGGAACAACCAAACCCCAGAGATTAATAGTCTTCACCCGATAGCAGTTCAAGTGCAAGTCAGTTTCATTTTTAGTAGACTCCACTTGATAGAGTTCAAGTGCAGTCAATTTCAGTCAGTTCAGTTTGAAGATACTTCATAGAGTTCAAGTCAGAAGTTTCAGTTCCAAGTTGCAAGTCAGATTCAAGTTGTTAGTCAGTTCCAAGTTAGTCAGTTCCAAGTTAGTCAGTTCCAAGTCAACAGATTCAAGTCGGTTTTGAAGTCCCCAGTCGGTTTTGAAGTCCCCAGTCGGTTTTGCAGTCCCCAGTCGGTTTTGATGTCCCCAGTCGGTTTTGAAGATTAAGAGAATTTAGTTTAAGAAAATATAATTTAAGAATTTAATTCAACCTTTTTTTTATTGTAAAAGAGAATTAAATTCAACCTGAATTGACCGGTTTGTGTCTTTAGTTTAACCTTTTTTTGTAAGAAGGTAACTGACCGATGTCTTTTTTCATGCCATTGTTGCGTATATAAATATATAGATAAAATGACATATTTTATTGTTTGCAACCAAAACCGTTTTTACAAATGTTTGTAACGAGTTTTATAATTATTGTGATTATATGATGACAGTAACAGTGTAATAATTAATCGATAATGTACCTAATTTATTCTGCTCTGTAGGTCGGGTAAATTTACCCGTATGACCACACATACCCTAAATTTCAGTTGTGTTTTTTTATTTTTTTATAATTTATTTTTAATTAAACTTCTACACCATAAAACATATGTATTTATCTATATGCAAACAAGTTTTCAGACTAAAATGTCAAATAATTCAAATTCTATCAACATTTAACGAAAGAGTATGATTTGTCTACTTAACATGAAAAATTATTAAACGTTTTTAATATTTTTTTATTATATAAAAATAATTTTTAATGTAAAATTTACCTGAAATTATTAAAAAAAATAGAAAAAATTGTTCGAAATGCTTTCCTTCCATTTCAATAACTTTTTTATTCTTTGCCGAAATTCATCTATGGCTCGATTTACTTTTATTTTTAAGAATATTATAAAATTATGTTTAGTTCATTAAAATGCATAATTGATTTCTATTTTTAATTTGTATTCTTAATTTTCTTAATTCAATAATCGTACCGATACTTCTGGTTAATGTTAATGGTTATATAGTTCATATATAGCTAGGAATGTTACTAGTCGAATTTAATTCCATCTTCAAAATTAAATTTTTTATACCGCTAGATTTACTTTCATTAATTGTAAGTTCTTTTAAGTGCGTATTTATTTTAATTACCTTAATACGCGCAACTGATTAATTACGTAAAAATCGATAATTCCGATTGAATTTTATTACTTTTGATGCATATTCGAATTCATTAAAATTTATACGCATACACCATCATTAACACTACCTGTAATTAGATTTTAATAATAATCGACCTTGAACTTAAAGGATTTTATAATAATAATAATAATAATTGTAATAATAATAATAATATTAATAATAATTGACTTAGACTTAAAAGATCCTATAACTCTACTCTCAATTTAAATTATGTTAATGGTTCAGAATAAGGGCGCCACTTAATTAAGCAAAATTTCGAAAAATACCTTAGAGACAAAGTTGTTTCTCTTATTAAAATACGTTGATTACATGTGTCGCATAGTACAAAAAACGAAATTAGAAAATTACGAAACATTTTTGGGGATGAATCTAGGAAATTTTGAGTTGGCATTCCTACTATCGTATCGTTCATTCACTTCAGTTTGAAAATGGCTTCGGTCTGTGACGGATTTGCGGTGACGCTAGTAGAGCTCGCATGATGTTCTCCCTTTAAATGTAGTGTCCAATTTGTATAATTTAGGTCTCGGGGGTACGGGGGCGGAGCCCCCGTAAATATCACATATCACAAATTGATCGGTATAGGGTTTTATATTTTTTAGGTTAGTTAGGTTAGGTTTTCCATGAAACCTAGGTTTTTCTCATGGTTTTTGATGTTTCATGACACGTGTTTTTTCCTCCAAAACATGCTAAAACCATTGGTTTCCTGTTGTTTAAGATAAATCTGACCATCGCTATTACATTAAATTATTGCTTGTGCTGTGTTCCCACGGTGGTCCCCCCAGATTGTAGGAGGGGTTGGGGGGTGAAATCACTTCAAGCAATAATTTACTGTAATGGCGATGGTCACATTCATCCTAAACAACAGGAAACCAATGGTTTTAGCATGTTTTGGTGGAAAAAACACAAAAGTTGATGTGGCGCCCCTATTCTGAACCGTTACCTAAATTATTATATAACTTTGTTAACTCGAAAACCTCCCGAATCCTTACACACACACACACACACACACGTATGCACACTATATATACTATATATACACACAAACCTTATGCTAAAATCATTGGATATCACAACAAACTATTTCATTGCGTGTAAGTGCTAACTATGCTATTTAACCTTAATCATTTTGCTAACTATATATAAATTTTTGCTCATGTATTTATTAAGTTATTTTAACAAAGCTGATCTGTCCCTTAAAGTGTATACATAAATATACAGGTTATTTAAATTGATTCATCCGAATTCAACTGAGAATACTTCCGTACCTATCAACCATGCATCAATTGGGCATACACCACATGAAAGAGGAAATCTCCGAGTTTTACAAGATCACCGCGAGAGGGCTCCAAAATCACGCCGTGGCCTAGCCTAGCAACAAACAGTCAGTGTGAAAATGGCGTCCGCACAGCAGAAGGCGTTTTGTGTGTTGCAGTTTTCGAGCTGTAAATCGGTAGTCACAGTGCAGCGTGAGTTTCTGTTCTGATCTGTTCTGTAACGTCGACGAAACTCACGCTGCACTGTGACTACCGATTTACAGCTCGAAAACTGCAACACACAAAACGCCTTCTGCTGTGCGGACGCCATTTTCACACTGACTGTTTGTTGCTAGGCTAGGCCACGGCGTGACTTTGGAGCCCTCTCGTGGTGATCTTGTAAAACTCGGAGATTTTCTCTTTCATGTGGTGTATGCCCAGTTGATGCACGGTTGATAGGTACGGAAGTATTCTCACTTGAAATTGGATGAATCATTTTAAATAGCCCTGTATATACGTACGAACACAATCATAATCCACATACTCAATATTCAGGTTCTACGTACACGTATATATATATATACGTATGCGCATTTACGTATGACTTCCACGATAAATCCCTTTTCCCCATTTGGACATATCACCAACCACTACACTCTGTACCTAATACACACAAATGCACATTTAACCACAGGTCTATATATCATCCATTACGTAATTCGATTTTTACCTGCAATAGTCAATAAAACTAGTTTATAGATTGTACGGTTATGGTAACTTTGAAAATTCCTGAACTTTAAAATTTATATTTTTGCCTTTTGCCCACTATTCATTATATATTTTCCCACAGAAAATAAATTTTTGTTAAAAATTAAACAGAATTAAAATTCTGTTGAAAATTTAAAACCATCATTGATTGTTTAAATTAAAGGGTTGTCTAAAATTAGATTTGATTTTCTATTTACTGTGCATTGTAACTTAACCACCCCGACTTATGCTGTGGAAATAAATTTGTAATTATAAAAACCATAGTCATCATCTAGTTTGAATTAGTTGGGATGTTATATTAATTGTATTGTATTGTATTAATTGTATTATATTATTGTGTTAATATCATTTTAAAGGGGAGAGCAATGTAAAAATGAACAATGAATAATCAATATTCATTTTTACATGAGAACCAAAATCGCTTAACGAGAGTTTGGATAGAATTTTTATTTGTTGCTTTCTATTTTTGTTTCAGTGTCACAACCATGCGACCTACCATTTCTATGGTTTGGTCGTGTCCATATTTCCATTTTTATTTGTTATAGAATTTGTTATAGTTGATTGTGGTTGTCTTGCATCTCATCCTCGTTCCTAGATTATGCATGCACATTGCATATAACAGGATTGGAACCGTAGTTGTGCTTCTTAGTTCTTGATACCCACTCTTTGTCTTTAATTCGTTTCTTTTAGGTCCTCCCAAATAATGACTTACAGTTACACTGTACGTATGACAGCTTGAATGGCTGTGACGTCATAAAGTAGCTTAATTCCCTTCACATTTTCCCGTCATTAATTTCCCTTCATCATATCTTTAGTATTGAATGTATGAAAATTCTTCAACATAATAATAAAAACTGTGCACTCTATAAGTATAAATATAACCATTATTCGACCATATTCCCCCCACCCCATACGTCCATATCTTATCTTCACCATTATCCTATATCAATTCTATTAAATATTCATTTTACTCGTGACAGTCTATGAAATGCAAAACTTTATGCATTCATATATGCTCGTTGGAAAACGCGCAAATACGTTCTCGTGTATTATTATTTTTTTTTACTTTTTATTTTTAATTATTTCGCCTCCCGCAATGAACTCGAAAATGCTATGGCAAGTGATCACATTCCGCTCATTGCAGCATAAATCGAAAATCTGAAAACGAAAGACCTCTTGTCCCTCTAATTTCAGATTTATAACTTATAATCATGTGTGTCTTGTTGTGTATAAATTATCTCGTATGTGCCCATGTACTTTGTGCTGTACTAATAACCATATATGATAACCATATATAAATATAAAAACATTGTAAGAATTGCAAACGACGTAATGTACTTTAATTAAACTTTAAACGATCATAATTTAATATATAATGTACTAATATACTTTAATGAAACTGTAATTAATGATAATAACTTGTAATGTACTTTAAATGGAAGCGTAATTAAACGATACTAAATGAATATGAACTAATCCATAATTATAATCATAATTATTGTAAACCCGAAATTACAATGTACTCAATGATGTACTTAGAGTGTACTTATGTACTACTACGAAATTATATCGCCTTCGAATATGTATACTCGGCGAGGCGAAAATACGATTATTATTTTTTTTTTTAAATTTTTATTTGGAATCTTTCATCTCATCATGTGTTTAAAAGGGGGAAACTTAACCTTCAAACTGCATTCCCCCCAAATTTAGATTATATGTATAAAGCATGTAATTGTAAAAGTCACTTCACTTCATAACTTCGCTCTTTTTTGGTCACTACTACGACACTCCCTTGTTAGCAGTCTCGCTGCGAGGAAGGGGCGGAGGCCCCATGCCTCCTTAATTTTTAGATTCCTGCCTGAGCCATGGCCGAAAGAGTTCGAACCTCTACCCCTGTAAATTCAGAGCACTACCTGTACAATTTAGAAGTAAACTACAATCAAAGAAAGTTTTTTTTTATCTTTTCCTTCGAGCTTTGTTCTCTTCAGGAATTTAGTCAGTAAAGTCGATAAGTTTAGTACCAAGAGAAAGTATCAGAGTATTATAGAAAGAGAAGAATTAACAACTGTCGACCCTATAGCGAGAGAAAGAAATTAGAATATTATAGAAGAAAAGTATCGCGAGAAAATATCCGTTGCTGCCTCCCAACCAGAACCCCCGTCCATTCGAACCACCACAGGGCCATAGACGGAGGGGTCATAACATATATAAAGAAAAAAAATATATATGTATCAGGAAAAAAAATATATATAATATATATGTATAAACTAAAAAGTATATATATATAATATATATATATATATATAAAGTAAAAAACTATATATATATATATAAAGATATAAAGTAAAACATACATATAAATAATATATATTTATATATACATATATACAGTATATGGTAAAAAAATATATATATAATATATATATATATAAAGTAAAAAAAATATATACAGGGTGTTTGAAAACTTTCTGTACAAATTGTAATGGGGGCTAGGCAACACCAAGACAAACCCTTTTCGTCTCTAAATGTATGTCCGCTGACGGCACCATTCGGCGCGAGAGGGCGCCGCTGCAATTGGCTAAAAGGTGAAGTGGGCTAGACTCGCGCTTGCCGCGGGCATTCTTAAATCGGACGTAGTACGCGTAACATGGAGCGCTTCACGACTGCTGAGATGGCTGACATGCATATGGTGTATGGGGTTGCCAGTGGAAAGGGAAGAGCTGCTGTGAGGTTGTACCGACAGCGCCTCCCAAACAGACGTGTGCCAAACCACCAAACGTTTGCGCATTTGCATCGGCGACTGCGAGAAACTGGAACATTCCATGCAAACATGCATGACACTGGTCGGGAGAGAAACGTGCGCACTCTTGACATGGAAGAAGAAATCCTACGGCGATTTGAGGACAATCCAAGCGCAAGCACGCGAGGTGTTGCACGTATCCTCGGTGTGAACCACGACCTGGTCTGGAGAGTGTTGCACGAGCAGCAGTTACATCCGTTTCATCGTCAGAGAGTCCAGGCATTACAAACCCGTGTAGCATGTGGATTTGCGTGCGCCCACACGTGAGAATTGTGCATGTTAAACACACCCTCACGTGTGAAACAGGCCTCATCTGAGAACAGCACATAAGCCGGAAAATTAGGCTGCACCGCTGTCTGCTGCAGAAACCAGCGTGCGAATTCCACACGAAGAGGGTAATCCCGAGGTTGTAATGCCTGGACTCTCTGACGATGAAACGGATATAACTGCTGCTCGTGCAACACTCTCCAGACCAGGTCGTGGTTCACACCGAGGATACGTGCAACACCTCGCGTGCTTGCGCTTGGATTGTCCTCAAATCGCCGTAGGATTTCTTCTTCCATGTCAGGAGTGCGCACGTTTCTCTCCCGACCAGTGTCATGCATGTTTGCATGGAATGTTCCAGTTTCTCGCAGTCGCCGATGCAAATGCGCAAACGTTTGATGGTTTGGCACACGTCTGTTTGGGAATCGCTGTCGGTACAACCTCACAGCAGCTCTTCCGTTTCCATTGGCAGCCCCATACACCATATGCATGTCAGCCATCTCAGCAGTCGTGAAGCGCTCCATGTTACGCGTACTACGTCCGATTTAAGAATGCCCGCGGCAAGCGCGAGTCTAGCCCACTTCACCTTGTAGCCAATTGCAGCGGCGGCGCCCTCTCGCGCCGAATGGTGACGTCAGCGGACATACACTTATAGACGAAAAGGGTTTGTCTTGGTGTTGCCTATCCCCCATTACAATTTGTACAGAAAGTTTTCAAACACCCTGTATATAATATATATATATATATACACATCAAGTAAAATATATATATATGACGCGTTCGGTGGAGAAGGGGCGAACGCAACATTTTCGAATTATGCCACAAAATGCAGTTAAAGTTTGTAAACTTTAAACCTTTGTATTTTTCCGGTTTATTGAAATGTTGTATGAATTTCAACACATATTTGAGTAAAATATTGTTGTGTAATATGTCGATATAATAAAACGCCAAGAAATTTTACAATATTATTTATTGATAGCTTCTGATGTTAACTGGTGTAATCCATTATTTGGTCCTCTTCGTCGAATGTTGTATTACCTGCTTCAACTGTTTCGGTTTCTTCCAGTTCCTTTAACAATCTTGTAAATAGTTCACTGCAGTTGCAGGCATTAGGTCTGATAATTCTTTGAGATCTTTTATTTTTTCCTTAGTTATTGGCAGCAATTGGGAATACTTTGGTTGCAGTGTCTGCTGGGCTAGATTGAATAAACTGACACTGTAGGATTTTTTCCCTTTCTGCAGTCTGACGGGATGGCTATTATCTGGGGTTGTGCGGTATGCAGTAGATATTACGTAGTCTTCTTTGTGTTGAAAGTCAAATATTAACTTTCTTGCATCTGTAAATTTAGTAGTTGTTGATTTCCTAATGACAATGCACGTTTTTAGGACGTCAAAATCGAGAAAATCAGCCTGTTTCATTTCTACAACTAGGAAGCGCTGCGAAACGGCTGTAGTTATGGCCGTAACATAATCTTTTTTGGTGTAAATAATATTGCTGTAATTATTTTTTATATTTTGTTCAATTTGGCCAAATTGAGCATCACAGGGCATTGTCGAGTGACCAGAAAGTAGATAGATGTGTTCAATGTGAAGCAATGATGCGGAGTGAATTTCTCTGAGATACATTAAAACCTAAATTTTACCGTGAAAGAGTGCAGACTAACATCTAATTTTTTGCATAGGTAAAGCAAAGGTTTTAAAGGATAATTATACGACAAAAAACTCATTTTTCGAATTTTGTGGCGTTCGCCCCTTCTCCACCGAACGCGTCATATATAATATACATATATATCTAAAGGAAAAAATATATATATATATAATACATATATAAAGTAAAAAAAAAATATATATAAAGTTAAAAAAAAAAATATATATATATGTATATAAATTAAAAAAATTATATATATATATATATATATATAAAGTAAAAAATATATATGTATTATGTAAAATATATATACATATATATATATACAAAGTAAAATATATATATATATACAGAAAAAAAATATATATAAAGTAAAAAAAAATATATATATATATAAAGTAAAAAACATATATATATATATATATAAAGTAAAAAAATATATATATGTATATATATATATATACTGTATATATTATAATGTTATAAAGTTTCAGACCAACAAAGACCCTAGGATCCACTCATGGCTGGTCTACCTAACTGCGTTCGTAATTGTGTATTGCGCATGCCCTCCGGGGTGGCGGAGGGGACCCACAATTTTACGTGGGTTCCGAACCACAAGAACATAAGAACATGAGAAATTTTTATAGTGGGCACACTTGAGGCCACTTCGGCCCAACGAGGTGGCTCCACTATGTAAAAACTGCCTGTACATTGGCACCAACCAATTTTTACAAAACTAAATAATTATCAATTTAAGACTAATTAATTATCAATTAAAAACTAAAGATAGAATCTCTCGATCCAGAGGATCACGTCATAATAGACTACTATCCACAAATATGTTACACTCTATATCTATTTCTCACCGACATGCAAATATATCAGATCCAAATAATCCAGTCAATTGCATTACGGTATCCATCACTACCAGTACCTTGCCAACCAAAAATAAGTCACGGTCCATATCAATTGCGGACAAAGTCACAATTTACAACCATATACATTACCATATATACACTTAAGAGGAAAAGTGTAGGTGTGGCTGTAAAGACTGTACAGTAATGTAGAAACGTGTGTGCACCCATTTTGGGTCTCCCATTTAAAGGTGTTTTTGGGGCAAGTGAAGATCATGAGTTTTACAATACCTCACAGTACTATGGGGGGCCCCGCTCGGCAGATGAATCTCTTTAAATGGGGTGTGTAAGGACAGAGAGTATCCTACAACCCAAGATGCTGCCTCCCTATATCCCACAACACTTGTGTTGAGCTGTGGGATCTATAACCACAGAGCCGTTATTTTACTACCTTAAACTATACCCAATCTCTCAACATATGCGTCTAATCGATTTTTACACATGTTTATAGACGTGCTACTAATTACTTCTACCGGCAAACTATTCCAGCTATTTACTATTCTATGCGTAAAAAAGTTTTTTGGCAACTGTTGTCTCGAACCTTCTACTTGTCAACCCGTTATTTCTAGTCCTGTTATATTGAGATATTTCGAACAAGGTATCTCTATCTACGTTATGGAACCCATTCATAATTTTGAAAACCTGGATTAGATCACCCCTTACCCTCCGAGTCTCGAGTGTAGTCAATTTTAACTCCCTAAGCCTATCCTCGTACGACTTTGATCTAAGCGACGGAATCATCTTAGTTGCTCGTCTTTGAACTCTTTCGATTTTGTCTATATCTTTGCTCATATGCGGATTCCAAAATTGGACCTCGTACTCCAAATGGGGTCTAACTAATGATTTATAAAGAGGAACTATAATATCGCGCGATTTGTACTCAAAATTCCGAACTATAAAACCTAAAACTTTGTTCGCCTTATTGATCGCTGCTGTACTTTGTTTCGCTACTTTTAAATCACCAGTGACTATAACTCCTAAATCTTTTTCCTGCTCTACGCTTGTTAACTCTTTCCCTGACATACTATACCCAAAATTACCATTACGCAAACCTATATGCAAAATTTTGCACTTATCGACGTTAAATCTCATTTGCCATGTGACTGACCAATTAATGATTTTATTCAGATCTTCCTGGATTCTACCTCTATCTTCGTCATTAATCGCCCTACCACCCAGCTTCGTGTCATCCGCAAACTTTGAAGCTGTACTGACTAGGCCGACATCTAAATCGTTAATATATAGTATAAGAAAAAGCAAGGGGCCCAATACAGAACCCTGAGGAACGCTACTCGCTACATTAGCCCTACACGACTCCGCTCCATCAACGACCACCCTCTGTTTCCTACCTCGCAACCACTTATTTATTACTACACCCCTGATTCCATGAGCTTTAGTTTTTTCTGATGAGTCTTTTGTGCGGCACGGTGTCAAACGATTTTTGAAAATCTAAATACACTACATCAACCGCCCGATGTCTATCGTAAACGTCAACCCCGCTTTGGAAAAATTCTAAAAAATTAGTTAAGCAAGATTTGTTTCGCCTAAAACCGTCCTGGTAATTCTAACCAAGTCATGCAATTTTAAGTGTTCGACAATACGATCCCTAATTATTGATTATTATATATTTTTTACTTTATATATATATTATATATATATAGGTGCTCTACCGCGAAACTGTGATCTACCATATTCCAATACGTGCTCTACCGTGAAACTAGCCTTATAAGGCTAACTAACGAAAATATCATGACTTAACCTAACCAATCGTTAGGTCAACTATACGCCCTTGACGATTGGTTAGGTTAAGTCGTGATATTTTCGTTAGTTAGCCTGGAATATGGTAGATCACAGTTTCGCGGTAGAGCACATATTGGAAGAGCACCTACATATATATATATATATATATATATATATATATATATATATATATATATAATTTATTTATATATATATATATATATATATATATTTTACTTTATATATATATGTATATTTTTTACTTTACATATATATATATACATTATATATATATTTTTTTTACTTTATATATATATTTATTATATATATATATTTTTTACTTTATATATATATTATATATATATATATATATAATATATATATATATATATTATATATATATACTGTATATATATTTTTTACTCTATATATTATATATATATTTTTTTTTTTTTACTTTATATATATATATATATTTACTTTATATATATATATATTTTGCTTCATATATATATATATATATTTTTTACTGTATATATGTACATACAGGGTGTCCCATAAGTCCGTCATCATACGAGAAATTCATATTTTTCTATTTCTACAAACCATAATTCATATTTTTCTCTTTCTACAGGCCATAATATCTGTAAGCAAGGAAGAACGAATCCAGATAAGCCTACTCATAGGATTTCGGAGTCAAAGAGAGGCCTCTTCCGAATTTAACAGACTGCATCCAGACCGCGAGCCAATAACACAGAGTTGTGTTAGCAGACTTGTTGCAAATTTTAAGGAAACAGGATCCATAGAATATAAACCACGCAGTGGACATTCAAGGAGCTCCACTGACGATGATACAGCGACAGCTATCCTGGCTCATTTTAACAGAAGTCCCAGTAAGACTCTTCGGCGATTGTCCGCCGAGACAGGAGTGTCGAAAAGTAGCATCCAACGCATTCTTCAGGCTCACAAATGGCATCCATATAAACTACAGATCCTACAGAAATTAAGTGAAGATGATCCCGACCGGCGGGGATGCCAATTTCCCGTCCACCATTCTTTTCAGTGACGAGGCTGTTTTTTATAGAAATGGTGAGGTAAATCGACAGGACACCCACTACTGGTCTCAAAATAACCCACACTGGTATAAGTCTTGAAAGGAACAAGGTGCATCTCGGGTGATGGTATGGTGTGGCATTTGGAAGGATCGCATCATAGGCCCCCTCTTTTTCGATGAACATGTTACTGGAGGCACCTACCTACGTATGCTCAAGGAAGAAGCATTTCCCAGTGTCTTGAACGAAGAAGGAAATTTCCCAACATGGTTCCAGCAAGACGGCGCTGCTGCACATTACAGCACCCAAGTAAGGCAAGTAAGGGAATACCTGTACCAACAATTCCCTGGTCATTGGATAGGACGTCGAGGGCCTGGGGAATGGCCAGCTAGAAGCCCAGATCTCCCGCCACTATATTTTTATCTCTGGGGTCACTTGAAAGCGCTGGTATACGCAGAGAAAATTAGGAGTGTTGAACATTTGCGGCAGCGCATTATTGGGGCATGTAACACCATTACTCCTGACATCATTCACCGTGTGCTTGCTGACTGGGTATCACGTCTGAATTTGTGTAATGAAAACAATGGTGGACATACTGTATTGAGCACGTTCTGTAAATAAAAGCTTTTGTTTTGCCTTTTCTTATTATTTTTCCTATGATGCCGGACTTATGGGACACCCTGTATATATAGTTTTTACTTTATTTATATATACAGGGTGTCCGAGAATTATCTGTACAATTTTTGGCTGTTATTAAAAGTCAACCATGAAGTGTAGAAATTCCAGTGTTTTCCCATTTTACAGAGAATCTCATTATGTTTTTTCTGATACCAAGTTTTGACAAGTTTTTTAGAAATTCCAGTGTGTCCGTACATTATCTGTACAATTTCATCTTTTAATAAAATTCTTGATAACACACGTAAAATTCTTAAACAAGATTATTTAGAATCTGTATTTTCAAAAGTTTCTTTTATTAAAGTAACGTTGTTACAAACATTCGATATGTGCACCATTAGTGATTCGCAAAACATCCAATCGATACTCCAAATGTTGCCATGTACGCTGCAGCATATCCACATCAATTCGCTCAATAGCAGCTGTGATTCTTGCTTTTAAATCATCAATGTCTGTCACCCGCGTACATTTCTAAAAACTTGTCAAAACGTGGTATCAGTAAAAACTTAATGAGATTCTCTGTAAAATGGGACAACACTGGAATTTCTACACTTCATGGTTGACTTTTAATAACAGCCAAAATTTGTACAGATAATTCTCGGACACCCTGTACATATATTTTTTATTTTATATATATATATATTTTTTACTTGAGTCCCCGAAGAAAAATCATTCAGTTACTGAAAAAGGATATGGTTTCAATGACGCAATCTACCCAGCACTAGTAACCACGACTTCCTTTCCTTCCTTCCTTAGGGAGGTCAGGTAGAGTGTGGTCACATACCGTGGGAAAAAAGGAAAAAAGTCGGTCGAATCGCGGACAGATAAGTACTATAATACTCTTTCTTTTTCATATCTTTTCGGTGGTAGCTTAATTATATATTCATTTAGTATAAATTTGTGTTACAAGAATCTGTTTCTGCGTTTAAGGAACATTTTTGCGGGTTTGCTTAGGTGAGGGCGAAATAAAAACGCGGTAGACCTAGGTTGTAATTTATTAATTTTCACGCGTTCGTTTTTTTGTTTTTGTTTTTTTACTAACTAAGAGCATGGCACCCTCGTCAAGTACTTGCAGTCGCTCTTAAGGGAAATTTGCCGCTTACGCGTTTACAATGGCTAATAATAATGAACAGTTAGTTTGCAGTTTGTGATCAAGCATGGAAGTGCTGAGGAACGAGTTAAAACGTGAGAGGGAGGCCAGAGTTAGGCTTGAAGAAAGCGTGATGCTCCTGACGGTAAATATAGAATCCCTTGAGACTCAAGTTACGACCCCTCCTGCCTCAGTTTCTACTAATAATATAAATAGTACTAATAGCCATCTCTCTTCCCCTAGTTCCCAACCATTAGTTCGAGTGCGTAATGGAGCCCCACTGAGAAAACCTAAGAACTGTCTACCAGTAATAACAAACAATAAGTTTTCTGTTTTAGGTTTCGAAGACTCCGATGAACCGGAAATACGACTCGTTGGCGATTCCATTGTTCGAGGGCAGCTCGAGGAATTCTGTGGGAGAAACCCTCGTCGTAGGGGCCGTTACTGCTACACTGGTGCAAGGGTGGCGGATATAACTAATAGTGTTGATCATTTTACAGACGGTACCACCGAGGACACAACGTATGTTATTCATGTCGGTACTAATAACGTTTTAAATTCTACATCGGAAGAACTGCTGGCTAGGTACAGAGACTTACTAGAGCGATTAAAGGAAAAAACTAATAAGATTGTTTTAACACGTATACTTCCTCGAATTATGCAACGTAACGATTTCTACAGCAAGGCGACCTATATCAACAATAACCTAAAGTCTTTTTGCCAACAGGAAGGAGTGCATTTTGCGAATTTTTGGAACAATTTCTATGGCAGGAGGGACTTGTTCCTCGGAGATGGACTTCATCTTAATGACGTTGGAGCTGCCCGTTTAGGAAGACTATTTCATAATATTGTCTCCTTTTCAGGCTGCCGTAACTCGAACGGTCCCAGCGTAAATTCCACAAATTTCCCCTGCGCTCGCGAAGGTGTCGCAATTACAAACAATTTGAAGGTTTTATCCTTAAATGCTCTTACCTTACGAAATAAAATAAACGAATTGTTTTTTTTTAATTTCTTGTAAAGACTATGATTTAATTGCGATAAATGAATCGTGGCTTAGCACGTGACTTTGTAGCGGAGTATCAAATTAGAGGTTATAGACTTTTTGTTAAAAACAGAATAGGTAGGCGAGAAGGCGGTGTTATGTTGTATATCAAAGATAATATAGCGAACGTTATAGAAGTAAAGCACACAATTCAAGAAACAATAGATTCGACTATAGCAGAACTTAATTTTGGCGATTTCAAACTTCTTGTTGCGGTTATGTAAAGGCCCCCTAATCAAACAGCTGATACGGACGAAGCGTTTTATCGTGAACTAAAGAGAATAGTAGGTAGTGAGCAGGCTTTAGTTATGGGTGACTTTAATTGCGCCAAAGTGAATTACGATACAATGCAAGGAGACGCGGAAGGTAATCGTTTAGTTAATTTTCTTGAGGATAGCTTTCTTATTCAAAAGGTTGGGGAACCTACGAGGTTGGACAGTATTTTAGATTTAGTAATAACTACGGATGATAAGCTAATTACTGATCTTCAAGTAATAGAACCATTAAGCAATAGCAATCACAATATGGTAGAGTTTGTCCTCTCAGTAAGTCACTCGAAAACAGCTAACTCGACTAAATTATATATATATATAATATATATATATATATAGAGTAAAATATATATAATATATATTATATAGAAAAAAATATATATAGCATATAATATATATATAAAGTAAAATATATATCTTTATAATATATATATAAAGTAATATAATATATATATAATATGTATCTAAAGTAAAATATATATATATATACATAATATATATATAAAATATATACATAAAGTAAAATATATATGTATATATATATATATAATATATATATAAAGTAAAATATATATATATATATGCATAATATATATATAAAGTAAAATATATATATATATAGATATAGAGGAAAGTACATATATATGTGTATTGTGTATGTCCTCCGTGGAGGGGACCTACAATTTTACGTGGGTTCCGAAGAACAAGAACATAAGGAATTTATGTAAAAACTGCCTGTACATTGGCAATGATCAATTTTTACAAAACTAAATAATTATCAATTTAAAATTAATTAATTATTTATCGATTTAAAACTAAAGATAAAATCTCTGGATCCAGAGGATCAAGTCATAATAGACTACTGTCCACAAATATGTTACACTCTATATCTATTTATAACCGACTTGCAAATATATCAGATCCAAAGAATCCAGTGAATTTCATTCCGGTATTCATCAATACTCGTACCTTGCCAACCAAAAATAAGTCACGGTCCATTTCGGTTCCGGACCAAGTCAAAATTTACAACGATATACATTACAATATATATACTTAGGAGGAAAAGTGTAGGTGTGGCTGTAAAAACTGTACAGTAATTTAGAATTGTGTGTGCACCCATTTTGGGTCTCCCATTTCAAGGTGTTTGTGGGCCAAGTGAAGATCATGAGTTTTTCAATACCTCACAGTACTATGGGGGTCACCGCTCGGCAGAGGAATCTCTTTAAATTGGGTGTGTAAGGACAGAGAGTATTCCCTAACCCAAGATGCTGCCTCCCTATATCCCATAACACTTGTGTTCAGCTGTGGGATCTATCACCAGAAAGCCTTAATTTTACTACCTTAAACTATACCCAGTCTATCAACATATGTGTCCAATCGATTTTTAAACATGTTTATAGACTTGCTAGTAATTACTTCTACCGGCAAACTATTCCAGCTATTTACTATTCTATGCGTAAAAAAGTTTTTGCTAACTGCTGTCTCGAACCTTTTACTTGTTCCACTTACACCCGTTATTTCTAGACCTATTACATTGAGATATTTCGGAAAAGCTATCTCTATCTACGTTATCGAACCCATTCAAATTTTGAAAACGTGGATTAGATCACCCCTTAGCCTCCTAGACTCGAGTGTAGTCAATTTTAACTCCTTAAGCCTACCCTCGTACGACTTTGACCTAAGCGACAGAATCATCTTAGTTGCTCGTCTTTGAACTCTTTCGATTTTGTCTATATCTTTGCGCATATGCGCATTCCAAAATTGGACCGCGTACTCCAAATGGGGTCTAACTAATGATTTATAAAGTGGAACTATAATATCGTGCGTTTTGTACTCAAAATTTCGATCTATAAAACCTAACACTTCGTTCGCCTTATTGACCGCTGCTGTACTTTGTTTCGCTACTTTTAAATCACCAGTGACTATAACTCTTAAATCTTTTTCCTGCTTTACGCTTGTTAAATCTTTCCCTGATATACTATACGCAAAATTACCGTTACGCGAACCTATATGCAAAATTTTGCTCTTATCAACGTTAAATCTCATTTCCCATGTGACTGACCAATCAACGATTTTATTCAGATCTTCCTGGATTTTAACTATCTTCGTCATTAATCGCCCTACCACCCAGCTTCTTTTCCTCCGCAAACTTTGAAACTGTACTGACTAGGCCGACATCTAAATCGTTAATATATATAAGAAAAAGCAAGGTGCCCAATACAGAACCCTGAAGAACGCCACTCGCTACATTAGCCCAAGACGACTCCGCTCCATCAACGACCTCCCTCTTTTTCCTACCTCGCAACCACTCTTCTATCTAATTTATTACTACACCCCTGATTCCATGATCTTTAGTTTTTTCAATGAGTCTTTTGTGCGGCACGGTGTCAAACGCTTTTAACCACGCTTTGAAAAAATTGTAAAAGATTAGTTAAGCAAGATTTGTTTCGCCTAAAACTGTGCTGCGTATTTCTAACTAGTTTATGCAATTGTAAGTGTTCGACTATAAGATCCCTAATTATTGATTCCAGTAGCTTACCTACAACAGACGTTAAACTGATTGGCCTATAATTTCCCGCAGCACCTTTATAGCCTCTCTTAAAGATAGGTGTTACGTTTGCTAACTTGAAATTATCTGGTACGCACTCCTCAGAAATAGACGCATTGAAAATCTTTGTTAGCGGCACAACAATGCTATCTTTTAATTCTTTTATTTGTATGGGATATATGGAATCCGGCCCCGGTGATTTACGCGTTTTCATTTTATCAATATAGCGCATTACTTTCCCTTCACTAACCACAATATTATCCAAAATATTACCATTATCAAAAGGTATTATGTCTATGACCGTAGGGATATTCGTTACATCTTCTATATTAAAAAGTGACGTAAAAAATTCGTTTAGCAAGATAGTCATTTCTCTGTTTTCAGAAACTAGATCTCCGTTAACACTTTTCAACGGCCCCAAGACACTTTTTACTGGATTTCTATTTTTGACGTATTGAAAGAATCGCTTGGGGTTTTCTTTACCGTCACGAGCTATGGAGATTTCAAATTCGCGCTTAGGTATACCCGTTTGGGTGGTGAGGCCGTCTCACCTTCTCCCCAAAAGCTCCCCCCCCCCTTCATGCAACTTGGGGTGTTCACCCCACCCCTTGTTGCACAACCTCTCCCCCTTGTTGCAACCCCTCTCCACTTGCAACATCACCCACCCTTGCAACATTCCATCACTTTGCAACATTGCAATTACAAATGCACTCTCCCATTTTGCGGTCATGCTACTTACGTCCAGCGGACGTCAAGTTTGTTGCTAATAAATAGCTAGCAATACTTACTCTTTATAAGTAAATTGTGTAAGTAAAGCTTAGGAAATATATTGGATATAAATCTAATGCAGTAATTGAGAGAAATTCTCTGAAACAGACCAATGCCGAAAGGAAGACCTATAAATTGCATATTATTTCAGATTTAAATTAATTTTTCAGTTTAAAACAGCGATTCCCAACCTGTGGTGTGCGATGCTCTCTTAGATGATACGCAAGAGGGTTATAAATAAACAGCTTGCTTATTGACAATTAAATCCATGATAATGTTTTCAAAAGTAATTAATGCTAGTTATAGGTGAATAACCCAAAATCTTTCCGAAAGTGGGTTTGCATGCTATCCAATTTTCCGTCCAGGTAGATTTCAGAATATTTAACAATAATGTGCAAGACAAATGTCGATTAGATTAATATTATTAGTATAAATATAAATTTTAAAATAAGGCTGAAAATTAAAGATTGAACACCACAGTCCCATCCTTACGGTTTTCGTTAGGTGGTACCATCCCCCCTTCCTTAATAGTGGTACTTAAATCAAGGAAAATTACAGTACATTCTCTTCTAATGTATAATTGATTAAAACTTTGGATCACCTGAAGATCAAGGCTCCCAACCTTCTTTAGTTAGCATTATAAGGCTGGTTAACGAAAATATCACGACCTAACCTAACCAATCGTTAGGTCAACTGTACGCCCTTCATGATTGGCTAGGTTAGGTTGTGATATTTTCGTTAGATAGCCTTATAAATCTAACTAAAGAAAGCTGAGGGCCCTGATTTTCAAGTGATCCAAAACTTTTATAAACCGTAAAGGCTTTTAGTCTTAAAATAAGTGACTTCTTTATTTATTATTTTGTATTTACTGTACTTCTACGTACGGTAATAATTTTGAAACAAAGATGTGTTTTCATAATCTTATATTTCTCAACAAAAATCAATTTTACGATGGAGGATTAGTTCATGATTTAAATAAAATACAAATAGTCTCCATTTAAAATAGTAATTATCCCTTTTAGACAAAACTATTTATTTAAACGCACGATAACGATTTTTAAGCGAAGAACCCTTTTCTCTCTTTGTATGCAGTAGAGCGACATATTAATTCTGAAATGAGAGTACGACCTGTCGTACTTCTCGCTTTTAGTGGAAATAAGCAAAATGGCAGAAAGGAAGAATTTCCTTCTCTGCTTCGTTAAGGGCAAAACTTCTGGCTTTGACGTTTCCATTAATAGTCCCACGTAATTACCCAGTCATCCGCACACATTTCTATAGAGTCACAACTAAATGTGTGGGCACACAAATATACAGTCGGGCCTAAATTTTGTTTACTTTGTAATAGTAATATTGAAATTACTAAATTGCTTAATATGTTGAACATACGAATACAGACATAGACAGACATACATTACACTTTCGATCAATTAACCCTCTATGGACAGAATTTTCTCTAGGGTTAAGTTATAAATGCGTGTATATGAAGGGTTAGAAATTTGTAACAGTTGTCCATATAGGGTTAAAATTAGAAGGCAAAGCTTTTTAGAGATTAGGCCCTTCTTTTCAAGACATCGTATTGGAAACTAAAGGAAAAAGTTTAAAATATTCTCAATCAACCTAACACTATTGAGCTACAGGAGCCCTGGAAATAAAATATAGACAATAAAAACCTTAATTATTAAAACTGGAGACTGCAAATCAAATTAAAAAGATTCAGTCAACCTGCGATTGTCCAAATGAGAGTAGCTGATCCAAATTTATGAGTACAGTATATTAATAACCGTACATGATTTTTATCAGAAATGTGCTTAAATACCGAACTATTATTATCGCCTGTACGAACACTATAGCCATGATATAAATGTCCCGTTTAAAATCCACCATGATGGATGGATGGACTGCTCGCTACGCTGATTTCTACCTCAACATCTCGTCGATTGAATCTCGCTCTGGCAAAGGTGGTAAAGTTGGAGGAAAATTTTCTTTTCCCGGAGAATCATTTCTCGCCCGCTTTTGCCTGCCCAGAATCACTACCCGCAAGGGAATAGACAACGCAACAAGACAACGCTTCGTTTTTCTTCGCCGAAGTGCACGCTTCAGTAGTATTGGCGGCTAAAAGTATAAACCCAGGACATCGCAGAAATAAGACTACTTCTATTTGAGCGCGTTCTACGATAGTATGTGTCTTCACTAGAGACCCAGGGCTTGCTGGGGCCAAGCCGGAGGGGCAGGTTGGGGGGTTTCACTAGAACCCGTCTATCGATGCGTGCATCAATAGGATCTGACGAAGGAGGTCTGAGGCTTAGCCCGCTGCGGACCAGATCAGGGTTCGCTCGAACTGCATCCAGAATTGCACTCGAACTTTGGCATGACATCACCTCTCGGGGGAAATGCATGTCAGGGCTAGAGGTTTCCCAAGACCACGGTGCGACTCTAATCACCCCGTCTCCGTGTATGGAAACTGCAATCCTGATAACCAAGCCTGAGGGGAGGCGGCGCTCATAAGTCCGCCATGAGTCATCCCCCTCAGGAGATGCGGCCAGAGCCCATATCATACACCACCATTCTCACCCCCCCCCTCCTGCCCGATGGCCGACCCCTGGCGACCCCTATCTCGCGACACATTTTACAAGATGGCGACCGCAACGCCCCAAAAACAAATGCGACTAAAAATCAAAGCAACATCTAAGAAAGCTACGAGAAGCTACGTCATCTCGGAAGTTTTCACGAGGGCACACGTGCCCTTCATCCGAATTTACGGTGAGCACCGTACGTTCACCGCAGTATGCAGGGAGGAAGACGCGTCGAAGCTTCTGGCGCCTGAAACTAAAGAGTCGCTTCGTACCGCGGGCATACAAATCCAGGTGCCCCTAATATCAGAGCCAAGAGCTGTCTTTATGAGAAAACTCGACCGCCACATCGGATGCCGGTCTAAGGAAGAAATAAAAGAGGAACTAGAAAAGGAGAACACGTGGGCCAAAGTTGAAGAAGTCACAAAAATCAAAGACTTCACCCACGTCGTTAAAGTTGAATTCAAGACCCCCGAGATTGCGCACAAAGCAGCGGAATCAGGACTGTTACTATTCCACATGTTCGTGACCCCTTCTCAGATCACCGTGGACGAATTTATTACTGTCCTGACTTGTTTCAATTGCTATAAATTCGAGGAGCACCCTTCGAAGGACTGTCCCACCAAACACATCACGGTCTGCTCCGAGTGCGCAGTAGTGGGACATAAGTGGACCGAATGTAATGCCACACAAAAGAAATGTATCAACTGCCACGGCCCGCACCGTACACTGGCAATGGCATGCCCGAAGAAGAAGGAGGCCATCCGACTGAGGAAGGAAAAAACTCAGGAGGATTCGGCCGTAAAAGAGCTGCAACCGTACAGAGCTGCAGTCAAACAGTCCATCGAGGAGGCTCGCTCCCACCTCAGTCCCACAGAAATCGTACTTGAAAACTCAAACAGCCTGACCCGATTGACTTGCGTCATACACGCTCATCTCCTCAATATGGGCACCCCAGGCACATACTCGAAGCACCTAAATGACATGCTCAGGAGAAACGGCATGCCGGAAGTCAACGCCCCCGACGATGTCCCCTCGGCATCTATCTTCGCGGCACGACTTCCAGAAAGGACAACTGCCGCCTCCGACGAATCAGACAGTGAATCAGAACCTGAGCCCGAACCCGTACCCAAACCCGTCTCTGACCCAGTATCAGACAACGAAGCGGAATCTTACATGGATGCCCCACGACCCCGCCGCGCTCGTGCGGGAATACGGGAGACACCGAAAGCGAAGCCCCTAACCGGGTAAACCTCTTGCTCCAAATCTCCTGAGAAGCCGAACACTGAATCCTCTAAACCGTTACCGAAGAAAATTGCTCGTACCCAACACAAGGCCTCAGATCTGGGGCTAAGGATCGTCGCGAAGGCCTCCAACCCCTTCCCTAAACCCATGGTCCTATCCCAACTGGTGAAAGGGCTGAGAGAGGGATCTTATAAGTACACCTTCGAAGAGAACTTGGACACCACTTATGACATCCCACTCTTGATCGAACAACAAGAAATCGATGTCAACGGTGAGGACCTCGACGTTCTCCCGGACCAGGCATTCAAAAAAATTCGTTCAGGAAATGCGACGCGCCCCCACAGGCACTGAACCAAAAAGCAAAACACAATCAACATGCACGCGCAACAATCTAACCTAACGATTCTTCAGCAAAATGTACTGCATTGGCAAACGCACAAGACGTCTCTGGCCAATACCTACAGACTAATCGACCCAGACATCATCCTCATTAACTCACACAGCCTAAAGGCACCCCAGCAAATAAAACTGTTCAATTACAACATCATTCAATCGAACAGATCGCAAGAACTGCATGACGGTGTTGCAATTGCCGTCAAACGTGGTCTTCGCTTCGAAGAGATCACAAGCTTCGAAGACGAAACACTGGCAGTGAGGTTAAAACTGGGCCACGAAGACCTCATCATTGGGACGACATACTGCCCCACGAGGAGGGGCACCATCTCATCAGCAGATATTATCAAACTTCTGAACTACAACTGCCCAGTAGGGTGGATCACTTTTCACTTTTTTAAAAAAATTCTAGCTGGTCAAAGTTTTTCCCATGATTTGGGTCAGTGGAAGTACACTGACACCATTTTTACCAAAATAGATCAATATTTAGGGGTCGCGCATCGACCTTGAAAATTTCAATTTTGGAAATTTGGCCAAATTGACAATTTTTTACTGAATAAAGATAAATCATGAAATGACCATATTTTTTGAATCCTCTCAGTGAAAGAAATCCTCTCAAATACTTACCAAGTTGATCGGACAAGTGGTTTAGAAGTTACACTCACCTAGAAATAACATTAAAATTTAAAATATCGTATTTGTCCCCCGTTATGGACGTAATCATAGCATCAGTAGCTGACGCATCCTAAAATCCCAATTACACACACACGCTATGTCTATGACCAATATTTTTACTAATGACAGTTTGCTTTTTACAGATCAACTGTGTCAATTGATTCTTGTTTGATAAGTCTAGACTTTAGTACAATGGATAAACTGTTAACAACCAGGAGTGGGAAGACTCTGAAAGTTACTTATTCTGGAAAAGAGAAAGCAGCAATAACAGCACCACCTTCGCTGAGGTCAGCCACGGACGTCTTCTTAATTGGTCAGCCATCTTCCTCGATCGGTGGTGCCAAATTGCCAACCACCCATCAAGTTCTCCAGTACTTCTTCTATGCCAAGCAGGAAACTACTGACAGAAAGGCCGCCGTAAAAGACACGTCGCCAATGTTCTGGCATTTTGGAACATGGCACGTATAAAGACGATCACGAGGCGTAACTGCGAAAGAAAACTGGAGTTACTGTGGGAAGAGTGGCGCTCGCTGCAGAAGAGCAAGATGAGAGACAGTGACGCGGGAAAAGGCAGGGAGAAGTTTTCAGAAAATCTGAACAAGCTCTGGGACATCGGAGCTCCCGATGCTATTGAAGAGATACAGAAAAGTCGACTGCTCTCAGACAACAACAATGAGCGGGAATGATAAAGTGTTCGTTGTCAAGAGAAAACGGCAACTCTCAAGACAACAATCTCGTGATGAGCCAGGCACTTCAAAAACGAAATTAGGAACCGAAGCTGAGAGAGATGATAAATCTATAGAAAGCAGATCATCGAGCAACTCCGAATCACAGCTAGAACCACCATACCGACAGCCGAGAGAATCAACTGTATCACTCAGCCTTCCTCACCGCATCCTCAATGCACCGGCTGTTATTGAAGTGGCTGATCGCTTCCCTTCCGGATGTCCAATAATTTTATAATCAGGTGTGTATATATCAGTAATGATCTTTCCTTGACAAAGCTATAATAGACGTAACGACGGAAAATTTAGTGATTATTTTGTCACATAAAAACCATACGCATCCTTGTCAATTTCCTTTCAATTTCGCACATAGGTGGCAAGTGTCGTGGCGGCAGTCCTACGTTCGGCAGATCCGCCCGCAGACCTGGACAAATTCAGTATCTCGAAGGACACGTCTCGCCGTGGAAGAGTGGCACATCGTTGTGAAGTGTCGACAGCTGTGCAGAAATCCTTCGTATCTCCGAGGCATGCTGTCGTCCACTGGGACTGTAAAGTAATCAAGGTCAGTTTTGCCCTCACCGTGGACGACAGTGAATTAACATGTTCCGGTGACGACAGTGGATTGACATATTCCAGTGGACGATAATGGATTGGCATGTATGACATACGTTTCAGGACTCTCTTGGATCATTGGAGCACCGCCAGGCGATTCTCATCTCCGGAGCTCCCCAATGCACAGAAGGAAAGTTGCTGGCCGTTCCGACTGTTGCTGATGGCACCGGTCTGTCCCAGGCCCAGGCGACCTTTCGTGCTCTCAAAGACTGGGGATGCGAGAACAACGTGATTGGACTGTGCTTCGATACAACTTCCTCCAATACGGGGAGGGTGCAGGGTGCGGTGGTCCGGCTGGAGAACATGCTTGGTAAACCGCTCTTCCAGCTGGGCTGTCGCCATCACGTTATGGAGTTCATCGGGGGCAGTGGTCATCACCGCGTTTGGAAGAACCACAGCACCAACTGAACCTTTGTTCCAGTATCTGAGGAGAAGGTGAACTTCAAGTCTAAGGCGCATTTGTTTTCTCCAATGATTTTTTGCCTTCAGAGCAATTGAGATATCAGCGTCCTTCTACTAATGATGTTAATAGCAGTCGAAAGGGGAAACTTCAGTCGTTTTCATGCAATATTTTCATAACTCCCCTTTCAGGTGGGACAAGCTCGACCTCTCGACTTATCGCGAGCTGGAGATCGAGCATTTGGCGGAGGTGACGTGGCTGATGGAGCTCCGAGATGAGGCAGTCAAGTTCCTCGGCACCGCTTCTGGTCTTGTCAGAGAAGACTACCGAGAAGTGGCGGAGATTACACTCCTGGTACTCGGGGCCAAGCCACGTCGTGGCACACACTTCATGCGCCCAGGAGCCTACCATCATGCGAGGTGGATGGCCAAGGTTGGTATTTTGAATTAGAAGTTAAATATTGTATTGCCTTCTGCAAACAGCTATTTGAAGTCCCTACCAGAAAAAAATAAGATAAATAATTTACCATTAAACAAACTTATATGGAGTGGTATCGGTATTTATACATCACAGTGCGTATTCGTTTCAGATCATCTACTACACGAAGCTCCTGATGTTCAGCGGTCAGCTGGAGTTCGACGACGAGCTGGTACAGAAACTTCAGAGAGTGGTACTATTTACTGCACTCCTCTACGCACCTGCCTGGCTGGCGGCTCCTGTCGCAGCTGATGCCCCGCTGAATGACCTTGTGTTGTACCAGCGTCTTCTGCAGTACAGGGCTGTGGATCGCGAGATCGCAGAGGCTTCACTAGCAGTGATCAGGCGGCACTTGTGGTATCTGAGGCCTCAGACCGTCGTTTTCGCCCTCTGCAGTGACAAAGTGGAAGATACTGTGAAGCACGAGATGGCAAAGAAGCTGTGCCGCCTCGCTGTGCCCGAGGACTTCACGTATGACAACGTCTCGGTTGATGACACGACACGCCTTCCGGACCTGATCGATGAGTCATCGTGGTTCGTGTTCACAGGCCTGCAGGTGTGCGCGTCTACGTGGCTCACTCTGCCGGTGAATAAGTGGGATCAAGATAAAAACTACTGTGATTTGAAGAATGTTATCTCGCATCTGAAAGTTACCAACGACGTGGCAGAGAGAGGGATAAAACTGATAGAAGATTACGCGAGCACTGTCACAAAAGACGAGTCACAGCTGCAGGGTCTTCTTCAGCTCGTGGAAAAAAACCGGAAAGAACTCGGTGACTTCAAGAAGTCGTCACTTGCCAAGATGACGTAGCGCAGAGGGAAAGGGAGTTAGCAGAGAGAGTACATGGCGCACGCCTTAAGATGACGTGTGTTCTAACCACGATTCATACAGTTTTTGAACCTAGTTAGGGGCACCGGAGTAAGTGCCTTTAGTGATATCGGTAAACCGTTTTAATACAAAATACATTTGATCTTTCCTTATTCGTTTTATCTTATCATAAAAAGCAGACAATGGCAGACAGCATATGGAGGTACGGGGACAAATACGGTATTTTAAATTTTAATGCTATCTCAATTTGAGTATAACTTCTAAACCACTTGTCCTATCAACTTGGTAAGTATCTGAGAGGATTTCTTTCACTGAGAGGATTCAGAAAATAGGGTCATTTCATGATTTATCTTTATTCAGTAAAAAATTGTCAATTTGGCCAAATTTCCAAAATTGAAATTTTCAAGGTCGATGCGCGACCCCCTAAATATTGATCGATTTTGGTAAAAATGGTGTCAGTGTACTTCCACTGAACCAAATCATGGGAAAAACGTTGACCAGCTATAATTTTAAAAAAAAAGTGAAAAGTGATCCACCCTACTGCCCAGTTTACATCATCGGAGACATGAATGCCAGACATGTGGACTTCGACGATAACTACAGTAACCACTACGGGAAACAACTGGCGGAAATAAACAGAAGGGGGAAAATGAAGTGGTTGGGGGCCACATTTTCCAACTTTTTACGGCAGGAACGCCGGAACGATGCCCGACAAAATTATTGCCAATAATCTGGCATACCTCAACACTCATCACTATCCGGGCCCCGCCACACCCAGCGACCACGTCCCTATCATCATGAAGATTGCCTGCGCTCCTTTACAAGTCCCAATCCGTCCCCGCCCCTCCATCCGCAAGACGAACTGGGAGGAGTACCAGGCTGACCTCGCCCAACACGAGCCCTCAGAACTGAATGGTGGGGGGGATAGCAGCAATTGAAGCTGCCACGGCAGACCTTCTGAAGGCGCTGAAGACTGCCAAGGAAAAACACGTACCCACCATCACCCACCGCATTCTGCCACACCCCTCCCCCTCCGAAGAAATCGACGCCGTCACACGCCAATTAAACGTCGTCAAGAACCAGATGGACAACGGCCTAAATTACCTGCATAACAAACTGCAATACAACATCCTCAGAGCCCGACTACGAGGCTTGTGGATTGAAAAAGAACACGACATGTGGAACGCGCTCGTCGACAGGATAGACGTAGAAAGAGACCCAAAAACCTTCTGGTCACAGATAAGGAAACTAAAAGGAACACCCAAAGCTGAAAAATTCAAGTCCCTCCGGAATGAAAACGGAAGACCGCTCATCTCGGACCAAGAAATAGCGGAAAGCTTTCGAAATCGTCTCAGAAGAACGTTCAACATAAGTGATGAAGAAAATGACCTGTTCGACGAAGACAATGAAGCAAGGGTCACGCAGTGGCTGGAAGACAACCACGAAAGGATCCTACCAACGGATAGGGCAGAACCCCTAAATGCCAACTTCAGAATTACGGTGAAAGAGGTCACTGACACGATCAGCCTCTTTAAAGAAAAGGCACCAGGCCCCTCCGGAATCACGAAAACCCTGATCCAAAAGTCGCCCCCGAACATACACGAAGAGATAGCAAACATATTTAGCGCCAGTCTCTCCATCGGATACTTCCCAAAAGCATTAAAAACCGCAAAAATCATCATGATCCCTAGAGGAGGGAAATCCGCAAAGTTCATCGAGAACTATAGACCCATCAGCCTGTTAGAAGTACTCGGCAAAACCCTGGAAAAAATACTCCTTCGGAAACTGAATCTCCACCTCACGGTCAATGGTGCACTTTCAGACGCCCAACATGGATTCAGGAAAAAGAGAGGCACAGCCACAGCCCTCGCCATTCTGCACGAAACGGTGGCAAACAAACTAGCGTTCAGCAGAAGAGTCTCGATAGTACTGAGAGATGTGAAGGCCGCCTTCGACAAAGTGTGGCACCAAGGATTACAATACCGCATCCTCGAACAGAACATAGAAGCAAACTTAGGAAACATCCTTTGTAGCTTCCTCAAAGATCGAAAAGCTTACGTCCAACACAAGACCCACACTGGCAAGCTCTTCGACATCCAGGCGGGAGTGCCCCAGGGAGCGATACTTTCGCCCACTCTGTACAACCTGTACATCGCCCAATTGCCTCCGCCCCCACCACACACCCGAGAAGTCATCTACGCGGACGACATCACGCAAATAGTAACATCAAACCTCGGCAAAGAGCAACACGCCAACAGGCTGAAGAGACAAATTGAAAGAATCAATGAATTCGAGGAACATTGGAAAATTCAGACAAACCAACAGAAATTCACAGTTATTAACATTGGCCACAGGAACGTTCACGCACTAGAAATAAACAACCGAATCCAACCTTACAAGCAACAAGGCACAGCTCTCGGCCTGACCATCAACAGCTTTGGCTATAAAAACCAGACCACAGCAAGGTCAAACAAAGCGAAAAGAGAGCTCAGTAAACTCTACCGTTTCAGGGGACTCGGTAAAAAATAAGAAGATGCTGTACACGGCGCTCGTACGGTCTATCCTCGAATACCCGGCAATTCCACTGCACACAACGAGCGACACAATTCTGATGTTGCTACAAAAAATACAGAACGCTGGAACAAGATTCATCCTGGGGAAACGACTCAGCGACAGGATATCATCCCAGACACTGCACCAACAAGCAAACTTACCAGCCCTCAATGTGCTTCTGCACAGCAGGGCGGAGAAAACTTGGAGGAAGGTACAAAACACCTCTCCACAGACCTATGAAGAACTCGATATTGGACCTCAGCGCGGGAGAGAGTACTTCTACTTCAAGAGAAGTCTACCCCGCAGCAGAAACCCCCCACCAACGGCACTTTTTGTACCGTATAGAAGATAAAAAAAATAAAAAATAAAAAAATAAAAAATAAATAAATAAATAAATAAATAAATAAATAAAATAAAATAAAAAATAAATAAATAAATAAAATAAAATAATAAATAAAGAATAAAAAATAAATAAATAAAGAATAAAAAATAAATAAATAAAAAAATAAAAAATAAAATAAAAGAGGTAGAAAACCCAAACTATAAGCTAACAAGTCAAGCACCCTACAAAAGCTTGAACGCGCAAGGAAGGTGAATCACCTGTCACCAGACCTTAAACCCCCCCCAAAAAAAACCTGCGCATCCTTGGTGAGCCCGAGGACCTATGAACTCTTCATCTATATTTCCCATTTCCCCACTTTTTGATATCACTCCTACAACTCTAATTTCACCTCTTATAACGTCAACAACAACACCATTCATCAATATACTGATCAGAAAAGTAACTGCAATCAGTTTTACAAACACCAGATATACGAGGGTGCTTCGATAAGTATCTGCACTTTTTATTTTAGTGATAATATAGTATATATAATATATACTCTTAATAACGAGCCAAACTGAGATTTATAGGCTTATTTATGCTAGCAACAGTATAGGCCTATTTAGGCTACTCGTAGCCAGTGGTGGGCACGCGCAACGATTTTTGTAGCGCCGCAGTCGCAACCGCAACTCTGCTGAAATAGTTGCGCCGCACGCGCAAGCGCAACCCTTTTCAAAAAGTTGCGCCGCAAGCGCAACCGCAACGCGCAACTTTTGAAAAATAAATAAAATAATATTAAAATAAAAAGCCTTTTTACAAGTTAAACGAAATATATCTGATACAGAAAAAGATAATATCAATATTTTATTACAATATATAATAAATGCAAAAAAATCACTACATAAGAGCCAGGTTCCCATTCATGAACACCAGCATCTCAAAGTGTGGATCGGAGAGTCCAGCCCGTTTTGGCTTCAGAACATCCTTCCCCAAAGAGAACAGACGTTCTACAGCCGCACTTGAAGGAATGGGTGTGTTATACTGCACAAAGAGGTCTGTCAATTCCTTGCAAGTGAACACGTTCCTCGCGATATTTTTCTCCGGCCTCTGGTCCAGGAAACTGTTCACCAGCATTGTGCTCTCCTTCTTCTGTTTGCTGATTACTCCTGTGTCGTACAGCTGCTCGAGGAAGTTCCCTTTGTCTGCCGCTTCCGTATCACTGCTGCTGCTGCTGAACTCTTCATCCTTCCTGGCCCTGTCCACCAGCGACACAACTTTGCTGGTGACCGTCCTCCTCAACTCCTCCGGGTCTCTTCGTGGCACCAGCTCTGGCCATCTTGACAGCTTAAACTGCGGGTTGAAGGCAGTAGCTAAGAGGCAGTCCATGTCTATAAAGACATGGCCAAACCTGCCCATCAACCCCTCAGTCAAGGCCTCTGTCAGAGGGAGGCAGACGGCCAACTCTTCGTTGTGCTTGTGCCTGTTGAGACTGGAGAGGCAGAGGACCAAAGTGGGCACCAAGACGCCCATGTAGGCTCTCCCCTCCGCCTGCAGGACGTCTAGGCTCTTGGCCACCGGCTCCATGACCTGCCGATAGGCCTTGAAGAACTCCTGGTCACCTGGAAAAATAACTTTATATAAGTTCTGTAAGTAAAAGTTGTTAACATGGAAAGTTATACAATTTGTAATTTAATTTTTTCAACTAACTTGACTAATTTCTAAAAAAAAAAATTGTAGTTATCACTAACCGGACGTGAAAGCCGGAATGTTGAGTGCGTGACAGGCCTTGTTCAGTCCCCTGGCTGCGTCCTTGCTGTTGAATATGTCGACCAGACGGATGACGGCGTCATACACCGAGTTCCACCTGGTGACTGTTGGGACAATAAGCAGCATTCCGACCTCATCCCTGATTAGGTCGCAGGCTTGAGAACTCCTATAAAATAACACAAATTTAAGTTAAACAAAAATAATAGAATTTATTTGTTTTTTTCTTAAATTTATTTCATTTTTAATTGTTATTGGAGTGTACAAATGTTCAATAAATTAATTTACCTGTGCTGCTTATTCCAAAGTTCCTGGGCCTTGGCAAAGGCTGAACGACTGGTCTTTTTGTACTGGGGCTCTTGGTCAAAGCCTTTTCAGCATCAGCGGTGGCCACCAGGTTGAGGGTGTGGGCAGCACACCGTGAATGCTTCGGCAGGTCATAAGACTGATAAGAGGGCTGGTCTTTAAACTCTTTTTCATGATCTAAAAATAAAGTCATATTTAATACAATGATTTACATTGGGTACGATTATAATAAATTTCTAAAAATAAGTTTTCTAAAAAAAAGTTTGATTTACAGCTGGTGCAAATTCTAAATTAATCACCTCCCAAAATAGTTGCCACTTCCAGCACCTCAGCAGCATCTTCTGGGTCATCCTGTTGCTCCCCAACTTCGGCACCAAAATGGTCAGGTTCAGGTTCACCAAAGACTCTATAAAATATGAACCATGTAAAATCTTTTAAGTTTTACAAACCTAGAATTCAACTTCCAAGACATTCTCGCAATTATTCTTTGGTATTGCAATGTGCTTGAAAAAATTAACTTTTCTTTAACTTACTTGAATGCCTTGACAAAGTTGGACCCGTTATCTGTGGTTGTCCTGCCCACAATGTTCTCGATGCCAAAGCTCAAGCTCCAGTGTGTGTCCTGGATGACCTTAGCCAATATGTCATAGGTGTGACGGCCCTTCAGTCTCTGGCACACCAAGACAGCATTCTTCCTCTTGAGGGTCTCTTGGTCTATCCAATGAACGGTCATGCCGAGGTATGATCTAAAATGTAAAACGTTTTTTAGAAATTATATAAAATAAAAGTTTGTTTGACTTTTTAATTTTCAACTTCAGATTTTCAAGGTAGAATGTTTCTGTGGAATTGTTGCTTATTTTTTTCTTTTTGCTTTAAAATTTGGCTTACAAACCTGTTTCTGCACGTCCAGGCATCGGCAGTGGTGGCCACGGATGCCAGGTTGCTAAGGATGTCCTTCAGCTTCTTTTGGTCAGTCTCATACCTTAAAGTATAAAAACAAATTACAAATGAAATCAATCAAATCACTTAGTTAATAAATATTAAATAAAGAGTCTAATATGCAATAATGTAAAATTTTAAGCCTTAAGCTGCGGGCCTCTATGGATATGCGCACGCAGGAATGTGTAAAAAAAACGGAAAAAACTTTATTCAAAGTTTATCCAGACCTCTATTTCATGATATATTTTATTACAAATTAGTTTAGATATCCATACAAGCATCATACTTTCTAATGTCATTGAAAGAAAATGAAAATTAAAGGGAATAACTATAGAATTTCTTAGTTTATAATGGCACGAATACGTTAAAATTTCACTTTGAAGCATATTCGATTATAATATTTAAGAGTTTCAAATCTGAACTCGATGCACCTCGTCAGTGTCCTTCGCGACATACTCTTCATGTAGCCGCCAGGTATCATGGCAGCAAAGTCCATGAACGTGGGGTTGTCCACAACAGAGAAGGGGATCATGTTGTCCACAAACATGTTGATGAGCTATAGAATTAAATATAAAAGTAAAATTTATTTTACATCTCTTGTCAATTTGCTATAATGTTACATTCATAAATTTAATTCAGTAGGTTAATTTTTGAAAAAAATGTTAAGCAAATTATTGAAATCAAATTTTCCTGACTCACCTTATGTTGGAAGGTAGCTTTGCTGATGTTGTGCCTACACTTGGATGGGCCTGTCATCTCCATCAAGGTTGGTTGGCGGCACATCATCTGCCTCTTGTGGCAGCTTCGTGCAAGGATGCATGGCGTTTCTTGGCTTCTTTTGTCCCGTCCATACAGCAGTCCAAAAACTTCTGAAGGCAGTAGCCGTGCTTACTCTCCATATGCTTCCGGAGGCTGTATCTTGACTTCTTGTTGTCTGAGAAGACCTTCTTATTGGGCCTGCAGCGGACACACTCGTACAGGAAGTTGTCCGTGTGGCCCTGTGCCTGGGCCTGACCCTTGAACTCAAAAAAGTCGGCCAAGTAAGGCCAGGGGTTAACGGTAGGGGCCCCCGATCCTGAAGCGGAAACCTCACTGACACTTGCTTCAGTCTCAGGGGAACGGCTGTCAACATTCTCAGTCACTTCAACCTCTCTGTCCATGTCCTGGTCGGCAGAATCAGTGCTGTCGGCCACAGACACCACAAAACGATCCATAATACTAGTACTAGTACTAGTACTAAAAAGTAAAAAGAAACGAAAACAACAGAAAGTCAGACAGTGATACTGGCGCATTGAGAATGTGACTGAATGTAAACAATTGAAGTGCAGTGTTGCCAGATAAAAATATTTAAGTTACATTCGCTTGGGTTATTTTTACAGAGAAGTAATATTAAATGTTGCGCGTTGCGCGCTAATCTTGAAACTGCATATATAAGTTGCGCCGCAAACAATTCCGCAATTCTCTGTAAAAATGTGCGGCGCAAGCGCAAGCGCACCCAAAAATGTTGCGCCGCAACTTACTTTTTGCGGCGCAACTGCCCACCTTTGCTCGTAGCTGTCACATATCGTACGAGTAGTGAGCATGGCTGCGCCGCTTTCAATTTTTACTCTGGAAGAACAGAGATCCGTGGTTCGTTTTTTGTGGGCAGAAGGTGTGAAAGGAGCTGAAATTCACACGCGTTTATGTGCTCAGTATGGGAATAATGCGTTGGAAGCATCCAACATCTCCCGTTGCAAGGAAGTTCAAAGCGCAGCCGTCAACAGGTAAAGTTATGCTAACACTGTTTTGGGATACACGAGGCCCTATCTTTGAACATTATCTAGAGCGTGGAACTACAGTGACAAGTGCATCGTATTCTGACATGCTTCGGATTGAGTTAAAGCAAGCAATTCGCACAAAACGGAGAGGGAGATTGTCGGAAGATGTTATTCTGTTACACGACAATGCGCACCCTCATACCGCTGCACAGACTAGAAAATGCTTTCAAGAACTTAAATTTGAAGTTCTCAACCATCCAGCCTACAGTCAGGACCTGGCACCTTCGGATTTTTACCTGTTTGGACCACTAAAAGACGCTTTGAGAGGTCAGTGATTCAAAGGCGATGATGACCTGAAGGAGGCGGTGGATGACTGGCTACGCACACAGCCAAAAACTTTCTTTTGTGATGGCATTAGGAAGCTTGTAGATCGCTGGACTGTGTATTGAGAAACAGGGAGACCATGTTGAGAATTGATGTGTTTATAATCTATCAGATGTAAAAATAAAATTGTGAAAATAAAAAGTGGGGATACTTATTGAATTACCCTAGTATACTAACTTTTACTAGTATTTTTGGGGAGTATTTTGCATAATGAACTATGAGTTGATCAAATCAGCATAATTTCTTCAGGAATTAAATCTTTAACACTTGTTTTCGCTAAATTTTTGGGAAAAGTCTCCAAAATGTCTTTCAAGCACCAAAAAACTCAAACCAATAAAATGATAAGAATTGTCGTGTTTTAAAAACACTCCTTTCTTTTATGTTCACAGTCCAAAAACAGCGTTGAAAATCCAAAAGTAGTGAAGCAAAACCCACTAATTACGAATGGAAATGCGAATCAAATTGTGTGGGTTTCTTATAAATTTAAACAGGGTTCTGACATTATAGCTTCTAAGAATTTTGATATCCAGCTGAATGAAAAAGTCCCATTCTTTTCCAGCTCATAGTCAAAAGTGACAGAGAGAGAGGCGTTTAATTTCCTTAGAAATTCTTCACCATCCATTGCCAACGGGACAATAACGAAAACTTCGTCGACAAAACGTAGCCAAACCATATCCATTACAAGAATATATAGCAAATAAATCTTTTCATAAAATTCCATTAAAAGGTTGCTAAGAACCAGAAAGAGAGGAGTTACAGGCTAACAAAGACCCTAAGATCCAGTCCAGGCTAGCTCAGCTCCACTGTTCATTCACACCATGCGTACATTTATCTCGTGTACTCAGTTACGGATTAGAAGACAGCGGAAAATAAAGGATGGCATGATTACTAAACTACTAAGATAACACTGGTATGCATATGAAATTATTTTGTCTGCTGTGAGGGTTTTTTCAACTCATATTATATAATTCGACCATGCTGAATTCGAAAATGACATTGGTTTTCCTCAATCAGGTAAGGTGTTTTCTCTATTGGCCATTTATTATAAGTCCAATTTTATCCCCAAATTTATTGATTTTTTTAGCTTAAACACTGTAGATACGAGTAATATTATAAGAACACTCGTGAAAAATGAAAACATTGTGTGAATAAATACTTTTATTCATACAATGAATATGGAAAAATGTTTATTGAGGAAGGAATGAAGTTTTTTTGGCTTTCCGTCTGTGTTTTTCTTCGGGCACGTCTCGCTTCAAACACCAGCAATAGTCCGCCAGCATATTGATATCCCAGTTTCCCTGGTACCTCTCTTCCATTATTTTGATATCTTGGTGAAATCGTTCATCCTGTTCCTCACTATAATCCCCGCAATTTTCAGGAAAATAGTCCAAGTGGGACCACAAAAAGTGCATTTTTATGGACATGCGCGACCCATGAGCTTTGAAGGCTTCCATCAAGTTTTCGACAACGGACTCGTATTCTGGACTTCTACGCTTGCCAAGAAAATCAGTGACAACTGATTTGAATGCCTGCCAGGCATTCTTCTCAGTTGGAGTCATTGCGTTTTCGAACTGAGTATCCTTGATCAAAGTTCGAATTTGAGGATCATCAAAAACCCCAGCATTTAGTTTAGCATCAGATATACGAGGAAATTTACTCTCGAGATATCGGAATGCTGAACCCTCCTTATTCATTGATTTGATGAAATTTTTCATCAAACCCAGCTTAATATGAAGTGGTGGGAGCAAAGTTTTTGTTGGTGGTACAAGGGGCACTGAAACGACATTATGCGACCCAGGTTCAAAATTCTCTCTGGATGCCCATTCACGCTGTGCATAGTGCTTCTCATCCGCTCGGCTATCCCATTTGCAGAGGAAACATGGGTATTTCGTGTATCCCCATTGCATTCCCAATACAAATGCCACAATCTGAAAAAAAATGAAAATATTTAAAGAATTTAGAGAATTTGTTCTATCAGATAAAAAAATCTATGCATTGGACTGTATCACTTCTGTCGGGAAGTTAAGTGTTCTTATACGCTCTCAAATAACCTTTGGAAAAACAACATAGTCAATAGCAATAGTTTACTTATGATATTAGTATTACCTTCAAATCTCCACAGATCCTCCAGTTATGTTGGTCGTATACGAGAGCATCCAGTAAAATTTTCATGTTATCGTAGCTCTCAGTAAGTTGTACGGAATGTGCTACAGGGACTGATGCAACCCTATTCCCAATGTTGAGAAGTACTGCTTTCAAACTTCGTTTAGACGAGTCTATAAATAGCCTCCATTCTGATGCGTTATATGGCAGGCCCAAGGATTCGATTAGCCCATCAACATTGCAGCAGTACACTAAGGAAGAGGTATTTTCGTGCACTGCAAAAAACTTGCGGAATTCTTCCTCTCGTTTCCTATACCAGGAGAATGTTGTTCCCGGAGCCAGCAAGTTGTCCTCTCGAAGTCGTGAGCCCAAGATCTCGGCAGCTAATTTGGAAAGTCCTAAATCCCTGGTAAGATCATTAAGTTTGGCCTGGTTGAGATGCCTCGGCTCATTTGAAGCGGTATTTTGAGGTATATACGACTGGGACTGGTCGGTCATTGGCATTGGTCATTGATTCATCATCAGAATCCTCTAAGTCCAGGGTTTGAGGTGGGTCGGGTATTGGAATTCCAGGACCATGGGGTACAGGTCTCATAGCAGAAGGAATGTCAGGGTATACAACAATGTGTTTATTCTTCTTGTTAACTCCTGAAAATAGAAACACAGAAACATGGATATAAAACTTGCATATGAAATAGAAGAAGCATTCAGACAGTGGCGGCTCGTGAGGGAAGGCTGCGGTCTGTAAGATATGAAATAGGTCGATGGAGTCTGTATATTTTCTTTCTTTTTCATTCATATTGTCCCTTCGGGGACAATATGAATGAAAAAGAAAGAAAATATACAATCATTGTAAATGTAACTTGTATAACAATATGTATGTGTAAATGTATTTTCTATAACAATATGTATATGTAAATGTATGATTACCATTATGGTGAATATTATGTCAAGTTTCATACGAGGATTTCAAAATATTTAAGAAAAATAAATTTATAAGCCCACCTTGGAGGTTTGTCATGCAGAAATAGCAATCTGTCACGTGATCCTTTCCTTCTCTCCAAATCATGGGAATTCCAAAAGGCAAAGATTTCGCTCTGCCTTTGCTCCATTTTCTCAAATTTTCAATGCACGTCTTGCAGCACATATGAGGTGCGAAATTTTTGTCCTGGTCCCCTAGCTTAATTCCAAAGTATGCTCTATACATTGTCTTCACAAATTTAGTGATTTGGGACTGGTTATTTGGCATGGTAACCGTCCCACATATGTAGCAGAATCTATTGGGATCATTTTTACACGCTCTATTCATTATGAAATATTTTATTTATATGCCTGAAAAGTAAAAAAAGATATTATACAAGTGAAACAAGTGATGATAGATGTTACTGTTCCAATTCCGCTTTGACAAAATCACGAAAAATTCTATTTTACTTATGAGGCCATAGCCGGATAACCTGAGCTGATTGAGAAAAACGGATTGCAGATTTGAAATCAGCAGGAAACACTCTATAAGAATCACTTACAAAACCCTTGACAGCAAAATTGATGCATACCAGTGTAATCAACGCCATGCAACTTTTTAAGGGATTTTTTTATTTATTTATTTATTATATACAAGAAGTCATCATTTCTTTGTTGCATCATTTCTCCGTAGCATTACATCCGATTACCGAGATAATACTATGCATTTCTATAAAACATTTATCTAGCCTATTAACAAGGTAGGATAGTGTCTGAGCTTGTTTTCTGTAAATGTCTGTCTGTCATGTGCATGTGTCTGCCAACTCTTTCAGTGTCGCTAATATTCAACTTGGGTCTCCCACCGTGGAAGATATATTGAGTTGTTCATATTTCGCTGTGTTGTGCCGCCACGAGAACAGAAAAAATCTCTTTCCGGAGAGGAATATCAGTGGAGGGTCCCTGTGTCTATCCCCGTATACTTGTCCCTTATTGAGTATGAAAGCGTTTTATGGATGATCACCCGTTGCTGCTACGGCGAATTCTAGATTCTCCCACTTAGAAGTGTTTATAAGGCAATTGATCAAAAAATGAGTTACTCGATGGTTGGTCATTAGGGTGGAGTGAAAAATATTTTTTTTTGAATTTCAAAATGCTTGGGGTCGGGAAAGTTGCGTATTTATATGAAACGTACTGTGTGAAATGTTTGTAATCGTCCGGCTATAATTAAATTGTGCACACTGAACTCAAATTTTTTAAAAATTGGCAAAATTACTAAAATTTCGCCATTTTTATTGTTTTTTTTTGGACATGTATTGTGTGAAAGTTTTGTAATTTTGTAATTTAATTTTAAAAACGCGAAATTTTAGTAATTTTGCCAATTTTTAAAAACTTTGAGTTCAGTGTGAACAATTTAATTATAGCCGTACGATTACAAACATTTCAAACAGTACGTTTCATATAAATACGCAACTTTCCCGATCCCAAGCATTTTGAAATTCAAAAAAAAAATTTTTTCACTCCACCCTATAATGGTCATGCTTGGTCATGCTCTGTGGGACACAAAACAATAGGAGGAATCTCCCTAAAGTAGGGGGAGGACTAAGTATAGAAGGAAAATTTAAACAAACATAAAGGAGCACTGCTCCAGAGGGTACCTGCAACTCGCCTGACCTACAGTTTAAGGATTCCCCATGTATAATAGGGAATAATAATAATGCATAATAAGGATAGTTTTTCTTTTTCCTACGAAAATTATTTTTATTACGAAATTTCACGTACAATACTTAAAATTAAATTTCCACTCTAAGTACAGTACCTTCCCTGAAGATGAGTATGACAATTTGGATGTTTTGAATCCTAAGAGATCTCATCAAGCTTCCCATCATCTGAGAACTCCCAGTACTCTGGAACCAGACCTGGCCAGCGTCTTCCTTTGCAAAAGGGAACATCACTATTTCTATATAAAGCTATAAAACTTTCTCTAGCTAGCTAAGTTGGATATTCCGCCATTTACCTAGAAAGTACTAATATTCCTACACTATACAGTAAACCCAAGTAGCGTCCATAAAATTGAAAAAAAAATCTATTCGGAGGTTTTGGCACTCAAGGGATCCCATCAAGCTTCCCTGCTCCATCACTGTGCTATCATCTGAGAACTCAGTGCTCTAAAATCATACCCGACTACTGCCTCCGACAACATTTATTACAAACGGAACAATACCACTTCTACTCTATCTTAACTAGCCCTCCCTCAGGCAGCACCCCTTTAATAATTAAAAAAAAGGAAGGAGCAAAAGAAAGAAAGAAGAGGAGAAAGGAGTGGCTTCCCCAAATAGTTTAATTAGCTATCGGGAGGTTTTGACTCCCGAGAATGTCCATCTATCACAAACACGTAAATATAAAAAAAAGTAAAAAAGTATATCATTTGAGAACTTCCAGTGCTCTGATACCAGACCCGACCAGCACCTCGTTGTACATTTACGATCAAACGGGAACATCACCACCCTCAACCAACTCCTACTCTACCCTCCCCCTTTGTAAGCTTATTCGGAGGTTTTAACTCCCGAGCCTTCTCACAATGACAACATCAGTGCTCTGCAACTAGACCAAACCAGCGCCTCCTACTACATTTACATCTCAAGGGAAAACACTGCTTCAATCTCAGTGAATAAACACTAAATAGTTAACAGTAGCTATCCTTCATACTGAATTAGCTACTCGGAGCTTTTGACTCCCGAGAATTCCCATCAAGCTTTCGATCTCTACCAATAGGGTATCATTTCAGAACTCCCAGTGCTCTGTAACCATACCCGATCAGCACCTCTTATTACATTTAAAACAAAAGGAAAATCGACCACTCCTTATACTACCTAAAATCACGTCCCCACTTTACCCACCCACCTCTCGTATTTTATAGGTGAAGAAGCCTCTCGAAATGTTTGTTTCAAATCTTTTGCCCCTTATTTTAAAACCATTGTTTCTCGTAATGTTCCTATTGTGCAAGTTAAAGAAATTCTCATAATTTAATTGCCATAATTAATGGCAAAGCGTTTAACTGGAAAAGTGTAACTAGCGGCGTGACTCAGGGTGCATGGATCAGTTCTAGGACCAGCTCTTTTTACTATTTATATTAATGACATCGACTTGGGAATTAACAGCATAATTTCAAAACTTGCGAATGCCAAACTAGAGGAACAAACAAAATCGGCTGGAGAACGTTTTCAGATTGAAGAAGATATTACAGTAATAAATTACTCGAGTTGGCGGAAATTTGGCAAATGAACTTTAATATAAATAAATGTAAAAAGTTGCATATCGGTAGAAACAATGTTAAAGAAAAGTATTTTATACACGACAAGACACTAACACGTGTTACGGAAGAGAAAGATTTAGGTGTTATCGTTGCCGACACTCTTAAACCGAATAAGCAATGTATCGAAGCGGTCAGAAAAACAAAGAATCTTATGATTTATTGTTAGCTCATTTGAATTTAAGTGCGAAAAAAACAGTGCTAACATTATATAATTCCTTAGTACGCCCCCACCTGGATACTGCGTTCCGTTCTGATACCAATATTTACGACAGGACACAGACAGATTGGAGAGTGCAGCGACTGGCTACTAAGATGATTCACAGTTAAAAACCAATCATACGATGCCCGTTTAGAAACGTTAAATTTATTCTAACTTGTAACAAGGCGTATTCGAGGAGATTTAAGCCAGGTATTTAAAGTGATTTGAGGTTTTGACAATGTCGACGCCATAAAATATTTCACCTTCAGAAATACAGCTAAAACTCGCGCTAATGGTTTCAAATCAGTGGGTAAACATTTTAATTATAATGAAGCTAAACATTTTTTTCTTCTGTTGTAAAGTTAATTTGTGGAATGGATTGTCATCAACAGTAGTTGAAAGTAATTCGATCGAATCCTTTAAAAAGAGACTACAGTAGATGCTTATCTTGCCTTAAACCACCAGTTTGAAGCATTTGTCAGGGCGTAGAAGTATTGTAGAATTTTCACTTGGAATTCCTCCTGTGTTCTTTAAAATTTTCAATTTATTTTTAAATTTGTTTCCTTCCTTTCAACCTCTTTTCTCTGTTTTGCTTTAAAACTTTCAGTTGTCTTTAAATTTTCTTACTTCTTCAAACCTTCCTTCTTAAACAGACATCCTTGTCGTGAGCAGCCGTTCTGTTGCTGTTTGGTTTCTTTTGTCTTCCTTTGTATTTACGTTATGAAAACGATTTAAAATTTTAAACACCTGAATTAATTCGCCTCTTAAACGCCGAGTTTGAAACGTAGACAAATTCATCTCTTTAGTCTATCTTCGTATGATTTATCAGGTAAGGATGAAATAGGCATTTTTGCGCAGCGCTGAACACTTTCTCCCAGTTGTATATGCTTTCTCAAAAAGGGCAACCAAAATTGTACAGGAAATTCTGAATTAGGCCTATCAAACGACTTATATAATAGCAAAACAATACTTTTAGATTTATATTCGAAATTACGAGAAATAAAACCCAATACTCTATTATCATTACTGCTGGTGACTAAACATTATTTTGAGAAATTAAATTTACTGTCGTGGTAACCTACTGTATATGCATGATTTTACATTTATCTACATTACATTTCATTTGCCACCTATTATATCACTCCACTACATTATTAAGATCGAGCTGTAGATTAAGGTGGGTCGAATTAATGAATTTTAGAATTTTGATTGGCCTGTAGTCGTAAAAGTTGTGTTTTGATGGGGAAAACACTGTAAAAATCTTACGGACATCAGAAAGTATTTTCCACTATCTTAAGCAAGCGAAAAATTAGAAATTTCCATATTTTTGGTTATTTTCGTCTGAAAATGAATTTTAGAATTTTCATTGGCTTGTTGGCGTAAAAGTTGCATGCTATTATTAATGAAGAAAAAACTCTGTAAAAATATTACTGGCTACAGAACAATCTATTTTACTTATAAAAAATATAAATGCAACTCTCAGCTGATATGTAATTTGAATTTCTTATCACCCAGGACTCCCCAGGAGGAGGTGGTTGCATATCGAGTTCCGCCCCTGCCCGCCCATCCACCCAACCATATCATGCACTTTGCGCGCGTGTTACGTTTTCACTCTGATCATTGTTCACTAAGTTTACACCTTTCATTGAGTCTAATACTCCCATCATTTTTTGGGATTCCAACTTAGTCCTAATTAAACCATCTTTCCGTAACTCACAACTCAGATAATGATGCCTCAGTGACCAATTTAACGCATTTCTCCACAGCTTGCGTATGACACGGCATTTTCCCCATCTCAAACGTGGAAGGGAGTGTTGCTACGTTCTTAATGTAAGACTGGACCTCGTTATCATCCCATATGTTTGTAAGTAGAGGTTCTGTTATCTCAATTGCCTGCCAATCTGTGAGATCAGTATAGTCGATGGCATCATAGTTGATGGGTGGAATCCTGAACTGCCTGATTGTAGGTAGGTTCCCTTCTTTCTGCTGTAAACGTACTGCTAGGATTCTTCTCAGCGCAAGTTCTCGAATGCGACTTCGTACATCTGTTAACATAGCAAGCAATATATTTTCAGGATGTGCAAAGTAAGTGTTCCAGCCAACAGCATCATATACAGTCTGTTTCTCCTTTACCTGCATGTAGCGGAAGAATTTTACCAATTGAATTGTGTCGTGTTCCATTATAGCACGATGGAAAAGTCTTGATGCTGAACCACACCGATGCGTAAACTCTTATCACGTAAGTTGCCAAAAATGCATAGTTCATCTGAAGGATTATTTGTACTCACATATGATCTAAGAATTCGGTTTGCAGTTGTAAGCCATCTAGAATGTAACATAGGTCCAGGATTACGTTGTGCCAGATCTATTGGGCACTCTCCTGAGGATACTGTTTGACACATCTCGAAGATGTACTTTTGGTCTTTGCTCAACGCTTTTATATTGTCGATTATTGGCAAAGGCGCGTGAACTTCGATGGACTCAAACTGTGAAATACGGTTAAGTTCGCATTTAGCCAGTGCTTTGTCAGTAGGACCAGAAAAAGCGTTTGGACCATGTGTCACACCATCAATTTGTAGTAGATGTCGTAAAGGTAACTCATTAGTATGCAATAAGCAAATAATCCACTGTAGAGGACGGCCTAAGCGCAGTTCAAGCAAGCGAATCACTCCACCTTTGAAACCGGTAATGACATTAGTACCATTGCATCGTATTGCTGCAATAGAATCCATTGGAAAATCTTTCTCTTGAAGGCACTCTATGATGCCGGCTTCTATTGCACGTGCATGTCCTTGTTTGACCGAGAAGTGTTACTTTGCGGTCAGTTACGTGTCGCCGTACACAGCTTGGTCTTCCCCTTAGCATTTAAAGGGGCAAATCACCGTCTCAGATAGACATAAGACGATTAAGTGTGAGTAGGAAAGTGCTCGTAAAATAACTTCAAATACAGATAGATTTGACGAAACTAGCTAGAAATAGTGCAAGGCATTTGCTAATTTTCACTAGCTTTGGGATATGGGAGATATTGTCTGATGCCAGTAAGATTTTCACACAATGTTTTACTCATCAATGCACAACTTTTACAATAAGAGGCCAGTTAATATTCTAAAATTCATCTTTTGACAAAATTAGCTAAAAAATTGGAAAGTGGCCAATATTTCATTTGCCTGGGGCAGTGGAAGATATTTTCTGAGACTAGTAATATTTTTACAGAGTATTTTCTTCATCTGTATGCAAATTTTGCGATAACAAGCTAATCAAAATTCCAAAATTATTTTTTTGGATGAAAATAGCAAAAAATAAAGAATTTTCTTAATTTAGCTCGCTTGGGGCAGTGGAAGATATGCATGTAGGAACTTAATTATTTTTGTACATCTTTCTTATATATATTCACAACTTTTGCGTCAAGAGGCTAATCCAAATTGGAAAAAAAATCCCATAGGTACAAATTCGGCCCACCCTTCTGTAGATTCTCTCTCTAATAAACTAATTGCTTTACCCGCAATCGTCGGCAAATTTAGAAATTTTACTCACTATATTCACATCAAGATCGTTAACGTATATTATGAAAAGGACTAATCCCAAAACACATCCTTGCGGAACACAGCCAGCTACATTAGCCCACCCTAACTCTTACACATTAATTACTACCCTCTGTCTTCTACTAGTTAACCAATCAATTATCTATCGAATTAAGAACTTGACCCCATATTCTGTTAGCTTTAAGTTTTTCTAACAATCGTTTAAGTAGAACTTTGTCAAATGCCATTTGGAAATCTAAGTATATTATATCTACCGCTCTCCTATAATCATAAATGCTAATGACTTCATGAAAAAATTCCAATAAATTTGTTAAACAAGATTTATTTCTACGAAATCCATGTTAGTTTTGCTTTATAAGATAATTACTTTCAAGATGCTTGACTATACGATCTCTAATAACTGTTTCTAAAAGCTTTCCAATTGTAGAAGTTCTTTATAGGAGTAGTATGACCGCAAAATAGGAGATTGCAAGTTGCACGTTGCAACTGCAATGTTGCTCATTGCTGCAAAGGGGGTAAGGTTATGCAACAAGGGGTGAGGGTTAACCCCCAAGTTGCATGTAAGGGGTGGGGCTAATTGTGGATGGGGTAATGCAACAAGGAGGAGGGGTAACCCCGAAGTTGCATGAAAGGGGAAGCTTTTGGGGGGGGAGAACGGAGGATGACTTCCCCGCAAAGGGGATGACCCTGACCTAAACCCTAACTTTAGGGGAGAAGGTGGGATGTCCTCACCATCCAAAGGGGTAGCCTAACCTAAGAAAGTAAACCTTAACCTTAGAAGGAGAGAGTGGGCATCCTTTCACCTGGACCGCCAGACGCATAATGGCCTAGCATCAGCTGGTAGGCAAGCTTATGATTTAGAAAGTCGGGGGTTGCCAGATAGCATCATTTATTTAATTTATTTATATATGGACGGTTGCCAGATATTTATTTTATTTATATATAGAGTATATATATATATATATATATATATATATATATATATATATATATATATATGGAGGGGTTGCTAGATAGTACTACTTAATTATTTAGAGAGATGTTACCCAATGAATCTTAATTGACTTAGACACTGTATATATACATATATATATATATATATATCAGAGAATAATTAAATATTCACAAAACGAGCCATATTAGAAATGTTTAGTCATTCCTTATATATATATATTATATATATATATATATATATTAACAGATCAGTCTAAACGTCTAAAAGTTTATAAAGAATCCGCCTTGGTCATCCTTCATACATTAAAAAAGTTCTGGGGCTGATTACACCGGTCTACATGAAAATCGATTTCTTTATTTTGAGTTGTGATTCTGAAGCAGTTCGCTGCGCTGAATTAAAAAATGCTACCAGTTTTTTCTATCACCCACAGTTTTAAAGTTATTAGCAAAACAATTTTGGGGCGTTTTGTAATTTTTTACCATTTTTATCTTTAATTAATTTCGTTTTTTCATATTTTTCAGATAGATAATTCTAACATTACGTCTTTAAAATTTTAATAATGGCTTCTAGAGGATGTACCCATAGTCCAGACATATTTTGTTATATTTGTGGTCGGTATGTTGCAAAACAAAGGACAAATGTAACGACCTTCATTAAGAGAGCTTATCATGCTTATTTTGGAATTAAATTAGGAGATCAAGACAAAAGTTGGGCTCCACACAAGGTTTGTCTTACGTGTGTTGCGGCACTAAGGAATTGGAGCAAAGGTAAAAAGAAAAGTGCCATTTGGGATCCCTATGGTATGGCGCGAGCCTAGAAACCATACCGACGACTGCTACTTCTGTTCTTGCAATGTTAAAGGTTATAATGCAAATAATAAAGAGAGCCTTCAATACCCAAGTCTTCCATCTGCAATAAGGCCGGTACCCCATGGTCCAGAAGTTCCTATTCCCCGCCCACCCGCGAGTCTGGTTCAATACAATTCAGATTCTGATTCAGCTCCAAATCCAGACAATGATGATGTTTATGAACAACCAACAGCTGACCGAGATCCTCCTAAACCATTAACCCAAGCCGAACTAAATGACTTAGTCAGGGATTTGAATCTGCCTAAGGACTCTGCAGAACTTTTGGAGTCTAGATTGCAGGAGAGCAATTTATTGGCATCCGACACATACTTCGCTTGGTACAGAAATCGTGAGAAAGACTTCGTGCCTTTTTTCGAAGAAGATGGTCCCTTGGTATTTTGCAAGGACATCACAGGATTAGTGTGCAAGCTAGGCATCGAATACCAAACCAGTGACTGGAGGTTCTTTATAGATTCCTCTAAAACCAGTCTAAAAAGAGTGTTACTGCACAACGGTAACAAATATGCATCAATCCCAGTGGCCCATTCTACTCATTTAAAAGAGACCTATGATAACATGAAACTGCTTCTGGAAAAAATTCAGTATCAAAATCACAGATGGATATTGTGTGGGGATCTCAAAGTCTTTTGAATGTTCCTTGGGCAGCAATCAGGATACACTAAGATGCCATGTTTCATCTGCGAATGGGATAGTCGAGCACGTGACCAGCACTGGAAGAGGAAAACTTGGCCTTCTAGAGAGAATCTTACCCCAGGATCAAAGAACATTTTACATGAACATCTAGTTGAACCAAATAAAATCCTCCTACCACCCTTGCACATTAAGTTAGGCTTGATGAAGCAGTATGTCAAAGCATTGAATAGAGAAGGTGAGTGTTTCAAGTACATTTGTTCAAAATATCCAAAGATTAGCTACGAGAAAATAAAGGAAGGTGTTTTTATAGGTCCTCAGATTAGAAAGTTATTGACAGACGATCATTTCCTGAACACAATGACAAATAAAGAAAAAGAAGCATGGCTTGGTTTCAAAGATGTTGTTGAAAACTTCTTGGGAAACTACAAAAGCCAAAATTATGAAATACTGGTGGAAAATATGCTTAAAAAGTTTTGCGCCTTAGACTGCAACATGAGCCTGAAAGTTCACTTCTTATTTTCGCATCTTGACCGTTTTCCCGAAAATCTCGGAGATGTCAGTGAGGAGCAAGGGGAACGATTTAACCAGGACATCAAATCCATGGAAAGAAGATATCAAGGAAGATGGCATACAAATACTGTATGATGGCGGATTACTGCTGGTGTCTGCAACGAGATCAGCCTAACGCACAGCATAAGAAAACATCAAAGAAGCACCGGTTTAGTCGTCATTAGTCAGATCTACCTTCGTAGTCTTAAGTCTTTGGAATAAGTCCTGAAATGTTTGCAAGTAAAGAAGGTAAATATATTTTGTTTCTTTCAATTATATTTTTATTCTTTCATAAACAAGCAATATGCTTGTCCAAGAGCTAGGAGCTATTTAATTCTGCTTTAATTAGGTTTTACTCTACCACCTAAAGATTTCGTGCTGCAAGGGGTGTTATAATACCTCATGTGTCCCCAAATGTTAACCACCCATTGATGGGAGGGGAGAGAGTATTTTGCTGGGAACGAGACTGGTTGTTATATATATTTACCCTACATTATTATGTAAGCGTTACTGTAGTCTATAACAACAAAATTTATGGTTTAGCATGTGCAATCCAGTGTTGGTCTCGATAAGATGGTTCACATTTGGGGATAAATGGGGGATTTATGACACACTCTGTAGTAAGAAAACCATACGTGATAGGGAAAAACTAACTATATTTTTGAGATCACTGCACTCAAATTATATAGAATCACCAACTAGTTTGTAAAAATCGATCGACAAGTTTTCAAATGTGTACTGGTGTTATTCTCCTTCGTAACGAGAAAAGTCGTGCGGCGGAGGGGACCTACAGCTTTACATATATATATATATATATATATCATTAAAATATATAGAAAATAAATATACATTCAAAAATTAATTCTTTTGTGCGAATCGTAGACTTCAATATTTCAATTTTAATTTATGTCACACTCTCTGTATTTCTAATTTATGGAAATTTGATTGTATTAATAAAAAAAATATAGAAACTTCAAATAGCTTTCTTGTAATCATTTTAATTTTTACAGTTATATTTATAAGATATAAAGTATAGAATTCGGTCTTATCCCAATAAGGTAACTGAAAGAGTTAAAACTACTAAAGACCAATGATGTAATCAAAGTGAGACATTTTATTTACGATTATTTCTTGTCGAGCGAATTATGTCCAGTTTCTCATAAACCTATAAATTCTTAAACCAAAGAAGCCTGAACGTCGAACCGAATCTATCTGAAAATGATTCCTGCAAATCTGTCTCCCCTTGTCTGTTACTAGTTTTTATTTCCTGTTTATTTTTTTCTCAGATGGTTTTGACCTTTCACTAAAATTTTTCATTTTACTCTTGATGCAAAATAGTACTCGTGTCTTTTGAGCAATTTTGGTTTGTATTTTAATTTGTATAATTTTCGTTTCTCTCTCTCTCTCTCTCTCTCTCTCCTCTCTCTCTCCTTCTTTGTCATACAACATCCGAAGAATGGCACTTTCATTTGTTTTATTTTTGCTACTATATTTCGTTCACATTTTTTTGTATTTGCAATTTATTTTTCAAATGTCTGTTCCAAATGTCTGTACCAAATATTTTCGAGACTTTTATTTGTCTGTTCCATCTGTGTTTAGTTCTGTTCCTCTTTGTGAACGCCTGAAACTCTTTTCATCACAGTTTTTCATTTGTTTCACAGCTTTATTTTTGAATTTCTTTAATTTTTTCTGTTATAATTCTTGATTTATAAGTTTGCTTTTCTTCGTTCGTTCATTTGTTCGTCAATTTGATTTTTCACTCATTGCCTGTTATTGGTTTTTATTTTGTTTATTTTTTTCCTTAGATGGTTTTGACCCTTCACTAAAATTTTTCATTTTACTCTTGATGTCAAATGGTACTCGTTTCTTTTTAGCAATTTTACTTTGTATTTTAATTCGTATAATTTTCGTCTCTCTCTCTCTCTCTCTCTCTCTCTCTCTCTCTCTCTCTCTCTCTCTCTCGTGCGAACACGCACACATTCCAATTCAAGCACTTCCTCTGTGGTACGGAGTAAAGGGTGAAGGGAGAGAGACGGGTGAAGGTTGAAGAGAGAGAGAAGGGCGAAGGGGAGAGAAGCTAATATCCAATATTCGTCAAGGTAATAAACGCTGAAGGCAATTAAAAAGTAAATTAAATAATTCGTATATATGATGGGAAAAAAAATTAGTTACTGAAATACATCTTGTTAGAATACTATATATATATATATATATATATATATGTACGATTAACTTTTGTAAGAGAAAGTAAAGTTCATTAAAGAAATTTAAGTTTTTTAAGAACGAAATGGAACTTAAAAGCCTGACTGACCACAATGTGATATCATCTAAGAGCTGCGTGGTTACTTGCCGAAAATACACGCTTCGGTTCAAGACTTCAAAATGGACAAGTAATATTCATTAGCGAACTGAAAGAAATGTATAAGGGACAAGAAACATTTTACCCTTTATTCTAAGTAGTCCTTATTCTTCTGGCTTAAGGTCTAAAATATCGTTACATGCTTATAAATCATGTTTTTCAGCTTTGGTCATTATTTTGTGAGAAAGTTGATTTCAAAAGTCACAACGAAAAGCTTATATCTTTCTTTTTCTATAATAATAATTTTTCGTATACTCTGTTAGCTCTTTATGTAACACAGCACATTACATTCTTTTCTACGTGTATATGCATAAACGTTTAAAAATATTTTTTTATTTCATTTGAAGAAATTGTAACTGTTTCTGTTGAAAATCAGACGTATAAAAATTAAAAGGCTACACGAACTTGTGAGTTACATCATAGCATCGAATCAACTGTGTAATAAAACATCTATAGACGTTTGTTTTTATTTATTAATACAATCAAATTACATAAATTAGAAATATAAAGAGTATTTATACTAGTACAATTGCATTCAAATAAACACAAATAAAGTATTCACACCTCATCTTCTGAAGAAGAAGTCGCGCCAAATACTATTGTCAATACTTTTTGTTTATCTGATTGAAGGGTAACCTAACCTAACCTAACCTACCAACCTAAGAAAGAACCTAATAAGAAAAAATATAAGGGCAATTTAACCTAAAAAGTACCTTTCAACCTTTCAAATGTTCCGTGTGATGGTTCCTCATTTCAGAAGGTCAAGTTTTCCCCCCTTCTCTCTCAAAGGTATTTCAATTCCATATATGACCGAATTCTATACTTTTTATCTTGTAAAAATAACTTTGTAAACACTAAAATGATTACATGAAAGCTATTTGAAGTTTCTATATTTTTTTTATTAATACAATCAAATTTCCATAAATTAGAAATACAGAGGGTGCGACATAAATTAAAATTGAAATATTCAAGTCTACAATTCGCACAAGAGAACTAATTTTTGAATGTATATTTATTTTCTATATATTTTAATGATATATACATATAAAGCTGTAGGTCCGCTCTGCCGCATGACCTTTGTCGTTACGAAGGAGAATAATCAGCCCCAGAACTTTTTAAATGCATAAAGGATGGCCAAGGCGGGTTCTTTATAAACTTTTAGACCATTCCAGCCGCTTGTAGCTGGAGGCACTACCAATCGGCCAGGAGTGATCCATTAATATATATATATATATATGTAAGGAATGACTAAACATTTCTAATATGGCTCGTTTTGGGGATATATAATAATTCTCTGATATATATATATATATATATATATATACACCAAAGGTATAGTTTCTAAGTCAATTAAGATCTACTGGGTAACATCTCTCCAAAAATTAAATAGGACTATCTGGCAACCCCCTTCATATATAAATAAATAAAATAAATAGTGATATCTGGCAACCCCCTTCATATATAAATAAATAAAATAAATAGTGATATCTGGCAACCCCCTCTAAGCATTGAGAACATCTCCCTTTTGCCTTTAATAAATAAATAATTAAAATAGTGCTATCTGGGAACCGCTCCATATATAAATAAATAAAATATATAGTGTTATCTGGCAACCCTTCCATATACAAATAAATAAAATAAATATCTGGCAACCTTCCACATATAAATAAATAAAATATATATCTGGCAACCCCTCCATATATAAATAACTACCAGGTGATCCTGGGCCATTATGCGTCTGGCGATCCACGCAAAAGGATGCCCGCTCCCTCCTCTCTCCTTCTTAGGTTAAGGTTTACCTTCTCTGGTTAGGATCTCCCTAGGGGGTGAGGACATCCGAACTTCTCCCCCAAAGTTAGAGGTTAGGTCAGGGTTTTCCCCTTTGGGGGGAGGCCATCCTCCCTTCTCCGCCCAAAGCTTCCCCCTTCATGCAACTTGGCAGTTACCCCCTCCCTCTTGTTGCATAACCCCCTCCCCTATTACTCCCCCTTCATGCAACTTGGGTGTTAACCTACACACCTTTTCGCACAAACACCACCCCCTTTGCAATACCCCTACCCACCTTTGCAACATTGATCAACATTGCAACTTGCATTCTTCCATTTTGCGGCCACATTACTCATAGGTCTATAGTTTAAAAAATTTGAGTTACATTATCCAACTTAAAATCCGAAAGATCAACCCCCTGCGATAAAGTTTTATTAGACATTTGAACTAAAGGATCAAGTATTTCATTCTTTAATTCTTTTAGGTGCTTTGGGTAAAAATAGTCTGGAGCTGGCGATTTGTTAATTTTTTACTTATCTGTATAGTGAGAAATCTCTTGAGTGCAAATAGTTATGTCAGTAAGCAATGAAAAAGTCCCATTTACGCCATGAGCATATTACTAACCTCCGGAATAAAAGAAGTATTCTCAACTGTAAAACCTGATGCAAAAAGATGATTATACTCGTAATTATCGCTATTTCTCCATAATTATTTGTTACGTTACCACCCGAGTCTACCAGTTGACTCGATATTGTCCCTCAAGGACGTAATCGTAAAATTTCTTTGAGTTTTCTTTATATTCACGAGCTACTTGAATTTCAAACTCGCGTTCAGCAGATCTAATTAAACGCTTAACATTTCTACGTAAACTGATATAAGTGAAAGGACTACCGAGCGCGGTTCGTCTTGTACCTCTTAAAAGCTACATTTCTATCTGCGATTGCTTTTCCTATATTTCTACTCTACCATTTAGAGTTCGTGTTCAGCTCACCTCTCTCAACTCTCCTAGGAAGACAGAGCTCGTTTTAACTCAAAATTATTGTTTTGAGCTAAAAAAAATTGTTAACACTTAAAATTTTAAAAATAGGTATGAAGACAAACGAAACTTTGTTTGGAAATTTATTTAATTAATTACACTAGAAATGTTATGATTATATTGGCACTAATAAGTAATAAGAGAAACTAACATAACTTTGGTACTGTGAATGAAACAAATAAAAGCAATTTTTGGCCTTTGCTAAATTCAATGGTAGACCATACTACTTGGAATGGAATGCATTAAATCAATTTTTGCCCTTTGTTAAACATAATAGTACATCACACTTTCGGCATTTCAGACGAGAGTAACCCTTCATACAGTTTCTGCATCTCTTTTGGGGTTCTAAATGCTGAGGCCAATGTCCAAAAATCTGCAAGATGTTGCTATACAGTTAATTCTTATATTCAAATGACATACGACATCAGTGAAGCTAATCTGAAGAAATTACGCATACTTTTTGTTAATGATGCCATATGGAATCGCGGGAACAGAAAGGGTTAATTTATGAATATTTTCTTGAAACTATCCCACATGCTAACAACACTATCACACTTTATCCCAGTTTACTAAAATTAATGAAGCTCTAAATTCATCAAAATTTGCTCTCCTAAAATGAGGCACCATTGGAAGCATGAAGCCTTTTTAGGCAAAATTATTGGCAGTTAGATTATTTATTACATAAAAATAGTGAACGTGGCAAGTAATAGTAATAGAGACAACTTATTCTTTGTCGGCAGCATTTTCCCACGCCTAAGTTGGGTCTCTATTCCTAATCCGCCTTAGCCACTCATTTCTGTCTAACGCCACATCCGCCGCCAGGTTTCTCTCCCTCATATCACCCTCCACACACTCTCTCCATCTCATCCTCGGCCTTCCCCTTCTCCTTCTCCCAGGTGATTCTATCTCCATAACTCTTCGCCCAAAATATTCCTCCTCTCTCCGCATGACATGTCCAAACCATCTAAGGCTTCTCGCTTGAGCTTTCTTTGAAACCTTTATTACTTTCATCGTTCCACGAATAAATTTATTTCTAATTTTATCTCTTCTCGTAACCCCACACATCCATTTCAACATCCTCATTTCTGCTACATCCATCCTTTTCCCCAGATTCTTCCTCATAGGTAACGTTTCCGCACCATACAACATTGCAGGCCTCACTACCGCCTTCAATATCTTCCCTTTGAATTTCATTGATATTTCATCACACAGTACCCGAGACAACAAAAAATAATAATAATAATTGCAGTAGTAATACTAAATGTTGAATATTGACTAAATATATACAGTACTTTTACAATTTACTTGTACAATGACAAATAATTGTGAAACTGGACTATTTATTTTACGAGGGCCACTCAATATATTTTGCCCCACCTTTTTCTTTCTTTCCAAGTTTCCTTGTAAGTTCCAAAAATTTTGTACACAAGTAGTTACATACAGGGACGGACTGGGACTCAAAAGCGGCCCTGGACTTTCACCAGGAGCGGCCCACACAATACGCCCTCCCCACTCCCCAACACCACCACCACCCTTAGGGCCACAAAATAGTGAAAATACCGCCACCCAAACTCAATTATTGAACATTTATTTGTATTATATTGACACACTGTAGTAGAGCCGCTATTATAGACAACACAGTAAAACAGAAAATAGAGACGCCAGAAATTGACATAGTCATACACTATGTCATTAATTACATGGATTGCAAAAAGCCTATCCACCAAAGAGAAAAATATGTATTACTCTAATGTGCCAGCAGTTTTCTCAGCAGCTCACTCCTCTCTGCAACTCTGTCTATCATCACATCTGTACCCAGGGCCATTAAGATGTCCTTCTCAGTTGCCATCAGCATAAACGCCTCTAGGTGCTTCTGGGAGAGAGTGCTCCTGAGTCGACTTTTGATGTACTTCACGGTTGAGAAACTTCTCTCACAGGTCACCTGGGTGATTGACAGGGTGAGCAGGAACTTGTACCCAATGCCAATGATGTAGTAAGCATCTGTCAACAAGTTGTACCTCCGGATTATCTGGTAACAACATACTGCACAGTCTTTACAAGAGGAACCTTTTATTCCTCATCTCCACTTCATCTTCTTTTCCGTCAGCCTCAGGTCCGTCCTCAGGTGTCTCACTGACTATTCTGTTGGTGTATTCCTCCAGTCCAGAAGGGTTAAGTCGGCATAAAGAGTGCCATGGGTGAGGAAACGGCGATGGAGGCTCTCAGTGACTGTGTACATTATTTGACAGTGGACTTCAACTTTGTAGGCCCTCTCTGCATCTGTCAACATCTCATCATGAGCCATCTCACCAGGCATGATTTTCTTTTTCTTGGCCTTTTCTGTGGCAGGGTGGCCTCCACTTTCAGCTCTCTCTCCTCTTCCTGCCCCTGCAGTTTGTCATTCGCCCACTGTCTGCAGCTTGCTTGATGGGGTCGAAATCTCTTGCTATCCCTTTGAGACTATCTTGTGTTGCAACAACCATTCTGTGGGCAAAGAGAATGTCAATGCCACTCGTCTGCAAGTATTTGGAGAGCGGAACCGTGTGCTCAAATATGCGAAGAAATATTTGAGCGGTCAGTATGGTCTCGTATTTGAGTAGTGCTTCAATGAATGCTCTTGCCTTGCCACGTACGGTGGTCTTGATATTTGCCTGGCCTTGCATTACAGCTAGTGTAAGCAGTACGTAAGTACCCAGTATGCTCTAGGTACGTATGTACCCAGTATGCTCTGGGTTTGTAACCCAGAGCATTGTCTGGGTACAAACGAATCCAAAGACCTTCTGCAGCGCAGCATCCTTTGCCCACCAGCGGGTTTCTCCGATTGGAGAGAGGCGTTGGTGGCGAGTGTTGTGGCTCTCCCTTTCCCATACATTCATCCTCTGTAGGACTTTTGGATGAACACGGCGATGTCATTCAATAAAGAGAACAGTGAGGTACTTGCTATAACCACTCCTGATGTGTCAGCCAACACTAAGTTCAGAACGTGTTCATAACACTATACGTGTATTTGGTTGGGAGAGTGTGTGAAGAGTAGGGCAGAGAAACCTTTGTACTGGCTCTGCATGTTAGAGGATCCATCTGTAGCATTGCCGATACATTTGCTGATGTCCAGTTTGAGTTTCTGAATAACTCCTGTCAGCAACTGAACTAAGTAGTACTCTCCAGTGGATGCGGCCTCACAGTTCACAACCGCAACGAGTCTATCATGTATAATATTTTGACATATCTGATAATGACTGCACACTAATCACAAGAGGTTATGTCCTGGGTTGTGTCGATCTGGACTGAGAACATTCCAGCTTCCTCAACTTCACAGAGATGGATTCTTGGATAATGTCCCGAATTATGTTTATAACAGTATTGATTATATTTTTAGAGAGAAAAGTGAGGAGAGGACCTCTGCCTCTTGCCCCAGACTGATGCAATTTCTTGCTTTTCTCTATGCAATCAGTTAGATGTTCTTTCAAGCAGACATCATATTTTCCAAGTAGAATGATAAGTTCCAAAAAGTTACCATGATCGACACTGGCAAAATTATCTTAGAATTACGCAGAAATATAACACGTATAAATACCATTCGGATCATTCGTTTTGTCACCTTATTATTTGTTTACATCAATGGGGAGAATGGGCTGCGGCGGCTGCGCAGACGGAGGAATGGGGGAGATGGGAAATCATTATCTTTTCGTTTTTTGTCTATATTTTTCGTGTTACACTCACTGGCCCACAAATCGACCGGCCCACCGGGAATTCTCACGGTGCTCCAGATAGCCAGTCCGCTATTGGTTACATACCTTTTTCACAAGTCTTTATTTTCCCACATAGTCTCCAACCTTTTCTACGGCTTTCCTCCGCCCCGAAACAAGGGCCGTTTTTCCTTGCTGGTAAAAGTCAGCTGGGTTCCGTTGGAGCCACCTCTTAACCTCCTCAACAACCAAATCGTCACTCTGAAACTTTCTTCCATGAATAGCATCCTTCAGTGGCCCAAACAAATGGAAGTCTGAAGGTGCCAGATCCAGGCTGTATGGAGAGTGGAGTAACACACTCAAGCGCATTTTTTGATGGCCTCTCTTGTTTGCAAACTGTTGTGTGGTCTTACGCTATCGTGCAAAAGAAGGACGTCTTCCAGTTTTCTCTGTGGTCGAACTAGCTTTATACGTCTCTGGAGTCTCTGTAGGGTAACAATATATGCCTCTGAGTTGATTGTTTGTCCTTTCTTCATAATGTCCACCAGAATCACCCCTTTCATGTCCCAGAAGATGGTGGCCATAACCTTTCCTGCAGAGGGAGCCATTTTGAATTTTTTCTTGCGTGGGGAGTCTGCGTGATTAGGGTGTGTCAATTTTGTCAACTTTTTTCAAATCAATTTTGGTAGTGAAAATATAGTCTTTTCATGTCAAAACTTGAAATTGGCCAACCAAAATGAAATAAAATAACCCTTACCTACATCAATTTTACCTTAAAGTTTCAGAAATTGACTCTTTTACTAAATAATAGGACATAAATTGATTAACTATTCATCTGTCACAGAATTATCCCACTGATCGCATATGGAGTGTTTTCAAGGTCATATAGTTGTTGTACAATGTACAAGTCACAACATGAATAGAACTGTTCCTCACTCTCAGTCCTCAGTTGCCTCTTAGATGTCATAGACGGTGGTTTGCTGTTATTGCTCTTGTACCTACTTCATAGTTATTCTACTAGACGAATACTACAGTTTAACTGTAAGTATGGATTATTGATTATTACAATTATTTATTATTATCATATTCTTCTGTCTAATTATGTTGTAATCCCATGAAATATTTTTTTATTGAATTTTAGAACATCGAATGACTAAACTTTGAAATATCATAATTAATATAAAATACTTAAATGTTTTTCTTTCTTTTCAGATATTTCTAAGATGCCAAAATTGAAGACAAGAGGTCAGTCGTCGTGCCACTTGAGCCTGTTAGTCGGTACAGGCAAGGAGCGTCCCGTATCAGAACTACCAACAGTGCGAGACATGCTGAGACTAGGGTTACTCCTTTGTGAACAAAATACAAAGGATAGAAGGAACTACACAGAGAAAGAGCTCATAAAGGACATGATTCCCCCTCTTCTGCATCAGTGGAAAAAGCTAATATGTTATTCACACCACCTGTACTCAATCAGTATAGAACTATTGAGCTAAAATTAACAAAGCTGTGGCACAAAGCAGTTGAGACATCACTTGGTAAAGGAAAACTAGCAAAGAAAAATATATTTCTGCACACACTTGATACTCTTCTTGACATTTTTAACTGCCAGTGTCCCATAGAGTTGTATTCTGAAGCCAATTGTTCTCCCTCATGCATAAGAGAACCTCACCCTCACATTGATTGTCGCTGTCCTCGTGAGAAGAAGATCCCTGTTTTGGAGCTGGCTTTCATAAAGGCGCAGAGAACAAAGGCAGGAGGCCAAGGAAGTATGCAGATTGGTTCGGCAGATTATTCAGAAACCAAAAAACAGATTGTTATTGCTAAGAAAAAAAAATCCGAGAGAGGGAAGAAAGGAAGAAAAAGAAGAGTGAAGAAGCCACCCAAAGAGATGAAGAGCTCTGTCAGGAGGTTTCTCACTTCTTTGAAAGCTCTTCAGATGAAGAGAAAGAAGCAACATCAGATGATAGCTCCAAAATGCCATCTGAACCTTCGCCGAAGAGAATGAAATACAACACTAAAGACATCTCAAACATTGCCCTTGCCAGTATTCGCTACCATACGGGGCTACGAGAGACTGCAGAGATTGCCACTGCCGCTTGGATAGATGCAGGCCTCATCAGCCGAGAGGATACATCCTTAGTGATAGATCATAATAAGATAAGAAGAGCACAAGAAAAAATAATGAAGGAAATATCTGATCAGCATGAAAAAGATTTGAAGGAGGAAGGTCTCTCTTGCCTTTTGTTTGATGGCAGAAGAGATGACACAAAAGTTCTCCTAGAGGTAGAGGGAATGGACAGAAAGTTTCCCGGTCTCATCAAAGAAGAACACTACTCTGTGTGTTCCGAACCTGGTGGCCGCTATTTGTTTCACTTTCTTCCTGAAGCAGAAGTAGAAGGTAAGAAACATGCAGAGGCAATTGCTGATCAAACAATATATTGGCTTCAAGAAAGAAGACTTGACAGTTCACTGCAGGCCGTTGGTGGAGACTCAACGGCGGTGAACACTGGATGGCAGGGCGGTGTTATGACGCATTTAGAGAAAAAACTTGGAAGAAGGCTTGTTTGGATTGTATGTGATTTGCACACAGGGGAACTACCTCTTCGTCGTCTCATCCAGGAACTTGATGGTCCTACAAAGAGCAACAACAAGTGGTCAGGCCCCTTTGGCAACATGCTAGATGAAGCAACGGAATTAGAAATAAATACAAAATTTCCAAAGGTCGAAGTAGGCCCTCCCCTTCCAGTGTTGTCTGAAGAAGTTATCAAAGACCTCAGCACGGATCAATCTTACGATTATCGTGTTGTTCAAGCAATCAGATCAGGAGAGTTGCCTCAAAATCTGGCTCTCCTGGAGATTGGACCCGTAAGTCAGTCGTTGGTCAACTACAGCGATTCGTTTCTGCAGGATTTGGGTTTCCAAACATGCACTGAAGGGCAAAATGCTACGGAATTTGATGTTGATTGTTGAATTTATTATTGGGTTTTATCTTCCTCACTGGTTTAATGTAAAACTTAATCCAATGTGGATGGAGGGGCCCAACCACATCTTGTTTCAATTACAGCTACTGAGAACCCAAAGGAAAGTAGTGGTGGACATCGTGTTACCTATGGTGAGAAGGTCCGCTTGGTATGCTAGGTCAGAGGCAGTTTTGCAAGCAATACTCTGCAGCCAATGTAACAAAGAGCGAACTGAGGCTGTGGAAATCATTCTAAAGCTTAGAGGAACATCACTAGATGATGACCAGCTGGGAAACTGCTCTGTTCAGACAAGGAAGGTACCTCCGATAAACGTCAATGCCACGAAATTGTCAGAATTAGTTAACTTGAGTTCGGAAGTTTTGGAGCCACCACTGACAACATGTATAACAAACAAAGATTTAACACAACTTAAAGAGGCCCCAATGCAGGTGCCAAAGTGGCCTTCTCACACTCAGAGTGTGGAGAGATGTGTGAAAATGGTCACAGAAGCAGCTAGTCAAGTTTAGTCACGAGAGGCGAGAAGGCTACATCAAAGCGCAAGTAGCAAGCCGAATGCTGATGTCAAGGAACCGCAGCAAAAAGGACATGACTGCATTGGTTACTTTGAAATAAAGACTCTGAATGATATCTTATTGCCACTTTAAATGTTGATAGGATGTTTGCGCACATTTGTTACTTTGTTACGAATTTACGGAAAAATTGAATTTTTGAATTAAAATTGATGTAGGTAGGAGTTATTTTTTATTGTTTTTGAAGCAAGGATATTATTTTGTATGCCAAATGATTACATTAAATTGCTACCAAATCACATGATTTTCAATTTAGCCATTTCACCCCCAAAATTGACACACCCTACTGCGTGATGCCACTCCATGGATTGGCGTTTTGTTTCAGGTTCAAAGTGGTGTACCCAAATCTCATCCCCAGTCAAAATTCGTGAAAGGAAGTCATCCCCTTCTGTCCCGTATCGAACCAACGACTCACAAGCAATTTCTTTTCTTTGGGCTTTGTGATCTTCAGTCAGCTCGCGAGGAACAAACCGTGAGCCCACTTTTGAGTATCCCAATTGCTGAATTATCGTACTCCCACTTCATTCACTCATTCCTAGCTCAAGTGATAGCTCCTTGTATGTGACGCGCCGATTTGATCGAATGATGCTGTTAGCACGTCGCACAGTGTGAGATGTCACAGCCGATGCCGGGCGACTGCTGCGTGGCTCATCATCGAAGCTGGCTCTCCCTCTCTCCGATGATCTCACACGTTTAGACCAGCGTCGAACTGTACTTCGATCATTAACAGCATCTTCGTAAACGTTTTCTAGACGTTTTTGAATATTTCCAACTGTTTACTTCTCTGCGGTTAAGAACTCGATAACACCTCTCTGTTTACGACGCACATCATTGTCATACGTCATTTTTGAAACTGCGTTAACCATCAGTTTTATACAAGGCGTTTAAAAGCGTTTTAATACAAGAGAGGGAGGTTCAAACTGGAAAAATCCGGTTATGTGAAACGCAGAAAGTTCAAATTTACGACCCCAAAGACATTTCAGCCCCATGGCTTATTATTTAGCTAAGAAAAAAGGGTGGGGCAAACTATATTGAGTGGCCCTAGTATTTAAAGTTTACAAAGTTTACAAAATGTTATATAATTGTAAATTATATGATTTATTGTACTGTTTATTTAGTAGAAAATAAATGCTGCTAAATAAAATATAGAGAAAAACATATACAGTATTACAAAATTAAAGGAGTTTAATGAAATTAGCATATTTTAAATTGTTGATTACAAAACTGATTACTGTGGTAAAAATGGCAGCTGTGAGCTTATACGAGTACATCAGTAGGAGTTAATGAAGTCCTTTTATAGTGATTTACGAAATACATTTAGTGATGAAGCCTGCCCGTTATGCATGGGAATGACATTCCATACATCTCCTCGTTTGGAAGAAAGTGCATTTCTTGCAATTTCTATTGTATATTTAGGTATGTGTATAAAATCACTGGGCAGTCTGATATTATAACGATGGTGTATTTGAAGGGGGATGATTTTTCTTTGAATGGGTGGTGTATGTTGATTTTTATTGATATCTGTGGAATCTTTCGACAGTGTAGTTAAAGTACTATAATATATAAGTATTTTTATAATAACAATAATTTAAAGATATGACAATTATAATATCGCATATCTATACATATTTGCACGGTAACAGTGGGTAAACCAAATAAAATATATTTCAGTGGAAAAAGTAAAATTTATGGCAAAAGCTTATGAAAGACACGACGATATATAGTAATCACAGCGAATCAAGCCATGACGAAATCACTCAGCCTTTAGCCGCCACATTAATTAAAACTTAAAACCTTTGTTCTTAAACGTTGTGTATTTATTAAATTACTTATTGTCTAAGTTTTGCCTTTTCGATATTGAAAAACTTGGAATTTCAAGATTGGCAGTATGTATTCCTATGTAAAATTGAATTTTAAGAGGGGTTCGTCCCTGCAACTTTTGCGAAAAATCGATTTAAGTGTTCGAAATCGCACGTTTTTGTCGAAAACTTGACTTGGTAGCCTCAAATGACCTCCATATGTTCCATATTGTTCACATACACCCTTAAGCATTTCTAGGGGCAGGCTTGGACCCATTTAAGATCAGCCAAAGTGGTTCATAAACCCTAAAATAACCAAAATCACCCAAAATGGCCCAAAACTAAGGAATTGTATGATTTTTAGTCTCCTATACACCACATTTCGCGGCTGTTCTCTTCATCAGGTAGAATCCTTTTGTTCTTCTTTCTTGGTCTTGCATTTTCTTTTTTTTAAAAACGCCTCCACCAATTTTTATTTATTTTCTTTTCGGTATCACTGGGTTTGATGGCAGCTGCCCCCACCTTTCCGCAAGCTGCTGTGACGTTCAACCTTTTTTTTATAATTGCAATTCTTCTTTAATATTTATAAAAGTCCCTCCCCCACCCCCAGCTTGTAATAATATGCTGGTCAACTGAATGTTTTGAGATTTTTTCTTCTGAAAGCATCTTGATTTGTCTAGCAGGTCTTGTCGAGATCTAAAACATGTTCATAATGTCTTCCTTTGACTTGAAAACTGGCAACAATTCTCTGTGATCGATCCTAGCACGAACAAAACCATCTCTTCTCTCTTGCCCATACGCTGCATGAGCTGCAGCTGAAACTTCCTGGACTGCTCTTTCACAGCTTTGAGTGTGAACTGAGAAGTTCTCAACTTCAAGTGGAGACCTGAGAAGCTCCTCAATTTCTCCTCTTGACATCTTACAAGTGAAGAGTGGCTCATACAGTTTCTCCTTATCCCAGTTAATCAGAGTAATTGGAGAAGTGGCATCAAAATCCAGTTTAGGGTTTCTATGAGTTCTCAGATTCATGTCTCCATACTCAGACTTACTTCTGATCTTCTTGATCATCTCAACCCCCCATGCCCTCTCCTCCTCATCCTCACTGTACAGGAGAGAGGCAATGAGGTTCTCACTGTGAGCATGATATGCTCCACGAAATATCATGAGTGATTATGTTCCTGACTTCAGAAGTCTGGCTTCTCAGCAGTCCCAGAGCTGTCACAATATGGTGAGGTCCATACCTCATGTGGTGCTACACCTTGATCTCAAAATAAAAATACATCTTGAAGTAGAAGTCCAGGCAGAACTTCAGCAGTACCTCCAGCTTCTTCAACACCACACCCCTTTCAGACCATGCTGCCTCATCCACAGCATCAACACAGCCTCACCTGACTGAAGTCAGCCAGCATAACTGATTTAGTGGGCCACACTTCAGACCAGCAACTTCCTTGCTCAAATCTCCTGTCTTGAGAGCTTTGATGAGTAAGTAGCAGTTCTTCTGGTCAATGCTAAGGTTCTGTACAATGTCTTCTGGCATTTCAATTATATCTTCTTCTCCTGGCAGAGCCTTGAAGCTAAAGTTGACAGGTATGTCATTGATCTTCTCCAAAAGTTTTCCTATTGGGCCACTGAACCCAGACTTGTGCGTGTAGGGACCATCAAGCTTGATGATCATGTGCCTGAGGCTGAGTTCATTAATATGCAACTGGCATTATAAGCCAGTGACAATTGTGACCTAGCAGTCTCTCCAAGTGAGCGATGGCTCCTCCATCAGGTCCTGTGTTTGTGTTCGTGGAGTCACCACCAAAGACCACAATAGTATCTTTAGCACCATGAGCACTAATCCACTCAAACAGAGCCTGAGCTATCTTCAGTGTAGGTTTCTCATTTCCTTCAGGTTCTTCTGGTGTACAATGGAAGAGATACTGTACTTCTCCACAGGTTCCCAGGTAACACTATAGTGCTCTTCAGTTGTGATATCAGGATGGAAGCGGCCAGTTTCTTCATTGTACCTCATGATCTTTGTCTTCTTATCTTGTTTTCCGTCAAAGAAAATTCCCTTGATCTCCTCTCCCTCTGTCCTTTTCTCCAGGGCCTCCACCAAGGCACCTATTACAGACTCCTTGCCCCTCCACATCTTCATCCTGTCAACAGCTAAATATGCCTTATCAGCAGATAGATGGCCAGCTTTGATGAGATCTTGCAAGAAACCAGTTGCAATGGATGCTGCAGGAGTGTTTGCCACCTTGAACCTGACTGCAGCCGCAGCAGTACTTGAAATATCCATGTAGTTCCTCCTGGAAGAGGTGGAGACTTTGCCAGTGTTGACACTGGAGCTTGTGCCTGGTGCAGTACTGGAAAAATCTGTGTCAGCAGTCGGAGCTGCTCTTCCTGGAGACTCTTGCAAGGAAGTCACGTCATCTTCATCATCATCACCATCATCAGCTCTAAGCAGTAGTTCCTTTTCTTCTTCCTCTTTTCTGTTTCTCTTCTCAGCTGCCTTCTGTTCTTCCTCCTTCCTCTTAGCAGCCTTCACCTGCTTCACTGTTTCATTCACATCAACAGATGCCATCCGGAAGCCAGAAACTTCTGAGGTTTTGATCCTCTGGTAATGGAGCAACTCTAGCTCCAGCTTTGAAATCTTCTGAGGCAGAGGAGAGTCACAGTTGACATGAACTCTAGCAGCACAGCCAGAGCAGCCAGATGCTTCAGTTCCATAGAGAGTGATATCATGTCTGCAGGTTTTTATGTCGAACAATGTATCAAGTTCAGATATTCTCTTCTCTCTCTTTACAGCCTTCACGCTGCCATTCACTAGGTCAGTCATTTCATTCCACCTGACAAGAATCTTCCTGGCAATGGATCTCTCTTGAATGATCACAGGAGGAATGAACTTGGCATTGCTTTTGCGCCACTGGCCCAGTACCAGTGATGCCAAGTCCTTAGCCAAATCTTGCAGAGGGTACTGAACTCTCTTCTTATCATCCAGAGGCAGCTTCTCTTCCTGGAGGAGGTTTCCTCTCTGAAACACAGCTCTCTAGGTTGGAACTTCTGTGGGAAATAACTGCTTGCCTGGACCCACCAGATCACTCAGCTTTGAACCAGAACTTTTTCTGGTCTTTCGTCCTTGCTTAGCCATGGTGGCTACTAGTGATGTAGCGGATGTCATTTTTTTCACATCCGCGGATGCGGATGAGGATGTTTGATTTCAACATCCGCGGATGCGGATGTCTACATTTTCGTTATTTTTTAGGATATATTCGAGATTTGTTGTGTTTAACGTATATAATAAGTTACATAGAGAGAACTGTAGCTATAATGTAGTATAATTGATTAATTGTACAATAATTGCTGTACTTTTCCCTGAACATATAAAATAATAGCAAGCATCTAACTAATATAGAAATCAATTAGTGAATTCGTCTGCAAATAAATTCGTTATATTTTGTTGAGTTTCAGCCACAATTAGAAACCATAATTGTGTTACCCGACCTCTTTCCCCAACCTCCACCCTTATAGAAAGAGATCTTTAATTAGCTTGATAACTATTTATATTAAGTTTAAAGTTTTATTAGGCATATTTATAAATGAGTAATCAAAATAAAGTAAACTAAGATGTTCATCGTTTAATATTCAAACTTAATTATAGGAAGGTTATGCTTAAGGAACATTAATTTTTCTGCCTTTTCTGCTGCCAGTCTGTTTCTCTTTTCATCATATATTAATCCAGCACTGCTAAATAATCTCTCGCTTGGTACGCTTGTTGGAGGACGTGCTAAATGTTTCCTTGCAAGTTTACTCAAGTATGGATAGATATTCTGCGTATTTTTCCACCAACTAATAGGATTGTCACATGCAGCCAGGCGTTTTTCTTGGTGATAGCTCTCGATCATTTTTACTACATCTTTTGACATCGCATAGGTCTCGTAATCGCTGCTTGACTCAAGAATCTGAGAGGGAGATTCTGTGATAGATTTGCTTGTTGAAGGTGTTGGTTCTGTCACTGAAACTTTTATTGTTTTGGTGGGTGGCGAAGCGACAGATTCAAGAGATTGAAGCTCTTCAACTGCTTTGCCAAGTGATGATTTAACTCGTTCTAATGTACTAGGTGAAAATAACTTAGCTTTGTAACGTGGATCTAAGTAGGTTGCAAGAGAGTAACTTCATACAAGAACAGCCTCTCGTCTTGTCGCTTGCATCACTTTTGCGCACAATGAACTAGTTCTATTATTATAGTAGAATTTGATAATTTCCGCTTATTAATGACGTTTTATCTCAACGGTCCACATCCGCAGTCCAAAGTGCGGATGCGGATGCGAGAAAATGTGCGGATGTTCCGCGGATGCGGATGTGACCTACATCACTAGTGGCTACACAATCTTCGCCAAGCCTTGTATCTGAAACCTAGAAAATTTTCACAGTGAAACTCTAGTAACCTATAACAGCTATTACATTAGTTTTGTTTGGTAAGAAACTGCTCTGTTACATTTGTACTACAGTGTATGTCCTGCACAGCTGTTCTGTACATAACCGAAAGGAAACGAAAAAGTGGAAATTTGAACACACAAACGTGATTTTTAGCAAATGTTCAAGAAAACAAACCCCTCCTAAATTTTTTTTACATAGAAATACATACTGCCAATCTTGAATTTCGCACTTCAATGAGCATGATAGACCCTACTGGACAGAGTTCTCTTGAAATATATATGTATTTGATTCTATATATATTTCATTTGTTGATTAATTTAGAAGCGAACGTACAGTTGCGCTCATGATTCTTCGGACACACTTGAGAACAGATAGCGACACCTGGCATATATTTGTTGTGTGTACTACAAAGTTGTAACATTTTATGAAAGAAATCTGGGAATGAGTGAGCGTAGACTGGTTGGTTGACTCATTGCCAAATGTCTTTCGAACATAATTAGTTCCATTCATCACTCTGGTTTACATATTACTAAGGAAACATAAATGAATAATTAAATATAAATTCAAGAAGGGGATATATATTAACAAGGGGGATGTCAAATCCTTCGAACGTGATGACAGTATTCATGGCATTGACATGCCTCTCATCCTGAACTGAATCAATATAAACAGAGCTGTTGGTAGGCATTTTTTGCGCCCTGAGCAAATTCAAAATTTATTCATTTATTTATTTATTTATTTACATTTAATATTGAACATAGATTCAGATATTATTTTGTGTTATAACAAAGACAGAGCAGAAACCTGATATATGTAAAAATACATATATAGGCGGTTTATAAATTAAAAAAAACAATGTTTTGATGCATATTAAATTTTAATAACATTATAAAATTACCAGATTGATGGGTATCTGTAGGTTCCATACGTCACTGCTTGAAATATCTTCTAATTGGGAAATGGACGACAAGTGAATGGATACTACTGGTATGGCATTGTTATATCCGGAGCAAATGCTGTTTCTAAATCAGCAACATTGATATAGTAATAAAGAGTCACTGAGAGAAATATTATTTAGAAACGAAAGAGCAAGTGTAGTTTACGTCCCCTTGTGGTGCCTAGTGTAGTTTGCGTTCCCCATCTTTGTCCGCGGATACCTAATCAAATAAAACGTTAAAACTAACGAAAATATTGCGACTTAACCTAACCAATCGTCAATTTATATATATATATATATATAATATATATATATATGTTTTCAAATACTAACCGGGCCTTCAATGTTATTCCGATGACATCGAAGGTTCGGTTAGGTCAACTGTATGCTCGGTTAGGTCAACTGTATGCCCTTGACAATTGGTTAGGTTAAGTCGTGTTATTTTCGTTAACTAACGAAAATAACACAACTTAACCTAACCAATTGTCAAGGGCATAGAGTTGACCTAACCGGGCCTTCAATGATGGACATCGGAATAACACTGAGGGCCCACTTAGGTCAACTGTATGGACGTTTTTTTTTTTTTAGAAAACATTTTAAAAAAATTTAATTTTTTTTTGTTTAAATTGTGTGCGTTATTCCTGATGTCCGCCTTGAACACCTCTATATTGAAAATTTCATAAAAATATGACCAAAAATAAAGAAATTACACAGGGAATTCTTTTGCTTTAGGTGCGCCGTAATATTTTCGTTAGTTTTAATATTTTATTTGATGGATTCATTTAAAAAATGTATCCTAAAGATCCTAGTGTAGTTTACGTTCACCAACTTTGACCTAGTGTAGTTTGTGTCCCTTTTGCGTCAGGGGGACGTAAACTACACTTGGCCCGAAACGAAGAATGATTTGTATTGAGGCAGCATCATAAATGCATATAATTGTTTTGTATTAACAAGTTCCACGTTACAAGTTAAGTGTTGAATCACTGCAGCTGTGACTCTTGGCGGTCTCTCACCTCAAATGAGAGAATTACACAAAATAAAACTGTTACAGTGATTCATTTCAATAAAACTAGAGCCGTTTAAACGATGATATTTGACATGTTCAACACTTTATAGTTTGGTCCGTGTGTATGTGGTCTGTGTGTATCATATATATATATATATATATATATATATATATATATATATATATATTACTGCAAAAGAAATTATTTAAAATGTTTAATGTTGAGAACAGGGGCATATAAAGAACAATTCTCTCACTTTCCTCTTGTCGGGACAGTATAGAGATCAAACAGTTTAAACAAAAGTTTTAAGTTTGAAATATTTCAGTGTGTATTAGCATTCAGTTTGGCACGTGTTTGATCTGTAGCCTACTCTTCTTGGTATACCACATAGCATATTGAGGGGTCCCGCGTCTTAAGGTACCTAAGCGCCAAAATTAAAATTCGTCAGAAATCGCCTCCAAAGTTCAGCAATATTCTGGCAATAGTATCTCTGTTATTAATTGAGCTAGAACGTTCATTTTTGGCTAAATTAGAGTTCTAAGTATGCTAATGACGATGTTGATGAGTTTTGGAATAGATTTCCATATTTTATATTTTATATATATATATATTTTTAAATTTTTTGATTTTCCTATTATGCCGAACTTTGGGTGAACTTTTGGCTGGCGATAGAGGTGAAAAAAGTAGTTCGCTTCATAAGGTTTTCAACCATACTTCTAATGTCGTAAGGTCATTATAACCCAAACCACGCGATAGAGGAAGGGTGAAAATAGTGATATCCATCAAAAACGCGTTTTCGCCTGTGGTAGCGCTTAGGTACCTTAAGACGCGTGACCCCTCATATAGCATAAAGTGAAAACTTTTCTTATGTGCAGTATTCCACATGTTTTAGTTGCTTCACACTGCTTCCATATAAAACGCGCGCGTAAACACACACACACACAAACACACACTTACTGTAAATGGTCAAGGGAATGATTCTTCAACTAATCCTTATGCGAGGAAATGTTTGATTTGTGTAAATATGTCGCCTAACAGCACGACGGTCTTTTTCTGTGGCACATGTGAACGCCGTTTTTCAAATGGAGATATAATGGAGAAAATACCAGATGCATGTCGAGTTATCGGAATTATTATATACAATTACAAAACTGCCGTTCACCATTTCGTTTCTAATAATAAATTTAGCAGATTGAAAGCATTGAAGTACAGTATGCAATTCTCTACTCCCTTCCAATAAAAGCACGTGCGCGTAAGTTGTAAATGTGAATGCAATAAAACAGTATACAGTACATACAATATTTTCTCTCTCATATTCCAACTGAAAATTTTTTGTATATACATATATATAAATGCCACTTATTATTATAATTATAAAATAAAACAAATATAATGATTTCTGTTTTTCTTTTACTGAAAATATCCAGGAAACAATGAATAGAAGGAGAGATAGGGTTAAGTGAGAGGGAAAGTGTGACATATGGCGACCTAGTATATGTATTTACAGTAAGTTAGTAGAATGGAAAAGGTAAACGACTTACCGTTAATTACACAACAGGAAATGTTGGAAGCAACAGTATGGCGAGATGCACAAATAAATCTTAATGCTGTAATTTGCAGGAGCGCCGTCTTGCTGGAACCATGTTGGGAAATTTCCTTCTTCGTTCAAGACACTGGGAAATGCTTCTTCCTTGAGCATACGTAGGTAGGTGCCTCCAGTGACATGTTCATCGAGAAAGAGAGGGCCTATGATGCGATCCTTCCAAATGCCACACCATACCATCACCCGAGATGCACCTTGTTCCTTTGAAGAGGTATACCAGTGAGGGTTGTTTTGAGACCAGTAGCGGGTGTTCTGTCGATTTACCTCACCATTTCCATAAAAAACAGCCTCGTCACTGAACAGAATGGTGGACGGGAAATTAGTATCCCGAGCATATTGTTCCGTAGCCCATTCACAAAATTCCATCCGCAGGTGGGGCTTATCTTCGCTTAATTTCTGTAGGATCTGAAGTTTATATGGATGCCATTTGTGAGCCTGAAGAATGCGATGAATGCTACTTTTCGACACTCCTGTCTCAGCGGACAATCGCCGAAGAGACTTATTGGGACTTCTGTTAAAATGAGCCAGGATAGCAGTCGCTGTATCATCGTCAGTGGACCTCCTTAAAGGTTCACTGCGTGGTTTATCTTCTATGGATCCTGTTTCCTTAAACTTTGCAACAAGTCTGCTAACACAACTCTGTGTTATTGGCTCGCGGTCTGGATGCAGTCTGTTAAATTCAGCAGCGGCCTCTCTTTGACTCCGATTTCCTATGAGTAGAAAAATATGAATTATGGTTTGTAGAAATAGAAAAATATGAATTTCTCCTATGATGCCAGACTTATGGGACACCCTGTATATTTATTTTATGTGTGGTGTGTGTGTTTCTTTGTGTATGTGTGTTAACTCCTCTGTCTATGGTCTTGGGCGGTTCGAGGTTGACGGGGGTTCTGGTTAGGTGGCAACAACGGATTGTTACCTTGGAGTAGCTGCTGTCGGGGAAGGAATCGCAGTAGTTTCTCTTATACTACTCTCCGATTTCTTCTTGTAGGGGATCGGAGGATTCTGTGTAGCTTACTAAATTCTCTAAGAGTTCCCCGATTCTTCTTGTAGCGTATCGGGAAATTATTTTCCTCTATTTTAAGACTAAGTTCTCTGAAGAGAGCAAGGCTCGAAGGAGAAGACAAAGATATTCTCTAACTGTAGTTTACTGCTAAAATGTTACAGGTAATGCTCAGCCTCTAAATCAGATCAGACATATCAGAATGATAATTTGAAAAATTGTTCGGCTTTATATACTGAATTTTTGGTGACATCATTATTATTTAATGTTAACCTGTTTTGTTTTTTATTTTAGATAGGCTGCATTATTCTGCAAAATATTTGAAGATAAATAAATATTTTAGCTGTAGCAGTCTCTAGAGAGATAAGCAAGATATTTAAAGATGAAGCCAAATTTTTATTCTAAATCGCATAGTGACAGATCTGATCTTATCATGATCTGCTGAGTTCACTAAAAATGGAAACTGAAATATGCATTTTATTATGAATTACAATTACACATGCATATGAGCCAAAATTAAATGCTTAAAATTTAAAATTAGGTGTTAAGCAAGACATGACTTCATCTTTTGCAACGAAGAGAGAAAGTATAAAGAAAATGAACATTTCAGAATTTAACACGATTATATTATGAAGCTAAATCTAAAAAAAATGATTAAGTAATTTAAAAAGAAATAATTATTTAATTTCAGAAATTATTTCTGAATTATTTAAGACAAAAAGGGGTACGAGTTAATTGTAATCTCAAAATTATAAGGGCAACAATTTTATTCATATCTACGTCTTAAATTATACGGAGTTGTTGGTGGTTGTGTAGATGTTTGTGTTTGTGTGCGAAGTGGTCGGAGTGTGTTCGTTTTTATCGTGAAGGTTCTAGTTCACGTGGTTGATGCATTTGCGGCCGATCTGTGCGTCGATCATCAACCGGTAAGGGTGGTGAGGAGGAGATGGTGGAGATGGTGGAGATGGAGAAGATGGAGGCGTTGCACTGAGTGATCCTCTAGAAGCGGTTTCTCCAGCGTCTGGTTCCAATGGAATTCTCGGTTCTGGGACCTCTTCTTGTTCAGAGATTGGCTCGAGTACTGGTGGTATTACGAGGTCATGTCACGGATAGTGGTTTCCGCGGTGACCACTTCGGTTTTGTAGTCCTTGCTGGATTTGTTAATACCTTGAGCTTTCGAAGGGTAGGTGACTCGAACGCCTGGCAGATGTTTTTTTGGAAGGTGTTGTTCGGCAGCTATCTTCAAATTATCAACGTGAATGATCTTTACTTTGGAATGATCTTAGAGGTCGAGGATTTCGTAACGGTTCTTTCCGATGTTTTCCATATGGGCCATCCCATTTTGGGTATAATTTGCGATGAGCACTTGGCGGTTTCACGCTCTTCATGTAACAGCGCATACCGACGATTATAGTCCATTGACAGGGATGAGGCCTATGTTGTTCTTGCTCCATCTGTTGGTACGGGAGGATGCATCGACAACATGGTGGAGGGCTTTTAGGATCTTCCGATTGTCTTTCCACTAAGCCGTTTGCCTGCGGATGGTATGCCACAATGTGTGTGTTTTTAATTTTACACATTTTACAGAGTAACTCGAACAGCTTGGAAGTGAAACTAAGGGCGTTATCCGAAATTAGGATTGAAGGAGTAGTATGGTTTTGGATGACGGGTTCCACTACAGCTCTTGCCACAGTTTCCGAGGTCTGGTTTGGAATGGCAACTACTTCGCTGTGACGCGACAAGTAGTCCGTAAACACAGTGATGTACTGGTTTCCTTTTGATGCTTTAGGGAATGGTCACAGAATGTCCATTCCGGTTCTCTGTCACGGCGGCATACTGGATATTTAAGCATGGGAGCTGTTGACGGTACGCTGTCTTTGTTTTAAACAAGACGGACATTCAGCAATGTATTCATGTACCTTTTTGTTCATTTCGGGAAAATGGCATCGCTCCAAAATATCCGGCTCCATGTGGCCATACAAAGGTGAGTCGTGACAAAGTCCGATGGCTATATCTACGAGTTTCTTTGGTATTTCCACGAGGTCGTTTCCATCTACGTTCCTGAAATGTGCGAGCCCATCTTTTATGTTGTACTGTTCTTTTACCTTAGATGGTTACTTTTGTTCGAGGCGAGCCCGAATGTTCTGGATGTGTTGGTCCTGTTGTTGGGAGTATTGCAAAGATTCGTGGTCGAACACAGGAAGAGTTTTTATCTTATTCACTTTGGTGTCGGGCTTGAGTCTGGACAATCCATCTGAAATAACTTGAAGTTTTCCTGGTTTGTATACGATTTTTGCTGATTTTTGCCGAATCAACAGAGCTCATCTACTCAACCTTCCTTCAAGTAGCTTGTCCTTGAAGAGATACGTGAATAGCTTATGGTCACTTTTGATGGTTGTATCGTAGCCACAGACGATACTTCGGAATTTTTTCAAAGCCCAATATACCGCTAGGGCCTCTTGGTCAGTAGTGGAATAATTTTGGTGAGATCCAGAGAAAAGCTGACAGCTATAAGCAATGGGTAATTCCACACCATCTTCGTCCTGTAATAGGACGGCTCCTAGTCCACAAGAGGAAGCATCTGTTGCTATGACAAAGGGTTTGGTATAATCGAGATATTGGAGGATGGGATGACAAGTTAGTTTACCGATTAAAGTTTCAAAAGCATGTTGGTGATCAGATTCCCAATTAAATTTAGCATTTTACTGGAACAAATTGGTAATGGGTTTAGCAATATTCGAAAATTGGGGGATAAAATTTCGAAAGAATCCGACAAATCCAATAAATGCACGAGCGTCGTTGTTGGTTTCAGGTACAGGGTACCTTTCCAGTGTTTCAAGTTTGGTTGGATCAGGTTTAATTCCAGTGGATGATAGTAGAAATCCTAAGTATATCAGAGATTCCTGTAAGAAGTTGCACTTTGCAAGTTTCAGTGTAAGGTGTGCTTTTCTCAAACTACAGTATATTCATCAACCTAGAGAAATTAGCAGGCCGATTTCGGACTCCAAAAGTTAAAACCTGGAATTCGTAGTGGCCTCGATTAGTGAAAAAAGCAGTCAATCCCCGAGATTAGGGACTGACCTCCATTTGCCAATAACCGGATGCTAAATCAAGAGATGAAAAAAAGTTAGCTCTCCCTACGTTCAGAATTGTTTCCTCTATGTTTGGAATAGGGAAACAGTCTGGGATGGTAATATGGTTTAGGCGTCTTAAATCTATACAAGGGCGGGATGGTCCGTCCTTTTTGGAAACAAGAATTATAGGAGCGGATCAGGGACTAGCTGAACGCTGAATGACATCCTGCTCCAACATGTCCTTTATGTGTTCCTCAATAGTTACGACTTGGGAATGTGGAACCCTATAGGAAGGAATGAACATGGGTTTGGAATTGGGTTCCAGCTTGATTTCGAAAGGGACCAAATTAGTTGGGCCCAGAGAATCTCCTTTCAGGGCAATCACATCTCTATTTCTTATCAGGAAATCGAGAAGTGATTCCAGTAGTTTGGGATCCTGTAAGGCTGGTGACTCCTGAAGGGAGTGCTCTAGATATTTCTTATATTCTTCTCTTAACCGTCCACAATACATTTTGCGGGATATACCGCGTTACCAACTTCAAAATATAATTTGATTTCTCCATATGAAGGTATGGGTTGCCCTGTAACTCCTCTGAGTTGGCAGGAAGTTGCCTTAATTTCATATTTATAATCTGTACTCCCTTGTAACTCATCTGCAAATTGTTTCTTAATGAATGTCGCAGGTGCTCCTGTATCTAGAAGAGCGGTTAAATCTCGGTTATCTGTGCTGCAATTTATTATTTTATCTAGTAGGTTCGCACCTATAATCCTGATGGGTAGTTTATGGGTGTGTGTGGGTTTACTTCTGATATTTAGGAGGGAGGAGGCTGAACTGCTGCCTCCAAAGTGGGATCTAAAAAAGAACTTAAACTGAAGTGACTTCAATGGTAGGACCTGAGTCATATGCTACGGGATCACCATACACTGGAGGGTCTTCTTGAAAAGGCTACTCTTGGGAAACTGATTCTTCAACGGGTACTTCTACGTACCGGACCATCCGACCTTGCTGATTATATTGGGGTCTGGACATCGGTTATTAGTGTGGTTGACTTTGTGGTCGTGATCTATTTGGTTGGTGGGTCTATTGAGGCTGGGAATTAACTGTTTTCTGAGAATTGGAGGGCTTTTTGGAGCGTTGGTGATTTGGCTTCTGGAAGTGGGGCCTGTATCATTCAGGGGCTTTGTCAACACACTTTTGTCGGTCGCCACGCCGATGGCCATGTTCATGACAGTAGGAGCAATACGGGGGATAATTGCATTGACTCATCATGTGCCCAAAACTATCACAATTAACCCTTTGACGACCAGTATACGTTTCTTTGAACTTAAAAGTGTAAGTTTTATTGTTATTTACAATTAGATATGTTAGTAACTAGAGTCACTTAAATGACCCATTTTTGGGTTAATTTTCCGACAACTAAACGATACCTATATAAACATGTAGATGTATTTGTAGAAACGTTGCATCTTTGTACAATTTATATCATTATTTCCGTTGGGACAAATATGTCACTTGGTCCTCAAAGGGTTAAAACTCTGAGGAGGAGGGCGTGCATTCTGAGTTTGTGGAGCTTGTTTCTGAAGTGGTATTCCCTGCATTGGCCTAGATTTATGGGATGTTGTTGTTGTTGTTGTTGTTGAATGTAGTGTATGAGGGTCTCTCTACCCTTCCGTTAGTTCTGGCTCGATAAGTCTGGGTAATGTTCCTTTGTTTTATTTGTGGCTTCGCTTACTGGTTTGACAATATTTAAACATTCTTAAAATTTCTTTTTAGATGCTAAGGGTAGGTTTTGGTAAATGGATGCTTCTACTATTATGTTTCTTTGCTGTGAAATCAATGTAATGTTGCATGCATTTTCTGCGGCTCGGAGGGTTTCTCCTACGAGTTTGTGTTCGTGTAATAAAATTATTTAAACCTTCGTGTTCTTCTTTCTTCCATTTAGCTTGGAAGACAGCGTCTAATGTGGCCAAAGGTTGTGCGAGTGTTATTTCCTTGAAAAATGTTAATAAATGTTTTTTTAAAATTGCCCCAAGTTGTAGCTTCGCTAATGGATAGGACATATGTAACTGTATCATGAGCATTCCCCTCTTTAGGGTCAGTAAACCTTTTAGCTTCCCTAATCTTTGTCATTATCTGTGATATTTTCGTGTAAGAAATGCTGTGCTAGAGACTCAATCCAAGGTCTTACGCGCGGTTCAACGAAGTTATTGTCTATGGTTCCTTTAAAAATTAGGACAGTATGGTGAAGGTTTACAAGTCTACCTAAGTTAATGTATGCTGGGAGAGCGGTTTTTAACATGTTGGCTTGTGCTTGATCTGAAGTTTGCGTGTTTGGAAATATGTTTGAAGGGCGCGGGGTAGGTGGAAAAATGGATGTAGGGGAATTTTCAATGTCAGAAAGCGCACCGTCTGAATCGCTCATATGTGAAGGTACTGTGTCCCATTCGAAATGAAACAACTTTGAAACTGTAATTTTTAAAATATTAATGTGAGAATGTAGAAACTTTGCCAGTTACTACACCATATGCATAAGTTTTTGTCATAATGTTTTTTGTTTGTTTCAGATTGAATTGTGTTTATCCCACAAGAAAAAGCGAAATGTGTGTTATGGATTGCTGAGTTGAAGTCCCCTACTCTGGTCTGGTGCAACGGCGATTCCGTACAACCTTTCACAAGGAACCACCCACCAGAAGAGACCTATATGCATAGACCAAGAAATTTGAGGAGACTGGCAGTGTTCTAAAGGAACACTCTAGAGTCTAGAAGGTGAACAAGATCGGAAGATGTTGAACGAATACGCGGCGCCTTTGGTAGTAGCCCGAGAAAGTCCATCCGTCGTGCCAGTGTCGAACTGCAGATTCATCATTCAACTGTGCATATAAGCTTCAAATTGTTCAACATATAACATGTGAAGATCTTAACAAAATGAAACATTATACTATGCACAATGTATCTAAATGTATCTGATGTATCTAATGTATCTAAATGTTATAATTCACATATATCATATGAAACTTTATGACATTGACTATTTACTCTTTTATTGTTTGTATCATTCAATAAAATATTATAAGGTTTCAAAGTTGTTTCATTTCGAATGGGACACCCGGTATTTTAATTTGGTCTGCTTAATCGATCTCAATCTATGGAATGATCACTTGAGTGGCTTTCCTAACTACTCTCTCTAAGAAATACACAAATAAATGCACAACAAATTGCCTAACTGGGGAAAAAATTAGAAAAATTGAAAACAAATGTAAATCAAAATTCACTCGAATGTATAATAATATTTTGATTGGCACATTAATAAAATTATTCTATGCTAACTATAATAGTGGAAATAACTCGGTTTCAATAAAGAGAAGTGTATCACTGGTGTATGGAGTGTTCACTGTGTTTTATGTTAATTCTGGATTGGTACTAATTACACTGTACAACAGTGAAAAAAAAACGGAAATGAGATCGTCATTTTTAGGGCTAATTATATACGTAGATTGCGAAAATAACACTCATTTATTTGTATCACCCGGCGATTTCATGAAAATGACCCAATTTCATTGTATCATTTTCAGAACCACTGGTTCTCTGAACGCATCTTTTACATTTTGTTCAGTCATGCATATGCTGTGGTGGTGGTGTTCGGCTCTGTGTTTCCACTTTGATTTTATGAAAAATTTATTTCATTAATTATTTAAAACAAAATTGTCAGCCATATTTTATCATAAATCGGTGCTATAAGTGAGTATTATTGAATAACAGCTATCAAATTCTGTGTATTTCACCGACAACGTCAATATTGTGTGAAATTACAAATTGATCTATCATTTTCTTATTTTAAAGGTTTATAGTGATGTTATGCTACAATGCCTAGAGAGTGCAAAAATTCGCCAGACAGTTTTTGTTATATTTGTGGGACATTAACGTTAAAACAGTAAAAAAGGAAGTTGACTTCTCATGTGAAAAAGCTTTATGAATTATACTTGGCATGCAAAGTTGGTGATCAGGACAAGCACTGGGCACCTCATATCTGCTGTGTGATCACTGCAGCATATCTCATTAGCCTACCTAAATTAGTGGGTTTCTTATCATTATTTTATTTACTTAACGCTTATACTGTGTAACCATTTCTTATTGCTAATAACACCGGTACACATTTGAAAACTTGTCGATCGATTTTTACAAACTAGTTTGTGATTCTATATAATTTGAGTGCGCTGATCTCAAAAATATAGTTAGTTTTCCCTATCACGTATGGTTTTCTTACTACAGGGTGTGTCATAAATCCCCCATTTATCCCTAAATGTGAACCATCTTATCGAGACCAACATTGGATTGCACATGCTAAACCATAAATTTTGTTGTTGTAGACTACAGTAACGCTTACATAATAATGTAGGGTAAATATATACTGTATAACAACCAGTCCCGTTCCCAGCAAAATACTCTCTCCCCTCCCATCAATGGGTGGTTAACATTTGGGGACAGATGAGGTTTTACAACACCCCTCGTAGCACGAAATCTTTAGGTGATAGAGTAAAACCTAATTAAAGCAGAATTAAATAGCTCCTAGCTCTTGGACAAGCATATTGCTTGTTTATGAAAGAATAAAAAAATAACTGAAAGAAACAAAATATATTTACCTTCTTTACTTGCAAACATTTCAGGACTTATTCCAAAGACTTAAGACTACGAAGGTAGATCTGACTAATGACGACTAAACCGGTGCTTCTTTGATGTTTTCTTATGCTGTGCGTTAGGCTGATCTCGTTGCAAACACCAGCAGTAATCCGCCATCATATTTGTATGCCATCTTCCTTGATATCTTCTTTCCATGGTTTTGATGTCCTGGTGAAATCGTTCCCCTTGCTCCTCACTGACATCTCCGAGATTTTCGGGAAAACGGTCAAGATGCGAAAATAAGAAGTGAACTTTCAGGCTCATGTTGCAGTCTAAGGCGCAAAACTTTTTAAGCATATTTTCCACCAGTCTTTCATAATTTTGGCTTTTGTAGTTTCCCAAGAAGTTTTCAACAACATCTTTGAAACCAAGCCATGCTTCTTTTTCTTTATTTGTCATTGTGTTCAGGAAATGATCGTCTGTCAATAACTTTCTAATCTGAGGACCTATAAAAACACCTTCCTTTATTTTCTCGTAGCTAATCTTTGGATATTTTGAACAAATGTACTTGAAACACACCTTCTCTATTCAATGCTTTGACATACTGCTTCATCAAGCCTAACTTAATGTGCAAGGGTGGTAGGAGGATTTTATTTGGTTCAACTAGATGTTCATGTAAAATGTTCTTTGATCCTGGGGTAAGATTCTCTCTAGGAGAAGTTTTCCTCTTCCAGTGCTGGTCACGTGCTCGACTATCCCATTCGCAGATGAAACATGGCATCTTAGTGTATCCTGATTGCTGCCCAAGTAACATGCAAAGGACTTTGAGATCCCCACACAATATCCATCTGTGATTTTGATACTGAATTTTTTCCAGAAGCAGTTTCATGTTATCATAGGTCTCTTTTAAATGAGTAGAATGGGCCACTGGGATTGATGCATATTTGTTACCGTTGTGCAGTAACACTCCTTTTAGACTGATTTTAGAGGAATCTATAAACAACCTCCAGTCACTGGTTTGGTATTCGATGCCTAGCTATCACACTAATCCTGTGATGTCCTTGCAAAATACCAAGGGACCATCTTCTTCGAAAAAAGGCATGAAGTCTTTCTCACGATTTCTGTACCAAGCGAAGTATGTGTCGGATGCCAATAAATTGTTCTCCAGCAATCTAGACCCCAAAAGTTCTGCAGAGTCCTTAGGCAGATTCAAATCCCTGACTAAGTCATTTAGTTCGGCTTGGGTTAATGGTTTAGGAGGATCTCGGTCAGCTGTTGGCTGTTCATAAACAGCCATTATTAAAATTTTAAAGACGTAATGTTAGAATTATCTATCTGAAAAATATGAAAAAACGAAATTAATTAAAGATAAAAAAGGTACAAAATTACAAAATGCCCCAAAATTGTTTTGCTAATAACTTTAAAACTGTGGGTGATAGAAAAAACTGGTAGCATTTTTTAATTCAGCGCAGCGAACTGCTTCAGAATCACAACTCATAATAAAGAAATCGATTTTCATGCAGACCGGTGTAATCACTCATTTGTATTATAGCACAAATACCGTTACAGAATTGTTAATAACTGTGAACAAATAATTCCTTTATTTTTCTAATTAAACACAAAAAAAGAAAGTAATTTCTCTCTCCTTATTAAATATTGTTTGTTTAGGCTGTGACCTGAACTGGTGACCCTCATTATTCATTTCAATTTAATTCATAAATAATAGTAACCCTACTTTCTAGGCCACATCAAATTGGTTATGTGTAGGCCACTATACAGGGTATTTATAAAGTCCCTATCTATTTCAGTGAAAACGTAGCAAAAAGGGTAAAATTCAATAACAATATAATAGAAGGCATATATTTAATGAATATTTAAGCATATGATTCTACATGAGCACCATCAGTATCTCTACAGAGTTCGAATCTGTCAGCAGCATTGCGGAACACATTTTGGAGCATGACAGGGGTTATTTTTGTAACTGCTGTTACGATACAAGCACGTAAATGTCCCAGCTTCATTCAGATGGCATTTTAAACACCGTCGTCTTTCATCAAGGTGGGGCACCTTGTCATTACGCAAACATTGTTCGGGAGTACCTAAATGAACGATTTCCAAATCGGTGGATCGGAAGTGGAGGCAACAGGCCCTGGGCGGCTCAATCTCCTGACCTAACGCCCTTGGATTTCTTTGCATGGGGCTTTATCAAATCAAATGCTGATGACAGATTCGAACTCTGTAGAGATACTGATGGTGATCATATAGAATCATATGCTTAAGTATTCATTAAGTATATGCCTTCTATTATATTGTTATTGAATTTTACCCTTTTTGCCACGTTTTCACTGAAATAGATAGAGACTTTATGAACACCCTGTATATGTATTTATATATACCAGGTTTTTGCTGTGTGTGTGTGAGCGCGCGCACCCGCGTTTTACACAGAAGCAGCGTGAAGCAAGAAAAACATGTTGAATACTCCACATAAGAAAAGTTGTCACTTTATGCTAGATGCTATGTGCTATGTGGCACCGATCAAACACGTGCCAAACTGAATGCGAATACAACTGGAATATTTCATACTTGAAACTTTCGTTTAAAATGTTTGATCTCTATACTGGTCCCGACAAGAGGAAAGTGAGGGAATTAAATTTCGTGAGCTAATATATGATTACGTTGAGTATGTATATTATCTCATTTATTCTTTATATGCTCCTAGTTTAAACATTAAACATTTTATATAATTTATTTTTAATTAATTTATATATATATATATATATATATATATGAATAGAAACGACATAATATTAAGGAACGTTTCTGCAGTTAAATGCATATATATATATATATATATATATTAGGGTGTCACTTATTTGTCCTTGCTCTGACCCCATCAAAGTATGCCATGTGATGGCAAAACACTGTGTACAAAGTTTTATTGAGATATTTTAATATTTAGAGGTTGCTCAACGGCTTCGAAGTATTGGATACGAGATTCTCAGAAAGTGTGAATATAAACAATTTCCAAATGTATTTAAACAATTTATTATGTTCCTACATTAGCAGGAAGTGCACAAGACATTATCATAATATTAAAATGAAGTACATTAACATCAGACAGTAGCGTAATTATTATGATTAATCATTATTTCCACTCAAGGTATGCTTTTGTCCCCATGTCCAATGCTTGCGATGGTATTCAACAACCTGGAGAAGAAACTGGAGTTGTTCTTCATCTTTGGTTAGGTATCCAGAAAAATCCTGGATGAGAACAACTCCACGTTCAGCGAAGTCATTTGTTACAGTTAGAGTTTTTTCAGTCTCTTTCGCAGTCTGGTAATGGGTATCCTCTTCCCATTGCTCAGCAGTTTTCTCCAAGAATTCATCTGGGAGAATGAGCTTCGTGAACAATGATTTTGTGTTTTTTGTTACAAAGTTTTCCAAGCTTTTTCTTTCACAGTATCCAGGTCAACAATCACACGCTTTGGAGGGTTCTCTTGTCCATCAACACTAGTCATAGATATGACCATGTGATTTTTGATATCAGGGAGGACTAAAAGACTAAAATAACACACACTAATGCAAACACATCCTACCATTAAGGCGACTGAAATGATACTGGGGTGAGGCATAGAAAGGAAGCACATTTCAATTTAGGACAAGTAATGGCCTTGACCGACGTCTAAATATTAATATTTTCTCATGAAACTTCATAATTACTGTTTCTACATGCAATGTCACATCTCTAGAGGGTAAGACCGAAACTTCTTGATGGTTCAGTTCTTACCATACAAATAAGTGACACCCTAATATATATATATATATATATATATTATATATATATATATATATACAGGGCGTCCCAAAAAAATGCATACACACTTTAAATACTTATAAAGGCAGTGTTTATTAAAATACATTTCATTTTCAAAATGTAATAGAATCTACAGACATTATTTAATTGTTTTGTCAACGCCTGTTTTCAAACTGACGTCCGTTCTGGTCCAGGCACTGCTGATAACGCGAAGCAATGGAATCGCAAACATCACGAAACATTTCGTTTGGTATTTGTGTGCATTCTCGTTCAATGGCTGCTCTCAATTCAGCGACTGTTGCAGGTTTTATAGCGTAGACTTTGTCTTTTAAGTATCCCCATAAAAAAAAGTCTAGTGGTGTGAGGTCTGGTGAGCGCGGAGGGTATTCTACGAAACCCCTTCGTCCAATCCACATCCACATCGTGCCAAGTACCACTCGCAATACTCCACTCTTCGGTCCGGATCATCTTCATTAATAGCATGGACTAATCTTGGAATGTAACTTTTCCATTGACAGCGCTTCAAAATGCGTTGGACAGACGATTCTGAAATTCCTACCTCACGACTCGCTTGCCGCACAGATTTTCTTGGACTTTGGTGATACGTTTCCAGTACTCTTTCTTGCTTTGTGGGGCTTGTCGATGTCCGTGGTCTTCCGGAACGCTTCTTGTGGACATTCTGAACAGTTCCATCGGCTTCAAACTTATCTCTAATTCGAGTGATGGTAAGTCGCGTTGGTGGATCTGTTTGAAACTCCCTCCTAAACTGTCTTTGCACTTCAACTGCGTTTTCACACTTCCAGTAGCATTTTAGAATGACTTTCCTTTGTTCAAAGCTTAGTCTGACTGCCATTATTAATTCTAATGGGTTTAACTTGGAAAGAAAGAAACATCAATTGAGCTATCAGCTGTTAAAGTGTGTATACATTTTTTTGGGACGCCCTGTATATATATATATAAATAATAATATTTATATTTATACGGGGCTCCAATAAACCTTAGCCCCCCGCCCATGGCCTAAACCATTAGAGGTACAGTAAAACTGAACATACCTTACAAAAGAGAATTTAATCCTGCATTTAATGAGAAACAATTAAAACTTGGTGTTCCCGTCGTTGGCTTCCAAGACAGCCTGAATTCGCTTTGGGTAGCTTGCCAAAAGTGACGTGAATAGATCTTGATCGTTACGCAAATTTGTTAAAACAGTTTCAATGTGTTGCGTCATTGTATCCTTCGAAAATCGATTTGCTGCAGGTTCTTGAAACAAGAGACATTCAACCTTGTCCTTTATAACTGATCCAATGTGTTCACAGACGTTCAGGTCAGGAGAATTTCCTGGCCATTCTTCAATTCCAAAGAAATCGATCTCATGGTTCCGCAACAACCGTTGAGTGGCTAATGCCTTAAAGCAGGGGGCTTTATCGTGCAGAAGTGTGACCTGATCGCCATCCATAACATTGTTTGGGTTTCTTAGAAAAGGAATGACATGCTGGGATAGAATAATATCACGAAAACTGTCCATCCCAACTCTGACCATTTGGCTTCAGCACCCACATGAGCTTCTTTGCAGTGAACAAAACAAACACCAATACAGTCTGGACTTTTTAATAATTCGCGATAATGTTCATTGTCATCGATTTCATCTGGTGTTGTGGCCCACACTCGATCATTTTGGTAGTTAGACTGACGTGTTACGTAACCAAAAAATTCATCTGAGACAGCTAAATGTATGAAATCATCCACATCCCAATCTTCAAGATAATGGGCAAACCACATTCTGTCATCGATGTTAAGTTGAGTTTTTCTTGGCTTTGGAAGTTCATGCCAAGGCTTTAAACCTTGCCTATGACGGTACAGTCGAATGATCTTACCATTACCGATCTTTCCTCTCAACACTTCGATCTCTCTAGAAAGTTTAGCACAGCTGTTTTTCCGCTTACGCGTACCGCTTTCAATGATGTCCTTTGTTTCCTGAGAGAGTGGCAAATTTGGGGGCCCAGATTTGGTTGTATCCATTTCACATTCATCCAAAATTTTATTCCAATTTCTTTTGACGAAGTCCTCACTTCTTCGCAACTTTTTGGCAACCCATGAACGTGTTATAAAGTTGGCTCCAGCATCACGAGCTTCCCGAAATGTTATTGCTCGTATGCGATCTATCACATGTTGCCTCTCCGAATCACCAATTCATTGAGAAGCCATTATATTATCACTTTATCAGCTAGAGTAATTTTAATACCCGCAATAAATAAAGAATTTTATATATTTTTATAATCACTAAAAACTATTTCGATATAAGTAAACATGTAAGCTGCAAATGGGGGGGGCTAAGGTTTTTTGGAACCCCTTATATATATATATATATATATATATATATATATATATATATATATATGTGTAAAAATGAAATGAATAATCAATATTCATTTTTACATAAGAACCAAAATCGCTTAACGCGAGTTTGGATAATAATTTTACTTGTAGCTTCCTATTTTTTTGTTCGTGTCACAACCCTACGATCTACCATATCTATGGTTTAGTCGTATCCATTTTCCATTTGTTATAGAAGTTATTATAATTAATTATGATTGTCTTGCATCTCACCCTCGACCCTAGATTATACATACACATTGCATATAAGAGGATTGGAACCCGTAGTTGTGCTTCTTAGTCCTTGATACCCATTCTGTCTTTAATTCGTTTCTTTTAGGTCCTCCCAAATAATGACTTACAGTTATACTGCACGTATGACATAATGTGAATAACTATGACGTCATAAAGTAACTTAATTCTCTTCACGTTTTCCATACCTTGAACACTGAATCACGTGTTTAGTATTTGGACATCTTCCGTATTGAATGTATGGTAAATTCCTTAATAATAATAATAATAATAATAATAATAATAAAAAGAAAAAGAAACTTCTTTCTCTATACATCATTAGTTATGTTGTTTCCTACCTATTGTCTACTGATACCTATCAACCTATCAGTCCATATTTTACGCGTCTCTATATTACGCACACAACCTATTGGATTATGTACATGTAAAATACGTCCACATATATATTTTTTTTTTTTTTTTTTTTTTTAAGTGCGTTCAACCCTCACAAGGCATTCATTAGGCTTACAGTAGTTAAATGCTCAAATTCGCGAATCAGCAGAACCGAACGTTTCTAAGATAAACATCCCCTTTCGCTCTGATCCAAATTTATAACATGTTAAACATATTATAACATATTATGTATATAAATCTATATCATGTGTGCCATGTACTTTGTATTATATTTCTAACATCTTAATTGTCTATTAATATGAAACACTGTAAAAACAAAACAAAGCTATAGTAACTGTTTAATTGTAATTAACTGTAATACTTTAATTAATAATAACTTGTAATGTACTTCAAGGAAACTGTAATTAAATGTAATGATTTAATTTATAGTGTAAGAATGTACTTTAATAGAACTGTAAGGGACAATCATAAGCGAATGGGAAGTAATCCATAATCGAAATCATAATTGTAATAAGCCCAAACAAAAATGTACTCAGTCGTGTACTTCAATTGTACTTGTGTACGACTATGAAATGATATCGCCTTTAGAAATGAAAAGGCGGCAAAAAAAAAAAAATAAGATTAGTTTTTATTTTTATTTATTTCTTTTTAATTTTTATTTTGGAATCTGTCAAACATCTGATCGTGTTTAAAAGGGGGGAACTTAACCTCCCACTACCGTCCCCCAAAACTTAGGCGTATATTATACATGTATTTGTAAAATGAAGGACACTTCATTACGGCTCTCTGCTTTGGTCACTGCTAAGAGACTCCCCTTGTTAGCAGCCTCGCTGCGGGGAGGGGGCAGAGGCCCTTGCCTCCTTAATATTTTTAGATTCCGGCCTGAGCTATGGTCGAAAGAGGTCGAACCTCTACCCCTGTAAAATTCAGACCACTACCTGTAAATTTTTAAGAAGAAAATTACAGTAAGAGAAACTTTTTATTTTCCCCCTCGAGTTGGGCTATCTTCAGAGGAATTTAGTAGTAAAGTAGAAGTATCAGAGTATTATTGAAAGAAAAGAATTAACAGAGTGTCGACCCCATAAAGCGAGAGAAAAGAATTAGAAAATTATAGAAGAAAAGTATATAGAAGAAATATCCGTTGCTTGCCTCCCTAACCAGAACTCCCCGTCGAATCCGAACCGACTCAGGGCCATAAAAGGGGGGTTAACATATATATATACATATATATATATATATACATATATATATATATATATATATATATAATATATATATATATATATATAAATAATAATATTTATATATATATATATATATATATATATATATATATATATATTATAATATATATATTATATTATATATATATATATATATATATATATATATATATATACACACAACTCAGAATGGTTCCCTGAGAACATTATATGTTAAACACAAACCGTGCATGGAACAAGGAACTCTTCTGGGAAAATTAAATCCACTATAGTCCGAATAAGTAATGGTAAATGACAAATACCATAGTTTTTTTCTTTTTCATGATTTTAGCCCGACGTGGGCAACGGGTCTCTCGCAAAGAGATCCCATAAATATAGCTTCCCTCACCAGCTATCTGCAAAGCAGACAGGATCCAGCTTTGGGACATGGATCTCGGGTTTAAAGCAAGCCTAGATCCCTACATTCAGAACCTCTATATAAGTAAAAGACTCGTTGCATTCATGTCGTGTTGAATAAATCAAAGAAAAAGGGGGTAACTATTGTATTTTTAGCCAAAAAAACCAAAACTTAAACCTCAACCGGGACATTGAGCGTCCACTTTTCAAGGCACGAAACACGTCCGTTTAGTATACACAAACTCAGAATGGTTCCCTGAGAACATTATATGTTAAACACAAACCGTGCATGGAACAAGGAACTCTTCTGGGAAAATTAAATCCACTATAGTCCGAATAAGTAATGGTAAATGACAAATACCATAGTTTTTTTCTTTTTCATGATTTTAGCCCGACGTGGGCAACGGGTCTCTCGCAAAGAGATCCCATAAATATAGCTTCCCTCACCAGCTATCTGCAAAGCAGACAGGATCCAGCTTTGGGACATGGATCTAGGGTTTAAAGCAAGCCTAGATCCCTACATTCAGAACCTCTATATAAGTAAAAGACTCGTTGCATTCACGTCGTGTTGAATAAATCAAAGGGGGTAACTATTGTATTTTTAGCCAAAAAAAAACAAAACTTAAACCTCAACCGGGACATTGAGCGTCCACTTTTCAAGGCACGAAACCCTAGATCCATGTCCCAAAGCTGGATCCTGTCTGCTTTGCAGATAGCTGGTGAGGGAAGCTATATTTATGGGATCTCTTTGCGAGAGACCCGTTGCCCACGTCGGGCTAAAATCATGAAAAAGAAAAAAACTATGGTATTTGTCATTTACCATTACTTATTCGGACTATAGTGGATTTAATTTTCCCAGAAGAGTTCCTTGTTCCATGCACGGTTTGTGTTTAACATATATATATATATATATATGGCTAGGTACAGGGACTTCGGCTAGGTACAGGGACTTGGCTAGGTACAGGGACTTATTAGAGCGACTAAAGGAGAAAACTAACAAGATTGTTTTAACAGGTATACTTCCTCGAATTATCCAACGAAGCGATTTCTACAGCAAGGCGACCTATATTAACAATAACCTAAAGTCTCTTTGCCAACAGGAAGGAGTGCATTTTGCAAATTTTTGGAACAGTTTCTACGGCAGGAGGGACTTGTTCCTTGAAGATGGACTTCATCTTAATGAAGTTGGAGCTGCGCGTTTAGGAAGACTATTTCATAATACTGTCTCTTCTTTTCAGGCTGCCGTAACCCGAACGGTCCCAGCGTAAATTCCACAAATTTACCCCGCCCTCGCGAAGGTGTCGCAATTACAAACAATTTGAGAGTCGTGATCAGTCTTTCCTTGTGAACAGACGTGTTTTCTCGAGTGTTATCAATTGAATAAGTGGTTTTCGTTGAAGTGTTTAAAAAAAAAAAGTGTTCCGTGCATTCTTAACTAAATTACTTCGTGCTACTAATCATTCATTAACGAATATATTTCATTTATTGACGTTATTCAGTACTATATTATTTGATCAAACCAAGGCTACTGAACGTGGCTTGCCTTATTTGGTTTTCAAATCAATCAGAAAACGTGCAGTCATAAGGTTGAAATTCCCTTGTTTGCCTGTTGTTTTTCAAATCTATCAGAAACGTGGTTTTTTAAGGTTCAGATTTCCTTCACACACTACCTGACCTCCAAAAGGGTCACCAACCGTGGGAAAAAAAGGATCAACTCAGTAAACAGCGACCAGATAAGTTCCATTTAATACTTTTTCTTTAACATTTCTTTCGTCGGTAGCTTAATTCTATATTAATTTAGTAATAAATTTGTTACAAGAACCTGTTTCTGCGTTTCAAGAACGCGGTGGACCTACGTTGTAATTTATTAATTTCCAAACGCTCGTTTTGTTTTTTGTTTTTTGTTGTTTAACTAATTAAAAGCATGGCACCCCCATCAAGTACTTGCAGTCGCTGTGAAGGGAAATTTGCTGCTTACGCGTTTACAATGGCTAATAATAATGATCAGTTAGTTTGCAGGTGGTGCTCAAGCATGGAAGTGCTGAGGAACGAGTTAGAACGTGAGATGCAGGCCAGGGTGAGACTTGAAGAAAGCGTGATGCTCCTGACGGCAAAATTAGAATCCCTTGAGACTCCAGTTACGACCCCTCCTGCCTCAGTTTCTATTAATAATATAAATAGTACTAATAGCCCTCTCTCTTCCCCTAGTTCCCAACCCTTCGTTCGAGTGCGAAATGGAGCCACATTGAGAAAAGCAAAGCCTTGTCTACCAGTAATAACAAGCAATAAATTTTCTGTTTTAGGGTTCGAAGATACTGATGAACCGGAAATACGACTCGTTGGTGATTCCAATGTTCGAGGGCAGCGCTCGAGGAATTCTGTGGGAGAAACCCTCGTCGTAGGCGCCGTTACTGCTACCCTGGTGCAAGGGTGGAGGATATAACTAATAATGTTGACCATTTTACAGACAGTACCGCCGAGGACACAACGTATGTTATTCATGTCGGTACTAATAACGTTTTAAATTCTACATCGGAAGAACTGCTGGCTAGGTACAGGGACTTATTAGAGCGACTAAAGGAGAAAACTAACAAGATTGTTTTAACAGGTATACTTCCTCGAATTATCCAACGAAGCGATTTCTACAGCAAGGCGACCTATATTAACAATAACCTAAAGTCTCTTTGCCAACAGGAAGGAGTGCATTTTGCAAATTTTTGGAACAGTTTCTACGGCAGGAGGGACTTGTTCCTCGAAGATGGACTTCATCTTAATGAAGTTGGAGCTGCGCGTTTAGGAAGACTATTTCATAATACTGTCTCTTCTTTTCAGGCTGTCGTAACCCGAACGGTCCCAGCGTAAATTCCACAAATTTCCCCCGCGCTCGCGAAGATGTCGCAATTACAAACAATTTGAAGGTTCTATCCTTAAAAGCTCGTAGCCTACGAAATAAAATAAACAATTTTTTTTCTTTAATTGCTTGTAAAGACTATGATTTAATTGCGATAAATGAATCGTGGCTTAACACTGAAACACGTGACTTTGTAGGGGAGTATCAAATTAAAGGTTATAGACTTTTTGTTAAAAACAGAATAGGTAGGCGAGGAGGCGGTGTTATGTTGTATATCAAAGATAATATTGCGAACGTTATAGAAGTAAAGCACTCAATTCCGAGACCGGTAGATTCGACTATAGCAGAACTTAAATTGAACGATTTCAAACTTCTTGTTGCGGTTATATATAGGCCCCCAAATCAAACAGCTGATACGGACGAAGCGTTATATCGTGAACTAAAGAGAATAATCGGTAGTGAGCAGGCTTTAGTTATGGGTGACTTTAATTGCGCCAACGTGAATTACGATACAATGCAGGGGGACGCGGAAGGTAATCGTTTAGTTAATTTTCTCGAGGATAGCTTTCTTATTCAAAAGGTTGGGGAACCTACGAGGTTGGACAGTATTTTAGATTTAGTAATAACTACGGATGATAGGCTAATTACTGATCTTTAAGTAATAGAACCGTTGAGCAATAGCGATCACAATATGGTAGAGTTTGTCCTCTCAGTAAGTCACTCGAAACCAACTAACTCGACTAAAATTCCTAGCTTCCAGCACGCAGACTTTAGTACATTTCGAAATAAATTTTCACACGTCAATTGGGAAAACGTAATGGGGAACTCCAACGCAGAAACTAATGTGGGAATCGTTCGTAAACGTATTTAGGACTATAAATGAGGAATGTGTACCGTACAAAATTAAGCGTGCGAAAGTAAACAACAAGCCCTTGTGGTTTACTTCTAGAGTAGGAGACATTATAAAGAGTAGAGATAGGGCTTATAGGCTATATAAATGCGATAAAGACAATTGTTGTTACGAAACAACTACATATCTCTAAGGCGTGAAGCTAAAAGTGTAATAAAAAGTCAAGCGCGAATTTGAAATCTCCATAGCTCGTGACGGTAAAGAAAACCCCAAGCGATTCTTTCAATACGTCAATAATAGAAATCCAGTAAAAAGGTCTTGGGGCCTAAAAAATGTAAATGGAGATCTAGTCTCTGAAAACAAGGAAATGGCTACCTTGCTAAACGAATTTTTTACGTCAGTTTTTACTATAGAAGATGTAACAATATCCCTACGGTCATAGACATAATACCTTTTGATAATGGTAATATTTGGATAATATGTGTTAGTGAAGGGGAAGTAAGCGCTATATTGATAAAATGAAAACGCGTAAATCACCGGGTCCGGATTCCATATATCCCATGCAACTAAAAGAATTAAAAGATAGCATTGTTGTGCCGCTAACAAAGATTTTTAATGCGTCTATTTCTGAGGGGTGCGTACCAGATAATTTCAAGTTAGCAAACGTAACACCTATCTTTAAGAAAGGCGATAAAGGTGCGGCGGGAAATTATAGGCCAATCAGTTTAACGTCTGTTGTAGGTAAGCTACTGGAATCAATAACACTGGTCAACAAAGATATTTCATCAGAGTACAATTTGTGGTGGCTGGATAGCACTTTACACGCTGATTCCAAAACTGCATTCAGACTTTTTCTAGCACGTATAGTTTTCAAGATGAAGGCATATATATAACTACACAGATTTAACCATTTTAAATATGCAAAATACTAATATTTCAACATTTGATTGTGTTTATTTTATTGTGTTTTTTTAGTTTATTCATCTTATTTATTTCAATTATCTTAATTATACATCTTTTGTATTTCAGGTGTGAGCTTTTACGTCTAGTAGCATTGTGATTCAGGCAACAACGCCGTGCTTTGTGTGTCAAAAGATCAGTCCAGTCCAAGAACTTGTTGTGTCAAGTTGGTGTACATTTTTTTTGAATTTATAGTTTGCTCAGGTCAGTCAACATGTCTCGACAATGTAAGAATGACCCCTGAAAGCAGTTCTTTTGCATAATCGTAATATAATGCCATCCATCCCCATTGCCCATTCCGTCCATCTAAAAGAGACATATGAGAATATGGATATACTACTGAAGGCAATCAAATACGACAGTCATCAATGGAATGTTTGTGGAGATCTAAAAGTTATAGGAATGCTTATGGGTATGCAGTCAGGATTCACAAAATTTTGTTGTTTCCTTTGCCTGTGGGACACTCGCGCCACTATAGAACATTACACCAAAAGTGACTGGCCACTTAGGTATACATATGTCCCAGGGATAAGCAATGTCCAGTCTGTCCCTTTAGTGGATCCCCAAAAGATCTATCTGCCACCTCTTCACATTAAACTTGGTTTAATGAAGAATTTTGTTAAAGCAATGGGTAAAGTCAATTCTGAAGGGTTCCAATACCTTTCAAGGAAATTTCCGAAGGTTACTGCAGCAAAATTGAAGAAGGAATTTTTGTTGGGCCACAAATAAGGGAGGTTTTGAATGACTGAATTTGAAAAGGTCCTAAGTCCGCTGGAATTGAAGGCTTGGCTGGCGTTCAAATGGATATGTGAAAACTTTCTTGAAAGCAACAAGTCACCTGCGTATAAGGATGGAGTCAAGAACCTCCTTGATGCCTTCAAAGAAATGGAGTGTCGAATGTCGTTAAAAATTCACTTCCTGCATTCCCACTTAGATTTCTTTCCTGAAAACCTTGGTGCAGTGAGTGACGAGCAAGGAGAGCGCTTCCATCAAGATATTCAGATGATGGAGAAGCGCTACCAAGGATATTGGAATGAAAGCATGATGGCGGACCATTGTTGGATGCTGTATCGTGACAATCCAGGCCAAATTTACAAAAGGAAATCACACTCACAGCGCTTTTAATAAAATAATGTATATATTCTTTATTTATAAGTACATTGAATAAAGTATATGATGTATTTGTTGTTTAGCATTCCTAAGTGATCTATACATCCATAAATTTTTTATAGCAATATCAAAAACTTAAAATATCAAAACCAGTGTATCTATATAACTCTACGTGCTAGAAAAAATAAAACCAGATTCGGAATCAGCGTGAAAAATGCATTAAGAAAAGTGTGATCCTGTTTGTGATGAGAAAAAAAGTTTCATTTTGTTGGCCAGTGTAATTAGGGATCGTATAGTCGAACACTTAGAAGTGCATAATCTGGTTAGAAATACGCAGCACGGTTTTCGGCAAAACAAATCTTGCTTAACTAATCTTTTAGAATTTTTCCAAAGCGTGGTTGACGTTTACGATAGACATCGGGCTGTTGATGTAGTGTATTTATATTTTCAAAAAGCGTTTGACACCGTGCCGCACAAAAGACTCATTGAAAAAACTAAAGCTCATGGAATCAGGGGTGTAGTAATAAATTGGCTAGAAGAGTGGTTGCGAGGCAGGAAACAGAGGGTGGTCGTTGATGGAGCGGAGTCGTGTTGGGCTAATGTAGCGAGTGGCGTTCCTCAGGGTTCTGTATTGGGCCCCTTGCTTTTTCTTATATATATTAACGATTTAGATGTCGGCCTAGTCAGTACAGTTTCAAAGTTTGCGGATGACACGAAGCTGGGTGGTAGGGCGATTAATGACGAAGATAGAGGTAAAATTCAGGAAGATCTGAACAAAATCGTTGATTGGTCAGTCACATGGCAAATGAGATTTAACGTTGATAAGTGCAAAATTTTGCATATAGGTTCGCGTAACGGTAATTTTGCGTATAGTATGTCAGGGAAAGATTTAACAAGCGTAGAGCAGGAAAAAGATTTAGGAGTTATAGTCACTGGTGATTTAAAAGTAGCGAAACAAAGTACAGCAGCGGTCAATAAGGCGAACAAAGTGTTAGGTTTTATAGCTAGAAATTTTGAGTACAAATCGCGCGATATTATAGTTCCTCTTTATAAATCATTAGTTAGACCCCATTTGGAGTACGCGGTCCAATTTTGGAATCCGCATATGCGCAAAGATATAGACAAAATCGAAAGAGTTCAAAGACGAGCAACTAAGATGATTCCGTCTCTTAGGTCAAAGTCGTACGAGGATAGGCTTAAGGAGTTAAAATTGACTACACTCGAGACTAGGAGGTTAAGGGGTGATCTAATCCAGGTTTTCAAAATTAAATGGGTTTGATAACGTAATAGAGATAGCTTTTTCGAAATATCTCAATATAATAGGACTAGAAATAACGGGTGTAAGTTGACAAATAGAAGGTTCGAGACAGCAGTTGCCAAAAACTTTTTTACGCATAGAATAGTAAATAGCTGGAATAGTTTGCCGGTAGAAGTAATTAGTAGCACTCTATAAATGTTTAAAAATCGATTGACGCGCATGTTGATAGAAAGGGTATATGTTTAAGGTAGTAAAATTAAGGCTTTGTGGGGATAGATCCCACAGCTCAACACAAGTGTTGTGGGATATAGGGAGGCAGCGTCTTGGGTTAGGGGATACTCTCTGTCCTTACACACCCCATTTAAAGAGATTCCTCTGCCGAGCGGTGCCCCCATAGTACTGTGAGGTATTGAAAAACTCATGATCTTCACTTGCCCCACAAACACCTTTCAATGGGAGACCCAAATGGGTGCACACACATTTCTACATTACTGTACAGTCTTTACAGCCACACCTACACTTTTCCTCGTAAGTGTATATATTGTAATGTATATGGTTGTAAATTTTGACTTGGTCCGCAATCGATATGGACCGTGACTTGATGGATACCGTAATGAAATTGACTGGATTCTTTGGATCTGATATAATTGCATGTCCGTTATAAATAGATATAGAGTGTAACATATTGTGGATAGTAGTCTATTATGACTTGATCCTCTGGATCGAGAGATTCTATCTTTAGTTTTAAATCGATAATTAATTATTTTTAAATTGATAATTATTTAGTTTCGTAAAAATTGGTCGTTGCCAATTTACCGGCAGTTTTTACATAAATTTCTTATGTTCTTGTGGTTCGGAACCGTCGTACAATTGTAGGTCCCCTCCGCCACCACGGAGGACATACACAATACAAGATGTATATGGTTGTAAATTTTGACTTGGTCCACAATCGATATAGACCGTGACTTATTTTTCGTGACAAGGTACTACAGTAGTACTGATGGATACCGTAATGAAATTGACTGTATTCTCTGGATCTGATATATTTGCATGTCGGTTATGAATAGATATAGAGTGTAAAATATTTGTGGATAGTAGTCTATTATGACGTGATCCTCTGGATCAAGAGATTCTATCTTTAGTTTTAAATCGATAATTAATTAGTTTTGCTAAATTGGTCGTTGCCAATGTACACATTGTACAGGAAGTTGTTACATAAATTTCTTATGTTCTTGTGGTTCGGAACCCACGTAAAATTGTAGGTCCCCTCCGCCACCACGGAGGACATACACAATTACGAACACAGTTAGGTAGACCAGCCATGAGTGGATCCTAGGGTCTTTGTTGGTCTGAAACATTATAACATTATAACATGATAACATATGTACGTGTACAGTATATAAATAATAATATTATATATATATATTTTATATATATATATATATATATAGATAATAATATTTATATATATATTATATATATATATATATATATACTGTATATATATATATGCATTTAACTGCAATGACCACACAGTATATAAATGAATAGAAACGACATAATATTAAGGAACGTTTCTGCACACGCGGAAGAGAAATAACGAATAAATGAAAAATGAGGCGAACCGCCCGGGAATCGAACCCAAGGCCTTCCAATTGCCGGTTGGATGCGCTACCATTACACCACGGACCTCACTCATTCGATTTGTGAATGATTGAGGTCCGTGGTGTAATGGTAGCGAATCCAACCGGCAATTGGAAGGCCTTGGGTTCGATTCCCGGGCGGTTCGCCTCATTTTTCATTTATTCGTTATTTCTCTTCCGCGTGTGCAGAAACGTTCCTTAATATTATGTCGTTTCTATTCATATATATATATATATATCATTTGCTGGTAGATTGATATTCTGGATTTGAAAACAGATTAAATCTAAAAGAAAACAACTTATTAACTTATTTTTTTTAGAAAACCGAAAAACTCGTAAAGAAAACAGATTAATTTTTAAAGAACAAAAATTTTATGTTTGATAGAAAATTACATTTATCATTCGTTTATAATATACATCATTACTTAGAGTAACGCTTCATCACTGACTCATTCGAAGACGATGAGTAGTCTTGGTGATGTTTTGCTACTAATCGGAGGATGAATTGTTTTTGTTCTTCAACCTTCGTCAAAGATGTATTGTTATGATGTTATAGCGTTTCAGACCAACAAAGACCCTAGGATCCACTCATGGCTGGTCTACCTAACTGTGCTCGTAATTGTGTATTATGCATGCCTTCCATGGTGGCGGAGAGGACCTACAATTTTACGTGGGTTCCGAACCAAAAAGCCTTAATTTTACTATCTTAAACTGTACCCAATCTATCAACATACGTGTCTAATCGATTTTTAAACATGTTTATAGACGTGCTACTAATTACTTATACCGGCAAACTATTCCACCTATTTACTATTCTATGCGTAAAAAAGTTTTTGGCAACTGCTGAATCGACCGTTCTACTTGTCAACTTACACCCGTTATTTCTAGTCCTATTATATTGAGATATTTCGAAAAAGCTCTCTCTATCTACGTTATCAAACCAATCTATAATTTTGAAAACCTGGATTAGATCACCCCTTAGCCTCCTAGTCTCGAGTGTAGTTAATTTTAACTCTTTAACCTATCCTCGTACGACTTCGACCTATCTCGACGGAATCATCTTAGTTGCTCGTCTTTGAACTCTTTCGATTTTGTCTATATCTTTTCGCATATGCGGATTCCAAAATTGGATCGCGTACTCGAAATGGGGTCTAAGTAATGATTTATAAAGAGGAACAATAATATCGTGCGATTTGTACTCAAAATTCCTAGCTATAAAACCTAGCACTTTGTTCACTTTATTGACCGCTGCTGTACTTTGTTTCGCTACTTTTAAATCACCAGTGACTATAACTCCTAAATCTTTTTCCTGCTCTACGCTTGCTAATTCCTTCCTACACATACTGTACTTTACGCAAAATTACCGTTACGAGAACCTGTATGCAAAATTTTGCACTTATCGACGTTAAATCTCATTTGCCATGTGACTGACCAATCAACGATTTTATTCAGATCTTCCTGGATTTTACCTCTATCTTGGTCATTAATCGCCCTACCACCCAACTTCTTTTCATCCGCAGACTTTGAAACTGTACTGACTAGGCCGACATCTAAATCGTTAATATATACAAAAGCTTTTATTTAAAGAACGTGCTCAATATGTCCACCATTGTTTTCAATACAAAAATTCAGACGTGATACCCAGTCAGCAAGCACACGGTGAATGATGTCAGGAGTAATGGTGTTACATGCCCCAATAATTCGCTGCCGCAAATGTTCAACACTCCTAATTTTCTTTGCATATACCAGCTCTTTCAAGTGGCCCCAGAGATAAAAATCTAGTGGCGTGATATCCGGGCTTCTAGCTGGCAATTCCACAGGCCCTCGACGTCCTATCCAATGACCTGGGAATTGTTGGTACAGGTATTCCCTTACTTGCGTGCTGTAATGTGCAGGAGCGCCGTCTTGCTGGAACCATGTTGGGAAATTTCCTTCTTCGTTCAAGACACTGGGAAATGCTTCTTCCTTGAGCATACGTAGGTAGGTACCTCCAGTGACATGTTCATCGAAAAATAGGGGGCCTATGATGCGATCCTTCCAAATGCCACACCATACCATCACCCGAGATGCATCTTGTTCCTTTGAAGAGGTATACCAGTGAGGGTTGTTTTGAGCCAGTAGCGGGTGTTCTGTCGATTTACCTCACCATTTCCATAAAACACAGCCTCGTCACTGAACAGAATGGTGGACGGGAAATTGGCATGCCGAGCATATTGGTCCGTAGCCCATTCACAAAATTCCATCCGCCGGTCAGGATCATCTTCGCTTAATTTCTGTAGGATCTGAAGTTTATATGGATGCCATTTGTGAGCCTGAAGAATGCGATGGATGCTACTTTTCGACACTCCTGTCTCGGCGGACAATCGCCGAAGAGACTTATTGGGACTTCTGTTAAAATGAGCCAGGATAGCAGTCGCTGTATTATCGTCAGTGGACCTCCTTGAAAGTCCACTGCGTGGTTTATCTTCAATGGATCCCGTTTCCTTAAACTTTGCAACAAGTCTGCTAACACAACTCTGTGTTATTGGCTCGCGGTCTGGATGCAATCTGTTAAATTCAGCAGTGGCCTCTCTTTGACTCCGATTTCCTATGAGTAGAATTATCTGGATTCGTTCTTCCTTGCTCACAGACATTATGGCCTGTAGAAAGAGAAAAATATGAATTATGGTTTGTAGAAATAGAAAAATATGAATTTCTCCTATGGTGCCAGACTTATGGGACACCCTGTATAAGAAAAACCGAGGGGCCCAATACAAAACCCTGAGGAACGCTGCTCGCTACATTAGCCAAACACGACTCCGCTCCATCAACGACCACCCTCTGTTTCCTACCTCGCAACCACTCTTCTATCCAATTTATTATTACAACCATGATTTCATGAACCTTAGTTTTTTCAATGAGTCTTTTGTGCGGTACGATGTCAAACGCTTTTTGAAAATCTAATTACACTACATCAACCGCCCCATGACTATCGTAAACTTCAACCACGCTTTGAAAAAATTCTAAAAGATTAGTTAAGCAAGATTTGTTTCTCCGAAAACCATGCAGCGTATTTCAAACGAAGTTATGCAATTCTAAGTGTTCGACTCTACGATCCCAAATTATTGATTCCAGTAGCTTACCTACACCAGACGTTAAACTGACTGGCCTATAATTTCCCGCCGCACCTTTATCGCCTTTCTTAAAGATAGGTGTTAATTTGAAATTTTCTGGTCCGCACCCCTCAGAAATAGACGCATTAAAAATCTTTGTTAGCGGCACAACAATGTTTTCTGTGAATTATTTTAGTTGTATGAGATATATGGAATCCGTCCCCAGTGATTTACGCATTTTCATTTTATCAATATAGCGCATTATCTCCCTTTCACTAACCACAATATTATCCAAAATATTACCATTATGAAAAGTTATTATGTCTATGACCGTAGGGATATTCGTTACATCTTCTATAGTAAAAACTGACGTTAAAAATTCGTTTAGCATAGTAGCTATTTCCTTGTTTTCAGAAACTAGCTCTCCGTTAACATTTTTCAACGGCCGCAAGACACTTTTTATGGATTTCTATTGTTGACGTATTGAAAGAATCGCTTGGGATTTTCTTTACCGTCACGAGCTACGGAGATTTCAAATTCGCGCTTGGACTTTTTTATTACACTTTGCGTTTCACGCTTTAGAAATATGTAGTTGTTTCTTAACCACAAATTGTCTTTATCGCACTTATGTAGCCTATAAGCCCTATCTCTACTCTTTATAATGTCTCCTTCTCTAGAAGTAAACCACAAGGGTTTGTTGTTTACTTTCGCACACTTAATTTTGTACGGTACACATTCCTCATTTATCGTCCTAAATACTGTTTCAAACGATTCCCACATTAGTTTTGGGTTGGAAGTCCCCATTACGTTTTCTCAATTGAAGTGTGACAATTCATTTCGAAATTTACAAAAGTCTGCATGCTGGAAGTTAGGAATTTTAGTCGAGTTAGCTGGTTTCGAGTGACTTACTGAGAGGAGAAACTCCACCATATTGTGATCGCTATTGCTTAACGGTTCTATTACTTGAAGATCCGTGATTAGCCTATCATCCGTAGTTATTACTAAATCTAAAATAAGGTCCAACCTCGTAGGTTCCCCAACCTTTTGAATAAGAAAGCTATCCTCGAGAAAATTAATTAACGATTACCTTCCTCGTAATACGCTTCGATAAGGGCGATACCCCTCTCCGCCGAATCATTGACAACTTTTAGGTTGTTCGCTATGCGTCGAAACTCTTGAAAGCAATCATCCTCCGTCCAGGAATTGGAATCGGTCTTCAAGAAGGTATCCTCCGCTGCCTTCCTTCCTTCTTTCTTTAACAGATTGAAGATTCCCAGGGTCCCTTTGGTGACCATTTCATACAAATTCAAATCTTCAATGTTTCATTCAAGCTTCAATCGACAAGTAACAGGTATTCTCGTTACGTTGGAGGTTTACGACCATCTTCCATTTGGTCTCAGCATCGACTATCGGATCGAAGAATGCAAGGCCGATGAGGTGCTCTCCAAGATCCCAGGTGCCGTTGAAGAGCTGTGGATGCTGCTTTGAAAATGGTCTGATTTGGGTACTTTTGAAAGGAGCGTTGATTCCGACGGGGGCCTCGTTCCAAAAACGTGCGTAGACCAATGCGATAAACAGAGAGCTCGGTGATATTCTCTATCTCACGTGCTGTCAGCTGTAGTTGATGTTTGAACAGATAAATTTTGAGGACGTAGATGGCGTTGGCCATCCAGCGTGCATGGTGAGTTGGTCCTGGAGCGCGGACCATGAATTCTTTCTCATCACGGCACCCGAGGAAGGTGAGGCAGAGTCGTAGCAATTCCTCGTAGTCATCACGCGATTGTTTAGACTCCAGTGCCTTTGTGAAGTATTGGATCATTTCCTCTCGAAGCTGGAACATCTTTGGATCTCTGAATAGGTTGTTTGAAGCCCTCATGAAGGAATCCTTCTGAAGTGATGGCCACTTTTTCTGAAAACGTTTAAAGAAAGTCATTTCCGGGCCACCTGTGGGCCCAAGAAGGGCGTTCCAGGTGTTTGCCAAGACGACTTCAAGGATATGATGTCTACAAGCGATCCAGACAAGTTCCCTCCCTACTGCTTTTTCAATCACGATACAGGCTCCCCTGTATTAGACGCAGTTGTGGTGTCAAATACGAGACCATGGATCTCACCGCGAAGATTCCAGTCATCAATCGTCGAAATGCAAGCCTTGGCCTGTTCTTCTCCTGTAGCTCGTTGTATTTTTGGCACGACTAGGAGTTTTTCCACCCCATTTCTCGTAGCGATTACCGTGGTTCGTTCGGCTGTTTCCTTTGCGCCGCCGATGTTAGAAAGTAGTTTCCCATCCCACTGAAGAAGAAGGGGTCTTTCGACAGAAAACGAAGCTTGATCCTCTTTGGATGCTGCCTGCCTTGCTTGCCTTCTTGAACGACGGATGGAGCTGCGTGAAAGAGTCATTGTAGAAATATCATAGCCCAGGGCTTGAGCGACTGATCTAGCAACGAAGACTGCTCCTCGATCGGGAAGGTTGACGCGATCAAGAGCAGCAACCACATATGGTGATGTGAAGATATTGTTTCGTTTCGGAGGATGAGTGTGTACATCTGCTCTTCCAGTTGAAGTCGACGGACGATAATCATCGTCTTCAGCGTTGAATTCTTCAGAGGATGAAGTGGATGTGCTGGATGATGGAAGAGCAGCAGCTCCAGCCAGCCTCTCGTTCTTTGTACCTTAGAGCTTTGTCAGCATCTTTCTCTTGTCGACATCTTTTGCGGTATTCCTTCAAATAATTAATCTTGTCAGTGCCTGCCATACTGCAGGAAAAGACGTCTTCTCGTTGCATCATCAGGAATTGGCGGTCTTCTTCATTGTCTATTACCTTCAAGGTGTCCTTCGAGGCAACGTCGAAAAGCTCTGAGAGAGTCTCTTGGAACATGCTCTCTTTCACTCTGCAGCTTTGTAGCTGCGTCTTACGGTTTTTCTTCAACTCAAGGAACGCTTCGTACAGTTTTGACAGCTTCCTAACGCAGGAATCGACTCGCTGTGTAGGAATCCTTGTTCTCTTCCAAACTTGCAGGGCCTCTTTGCAGGCCAAGTTGTAGCTCTCTCTCAAGGTCTTGGACTGTTCATGGTTGTGAAACTGAACGAAACGAAGCACATCACCACATGTGGGTAGCCTTGCAGTTGATAACTCGTTGCTGGGCTTTCCTAGAACTCACGTTTCTGCAGATGAGCGAGTACTTCTAGCCATAACCTGAAAAATGAGAGAAAATAATGCATTAACCGTTTAGCACCAAAACACAATTATATAAGTGTTAAAGTAAAAAATTGGAAAGTCAAAATAAAAAACTTAAAAAAATTGGTTACAGTGGTTAGTGGTTGATGGGTAGGAAGATAGCCAAATTTAAAAAATTATATTTAAGAATAAGTAAATAATAAACTTCAAGAGACATAAGATACATACATTACAATTTTAATCATTTACTTTAATAGCAACATCCTTACCGGTTATTAATTTGCATATAAAGAACATAATTATATATATATGCAGGGTGTTTCAGGAGGAAAGGTCAATACTTCGGGAGGTGATAGAATCGGTCATTGTGAGAAAAAAAGTTCATATGAACATGTGTCCAATTCTGAATGGTTACGGAGATGGAGCTGTTTGAATCTGATGCGCGCGCAGCTCTTCCTCCCTTTTCCCTCCCCTATAACCTTGAACCATGTAAGCTGTAATGTAAGTATGTGACATAAGCCAATCGACAGCTGACTGTTGTGAGTGACATTGTTTGGTGGTGTTTGAAGCAGTGTTAAGAATGCCACACACCTTCACACATCACGAATATGCAGATATGGTGTATGTCTACGGTTTTTGCGATGGAAGTGCAACAGCTGCTGTTGCAGAATATCGTCGACGGTTTCCGAACCGCAGAATTCCGGATCGAAGAGTGTTTACCAGGATTTTCAACACATTGCGTGAGATTGGTACACTTCCCAGCGCTCATGTTTCATCTGAACGTGAAGGTCAACAAGATGTGGATGAAGTGGAAAACATTCTTCACTTTCGTAGAGCGAAGTCCTACTACTAGCTCACGAAGAATTTCTACACGTCTCGGTGTACCACACACAAGAGTATGGCGAACATTACGTGAGGAAGACTTGTATCCATATCATGTACAGCGTGTACAACACCTTCAACCAGGGGACGCTGCCATGCGACTGAAATTTTGTCATTGGGTAAATGCTAATCGCCGATTGCTTCGATTAATACTATTCACCGATGAAGCTACTTTCACCCGTGACGGTATCAACAACACTCGTAACTCTTATCGGTGGTCAAACGAAAATCCAAATGCCACTGTGGAAACAAATTTTCAACATCGCTTCTCTGCCAATGTGTGGTGCGGTATCATCGATGATCAGCTGATTGGCACTGTTACTTTAGAGAATCGTCTTACAGGACAAAGTTACCTAGAATTTCTGCAAAATGAATTGCCAGGACTATTGGAGGATGTTCTTTTGGCTATACGCGCTGGTATGTACTTTCAGCATGACGGAGCTCCTCCACATTCTACCCGTCTGGTGATGCAATACCTAAATCAAACTTTCCCTGGTCGATGGATCGGCCGCGGTGGTCCCATTCAATGGCCACCAAGGTCTCCAGACCTCTCTCCGTTAGATTATTGTTTGTGGGGGTGGATGAAAAGTCAAGTTTACAAAAGAAAGGTGGATACACGAAACGAATTGCTCGCGCGCATTTTGGATGCTGCTGTCCGCATAAAGGAAAGTCAAGATCAACTCAGACGAACAACACGCGATCTTCGCACACGAGTTGCAAAGTGCATTGAGGTTGACGGTGGGATTTTCGGAAACGTATTGTAAACTGTAACAAATTTGTCCTTTCTGTATCTGATACCATTCAAAATACCAATCTTTAAACATTAAATGTTAGAAACAGAAATTGGTTTCTCTTTCTTGATTACTATTAACAATGCTTTTGTATTTGTAGATTCAAACAGCTCTATCTCCGTAACCATTCAGAATTGGACACATGTTCATATGAACTTTTTTTCTCACAATGACCGATACTATCACCTCCCGATGTATTGACCTTTCCTCCTGAAACACCCTGTGTGTGTGTGTATATATATATATATATATATACTAAATAAATATAATACATATGAATTAATACTTAATATAGATGAATTAATAATTATATGTGAATTAATAATATATATGAATTAATAATTATATGTGAATTAATAATATATATGAATTAATAATTATATGTGAATTAATAATATATATGAATTAATAATTATATGTGAATTAATAATTAATATATATGAATTAATACTTACATGAGATACTATTTCTAAGCTCTTGAAGTTTAAGCGAACTTAAAACCGTCCTCCAACAAGTTTAAACTTTAAATGATGCATGAGTAAATGATTTGTCTGATTCACAAACAGCATTATACAAGAAATCGAAGAATTGCATCATCCTCTGAAAGGTGGGCAGAGTCAATGTAGCGTGACTGCCGCGTCCTCTGAAAATGAAGCAGGTAGAAAATGATTAGCTAATTAATTAATTGAAAATGTGAAAATCATAGCGACCTCTTATTATGTACTGAATTGACAGATATTTTTTAGCAAAATCACTTCACATATAAAGGAATAAGAGCAGTCATGTGGAGAGCATTCCCAACTATTTTGAAATTTTAGCCCAAATTTTGGACCACCCTAATATATATATATACCTATATATATAAATTTTCAAATTTTCAATAGAAACATCAGCCTTACAATTGATGGAATGACTTCTGATAGCAGACTGTTCTTTTCTCAACAAAACCTTCCCCATCCTATAACTAATACCCATATGGGAGGAAAATCTCGTCCACAACTGTACTGTCAACGTAGTTCCCCTGAGAACATCCAGGGCAAGTAAACAAATAAACGACAGAACAGCTCATTACAGGTGGGATTTCGTCCTTACATCGGAAAAAACAAAGGGAATCTTAAAATCAGTGTGAAAATAAAATTTCCTCGCAATATTTAACAATTGTTTCTTCACCAAAGAGTTAAAATGGTAGACATTAGGTAAAACAAGATATTTACAATTCTTAGGAACATCACACGTTGGAACAATTTTAGGGGAATATACATTATTAAGAAACTTGCCAATAACCCCTCCTACAAGATTCCTTGGAAAACCATTTGTAAAGAAATAATCACTAAGGAATTCAAACTCATTATGTGGTAGAGCAAAGTTTGAGCAAATATTATAAGCTCTATGAACAAGTGTGCGAATGGAACTTAGTTTGTAATTAAGGTCGCAAAAACTATAGAAATTAAAACCCAAACCCGTAAACGTAGGCTTCCGGTACGTAGAAGTTAAAACTGTCGAGACAGACTTGGAGACCAAAACATCAAGGAAAAGAATAGAACCTTCAACTTCCTTTCCCTGTGTAAATACAATGTTCTTATGCAGTGTTCAGAAAACTCGAAAACTGAACTGATTGGTTCTTCCTCAAGATGCGACATAAAAATATTTGCAAGAGCAGGACCCAAGGGGCTCCACATCCCCACTCCATCCAACTGACAGTAAACCACTCCTTGGAAACTGAAAAAATTATCCCTCACTCCCAAATTCAGAAGCTGCTCAAACTGTGCTCTGTCAAAGCCGTGAAAAAGTGAGTCCGGCTGTGGAAATGCTTTATGCAAAATAATTTTAATGGTCTCATCCAAGGGAACATTTGTAAAGAGGGAAGACACATCGAAACTTGTCATCAACAAAGAATTCATATGAAGATTCTTAATTTCCGACGCAAAGGAAAAACTATCCTTAAACACTATATGAATTCACGGTAAATGAAGATAACAGTGGGACAAGAAATTTAGGAAGTTTATAATTAGCCAAAGGATAGGACGCCAAAATTGGGCGCAATGGAACATCTACTTTATGAACCTTAGGTAGACCATAAATTAGGCCCAAATAAGAACCTGATGAGTACAATGCATCATAAGTGGTAGTGTTAATAGCACGTTCCTGTTTAAGTTTAAGCAAAACACGGATAACTTTGTCTTCCAATCGCTGAACAATTTTGGATCCGGTTCGTCTACTTTAACAAATTTCAATGGGTTCGGTTTGTCAGGATGAAGTCTGTGGAATATTACACACACACACACACACACACACACACATATATATATATATATATGGGCTACGTCTTGGCCAATATCGTAACACCGCTTCCCGGAGATCAGCGAAGTTAACCGACATTGGGTCTGGGTAGTAGTTGGATGGGAGACCGTCCTCTGCGCCTAGATTATGTAGCGACCCGTGGTTCGGATCCCACGTAAAGCTGTAGGTCCCTTCCGTCATATGACCTTAGATGTTGCGAAGGAGGTTAAACAACCCCCAATTAAAAAAAAATATATACATTTCAACTGTAAAGAACGACGCTTGTATAGGAGAACATTCCGCGCAAGATGAGGAGGTTACCTCATTTTTTCATTTGTTCGTTCTCCCTCCTCATCTTGCGCGGAATGTTCTCCTATACAAGCGTCGTTCTTTACATATATATATATATATATATAATATTCCACAGACTTCATCCTGATAAACTGCACCAAAGTTGGAAAGGTAGTAAAGCGATTAAATGATACCAGTAGTGTTCTGGCCAGACCTGGTAGTGGACGTCCTCCGTCCACTATTGGCGAAGATAGTTTCGCAGCTGTTCTTGCTAAATATCATAGTAGTTACGAAAACTTGCCCAGACAAGAGCACGAACTATTCAACAGTTAAAAGACAACATACAACAAAAGTATATCATCATCAATAAGGGTGTTTTACGTAACGTTCAATGTACTGTAGCTTACGTGATCGAATTAACATATCAACAACCGACTGACACGCAATTTGAACATTTATTGTCTTCATAACATATCAAAAATAATCTCATACTGTATCAAACTTTTGTTTCACCCTGTACAAATAGGAATGGATAAGGGGAGGCATTTTTTTAAGGTGTCTCTCAGGGGAATTCATAAAAAAAACAAGGCGTTGCACAAAGTTATTCTCGAACTAACTGCACAAAAAATAATTTGGGATCTTGAAATTTTCAGCATATTTTCCACATTTTTCTTTGGAGAACTTTTTTGGCAGTTGTACTTATCATATTCTTTATTATAGATCTCGCAGTACAAAAAATATACTCACTCACGAATTCATTGTTTAAAATCACTAAAATTTCAAGTTACACGAGAAAAAAAAGTCCGCAAACTAACCAGTGAACAATACCTGGCCTTTAAGAAGTTCTTCGCATGAGGAGACATCGTTCGGGAATTCGGTTTCTTGAAGGGTCTGCGTGAACATCCGAATAGCTCCGCTGAATTCCTGAGTGTTCACACTGAATTTCTCCAGCGCCTGTAATTTATGAAGAGATCGTTACACATTTACGCAATTACAGTTGAATTACAGAGAATTTCACAGTGAAAACTTTCAAACTACTAACTTCATTAACTGTTATACACATAATTCCAAGGCAGTGTGTTACCAAATTAATTTTAACATTAGAAGAATTTTTTTTTTTAATAATCTATATACTTACAGCGTCATCTTACTTAAATAAAATTATCTTCTAGGGAGTATGTATGCAAATTTATTAAAGTATTTTCAAACAAACAGTGTTTGAAGAATGGCAGAAAATGCGGAAGGCGACATTAAATAAAAAATTGTGGTGTTAAATTTATTAAACTGTACAGGAATATGGAAATAAAAATCTGGTTGGGGCGTTGGGTTGGACATAAAAGGTAGGTTAATCGTGTAATGTTGGTAAACAACCAGCAAAAAAAGAGAAAAACCCAGATTAATAAACCCTATTTATATATAAACTAAAAAAGCAAACTGATAGCAAATACGTGGGTTGGACCCACACTTAAAGTATTCAATCTTGAAGGGAAAGTATGAGGCACAGGAAACTAAATACGAAGAAGCTGTAATTGGAAAGGTGTCATTAATATTAATAATAATAATAATAATAATAATTTTTTAAAAACAAGAGAAGGGGAGTGTTAGCACAGCGTTCAAACAATGAAGTTTTTAACATGTCAAATATCTTCGTTTAAATGGCTCTAGTTTTATTGACATGAATCACTGTAATAGTTTTATTTTCTGTAATTCTCTCATTTGAGGTGAGAAACCGCCAAGAATCACAGCTGCAGTGGTTCAACACTTAAGATATAACATGGAACATATTAATACAAAACAATTCTATGCATTTATGCTGCTGCCTCAATACAAATCATTCTTCCCTTCTAAATAACATTTCTCTCAGTGATTTTTTATTACTACAGTATATCAATGTTGCTGATCTAGAAATAGTATTTGCTCCCGATATAACAATGGCATACCAGTAGTATCCATTCACTTGTCGTCCATTTGCCAATTGGAACATATTCTAAACAGTGACGTATGAAACTCACAGATACCCATTAATCTGGCAACGTTATAATGTTATTAAAATTTGATATGCATCAAAACATTGTTTTTTTCACTTATAAACCGCCTATATATGCATTTATATATATATCACGTTTCTGCTCTGTCTTTGTTATAACACAAAATAATATCTGAATCTATGTTCAATATTAAATGTAAATAAATAAATGAATAACTTTCAAATTTGCTCATGGCACAGTAGTGCCTACCAACGGCTCTGTTTTTATACATTCAATTATACTTCAGTTCGTTCAGTATGACAGGCTTGCCAATACCATGATCACTGTCATCACGTCCGAAGGTTTGATTTAGTTTTTACAAGACCATTTTTTATTCACTTCATTGACATCCCACTTGTTACTCTATATCCACTTCTTGAATTTTCATTTAATTATTCATTTATGTTTCCTTAGTAATATGTAAACTACAGGGTGTCCCATAAGTCCGGCATCATAGGAAAAATAATAACAAAAGGCAAAACAAAAGCTTTTATTTACAGAACGTGCTCAATATGTCCACCATTGTTTTCAATACACAAATTCAGACGTGATATCCAGTCACCAAGCACACGGTGAATGATGTCAGGAGTAATGGTGTTACATGCCCCAATAATGCGCTGCCGCAAATGTTCAACACTCCTAATTTTCTCTGCGTATACCAGCGCTTTCAAGTGGCCCCAGAGATAAAAATCTAGTGGCGTGAGATCCGGGCTTCTCTGCTGGCCATTCCACAGGCCCTCGACATCCTATCCAATGACCAGGGAATTGTTGGTACAGGTATTCCCTTACTTGGGTGCAGTAATGTGCAGGAGCGCCGTCTTGCTGGAACCATGTTGGGAAATTTCCTTCTTCGTTCAAGACACTGGGAAATGCTTCTTCCTTGAGCATACGTAGGTAGGTGCCTCCAGTGACATGTTCATCGAAAAAGAGCCGGGGGCCTATGATGCGATCCTTCCAAATGCCACACCATACCATCACCCGAGATGCACCTTGTTCCTTTGAAGAGGTATACCAGTGAGGGTTGTTTTGAGACCAGTAGCGGGTGTTCTGTCGATTTACCTCACCATTTCCATAAAACACAGCCTCGTCACTGAACAGAATGGTGGACGGGAAATTGGCATCCCGAGCATAAGAAAAATATGAATTATGGTTTGTAGAAATAGAAAAATATGAATTTTTCCTATGATGCCGGACTTATGGGACACCCTGTAGAGTGATGAATGGAAATAATTATGTTCTAAAGACATTTGGCAATGAGTCAGCCAACCAATCAACGCTCAATCATTCCCAGTTTCATTCATAAAATCTTGATATTTTGAATTTGATATGTTGCATGTATGTTTGGAAATTTAGTTTTTCGTCTAAATTAATGGCAAGTACTTTAACCTCATTCACCATTGCAAGAGTAGTATTCCCAATTTTTATTTGACAGTTTGTACTAATATATTTTGTGGTAATAATCATAAAAGATGACTTTCTCAGGTCCAATAAAAGTTTATTACCACACATCCATTAATATACATTTTATAATTGCCTGTTCTTTCATTAATCAGAAAGGCTGGTTATGATGGGAAGAAGTAAGTGTGGTATCATCTCTGTATTGTACGCAATTTAATGTGGTAGAAAGATGAAAATAATAGAAATAATGGCTGAAGAACAGATCCTTGTGGATCCACCAGTTAGCATCGCCTTGTCGGATAAATCGTCTTTTAATCTGATGGAGTGAAGGCAATGTGACAGATTTGACATACCAATCGAGGATATTTCTTCTTATTTCATATATGTGAAGTTTATTCAATAAGATTTCATGCAAAAGTGTGTCAAATACTTTTAGCAAGTCGAGAAAGATCGAGGCAGTGTTTCTTTGCTGTTTAAGTTCTGATACACATTTTCTAATAGCATGTTTATGGCATTTTCCGTTGCATGTCCACTTCTGAAACAAAATTGTGTTTTAGTTAAAATATCGTATTTGATTAGGAATTTAGTAAGTTTATTGTACACTATTTTTTAAATATCAGATTTCACTAAAAGTTGGCAATACGGAAATGGGGCGATAATTGGATGGAGTGTTTGGGTTTTCCGAATTAAATACAGGGTATACTCCGGCTTCCTTACCGATTCATTCATTATCTTACCGAGTGGTATTGCAATTTCATCGGATACTAATTTGTATATTTTTACTGGAATCGTTTTGATGTGAGAATCTTTATTTTTTAGATATTTTATTGCTGGAAAGATCTCATATGGTAGGACTGGATCAAAGGAAAATGAGTTTGGATTTGGTTGTGGCCAGTGGCGGATTATCATTGAAGCAATTGAGGCTGAAGCCTCAGGCCCCTATACTTGAGGGGGTTCCCAATCAACTGAGTTTCGATGATATAATTCGAGATTTCGAAAACTTCTTTGATTAAATATGACAGAGTACACAAACTGACAAATTCCCTGTTTTATTTTATGTTTTATAGGCCCTAAAGTAAAGTTTGTTTAATACTGTTTTGTTTTAGCAAACGGCAAAATACACTGTTAAGGTTCTTTAAGTTTGTTTCTCAATTAATCTAAGCACCGTACATATAATTCGTGTAAATGTACTATGTACTGTACGTGTACATGTATTGTTAATAAAAATCTAAAGAAAAGGGCCCTTAAATTAAAATTAGCCTCAGGCCCCAAGTACAGTTAATCCTCCCCTGGTTGTTGCATGTATTTTTGGTAATGAATGTTTGTAATTGGGATCGAGGCTGCAGTAGTGGAGTCGATATTTGCAAAGTTGCTGTTTAATAAATTGGTTATATCTTTGGGGTCACTAAGAATTTCCGCCGTGTGTGAGGGAGGATAAGGGATTTGTTTTAACTTTTGTGTTAACTCATTCAGTGTTCATATCCTTTTTGGATTGGATTTTTGTACATCAACTTTTGAACAATAATGATCTGCCTTTGTTTTTTTAATGACTGCATTGAGTATGTTAGTAATATGATATTTTATGTCTGTTCAATAGTAATATCGGTTTTTCATAGTTTAAAGTGTATACTTTCGTTTAATACCCTCAATGAGTGCTGTAGTCATCCATTGGTGGTTGTATATAGTTTTAGATATTACTTTTGATTTAAGAGGGAAGTTTGTTGATGTTTATAGTTTATAGCTTTGGAGTGAAAATAAAAAAATTCGAAATTGCTTCTTTCTGTTGTTCCTGTTCTTTCCTTTCCTGTTGCTTTTATATTGGTTGTTATTTCAATAATGATGTGATCCGATATTATAGTTGGGTATATTTCTACGTTGTCAATTTGGTTGCTGTTGTTTATGAATACCAAATCCAGGCAGTTGTTTTTCTTGTGTTTTCTGTTATTTCTTGTTAACATGAATTCATCAGCTGGAGTTAGTAGCATTTTTACCTGCTCCTGATCTTCCCGTGTGACCCCCTTGTCCTGGTGTATACATATATTTTTTCCGATCCTTTTATATCTCATGAGTGGAAAATTAAGATCACCACAGAGAAAAATATTTGGGGTTGGAGAATGTAGATCTTTTATCCAGTTTCTTACCTCTGGAATGGAATCAGAGAATTTTGAGGTTGGCGTGTTCGGGGGTCTGTACATTACAATTAGTACCATATTTAATTTTTCAACTTTTGTTGCTACACATTCTACGTGGCTGTTTGAAGTACTTATAGTCATTTCTGCCATATGCTTTCGCGTGTGTAAATAGCACATCCTCCTTTACGTCTTATTGTCCTGTCGGGTCGGAGTATGTTATAGTTGTCAATTTGTATTTCTTATTTTGTCAATACAGAACTCACAGTTTTCACATTTCGCCTGGCAGTCCTTTAGATGGATTTCCATGAGGCACACAAAGTCTGCTCCGGTTTCTTGCATGAGTCCTTTCACGTATAAAACTTTGTCCGGGGAATGGTTTGATTTTAGGCCCTGAATGTTGGCTAGGATTATTTTTATTTTTTCCCTATCGTTTTTACATACTTGTGTTTCCGATTCGTTTTCCAATGGTAGTGCCAGTTTCGTTGCCTTGTGATCCACCGAGAATTTTCCTCTCTTTATCTGTTTCGATACCCGTTGTCCCGATATCGATTGCGTCATACAGGAACTGACTGAGAAGCATACAGAAAAAGAAGACGACGACTCTATTGAAGCGATAAAGGCTGACTCAAAGTACTTCTATAATTTTGCAAAAAGCAAATCGAAAAATCACACGACTATCGGACCTTTGAAAAACGAAGACAGTGCTTTATCTGATGATCTAACAAAAGTATCCGAAATAGTAAGAGCTCAGTACGAATTAACTTTCAGTATCCCAAAACCTGGCAAACTGATATGCGATAGAAACGCGTTCTTTGAAGAACTAAAAGGGGAAAGCATAACGGACTTCGACTTTACGACAAGTGATATTACACAAGCTATAGGAAAACTAAAAGCACTTTCAGCAGCAAGACCGGACAAATGGAATGCCACACTGATCAAAAACTGCAAGAATTTCCATAAGGTGATAGCTTGATCATTACGGTACTATTAAATGGATATTAAAAACTGTTTACAATATTATATATTCTTAAAAAATAAAACATTTTATCCATTCTAAAAATATGAATAAAATAAAAAATAGTAAAATAAAATTCAACAAAATAAAGAAATAAAATAAAAATAACATTAATTGAAAATGACTATTTTAGTTATCATTTCTCAAAACAATTTTTAGCATTTAGCAATTTAAAATAGACCATCAAGATTAATACATGATTTTATCCATTCACAAAATAGGAATAAAATAAAAAATAATAAAATTCAATAAAATAAAATATAATCAAAATAACATTAAATGAAAGTGCCTTTCATTTAAATATGATTATGATTTCTCCCTACGATCTTTAGCATTTGCCCATTCCAAATGAACTCTATGAAGATTAATACATCCGTCATCATTCAGGTAACTTTTAATTCGCATGAGCATGTCCAAATGATTTTCTTTCAAGCGGTTTCTTAATTTGTTCTTTATAGAATTCATTAAACTGAAATTTCTGAAATTACTTCATTTACTGTCGTGACTCCTGATACGCTTGAGCCTGTGCGCATTTTATTTTGCTGTGTGCGCGGGTTTCACACACAACACGTGTGCGCGCGCACACGCGCACACCTTAGAGGGAACATTGCTTGTAATGCTCTCATCAGAAAATCCATAAGGTATTTGAGCATCCTGCTCGCACAGCTTCACGCGATTTAGGCTGGTCTTAATCTCACAAAAACCGTTTGACTAGAAGATCTTTGACTGTCCACCACATCTGTAGACTTCGGTAACATTTCATTAATGTAAAGCATGCAATATCAGCGGCCGCCATCGTTATTTTTTGATGCACGAGAATTCTTCAACAGGTAAAAGACACGTCTGAGAGCCATGGCTTGTTATAATCGATTGAACATGCTGGTGCGAGATATATCCCTCCATCTGGTTTAGTAGCTGCAGTCGCGTAACACTCTTTTTATTGGTGCGCACCATACAGTGGGCTGTGCTTAGATTTTTTTCTTGAACACACACACACACACACACACACACACACACACACACACAAAGGAGAAAATGAAGCGCCAGCCAGCTGAAACATAGTTTATTTAAAAAAAAGTAATAAGTAGAAAAATAAATAAACTGTAAAATATCAACAAATAAATAGTCTAATACAAACTATATATTTATAAAACAAATACTCTGGCCTCACGGAATCCAACGGGAACAGTGTCGTATGTGCCAGGCAGCTGATATCTTTTCTTGTAGGTGTTACGACACAGCTTTGTTCCCCTAAGTTCCTTCACACACGCCAACTTTTGTGCCCGGAAGTTATGAGTACCTACAACCAAGTACGGTTGTTGTTACCCTCATTAACATCATCTTCTAAACTCACTAGATCTTTGCGCGAATTAAAGTTTACGATCTGACGGTTTGCGCGGTTAAGAGTGATGCCTTTAACTTTCACGATGTATTTGAACTCATCACCAACCTTCATACGTACCCCGTAAGTTTTTGGCCCAGTGGAGACAAAAGAATCAGCGTGTGCGCTATCTGTATACCCACCCTTGATCTCTTCAATCAACTCTCCGAGGAATTCGCCAATAGGAGGCATATATTCACCTCCTCTCTCCGTGAATATCACGCTATCTGTATCCGCGTACGAAACCATCCGTCCAAAAGAATGCAATAGACTCCAAAGCTTAATGCGGGCTTATGCTGTTGTGAAGCTTGCTATAGGTATGGTTGTGACACGCCAACACGGTTCTGCTGTACCTTATTATGTAAGTGTTGCCCACATTCACGATCTCCATGACCTCTTTATCAATGGCATTGGCGTAATCCCACACTTCGTTATAACTTTGAGCGAGATGGACGTTTCCCTTGTCTGTATTCAGAGAAAATTTGCCCCAAAGACTATTTAAACTCAACTTTGCATTAACTCGTTTGCCAGGGTTTTGCACAATTTGGCACCGTTCAAGCTCTATCCCTTCACGTTCACGGTAGCGCAGCATATAGGCAGTTTTTTCGTCTTCGGTGTCAGTTCCTCGCGGGTATCCTGATGTTTCTACCTTATCCTTCAAAAAAGTATTTATATACGGTGTGAAAAGGTTTGGGAGCTTCTGAAACCTCCACACCTCATATGTCTTCAATATTCTGTACCCGTGACGAATGGCTAGGGACAACTCAGGACTTGTATAAACGTCTCTGATCTTCCTCTGCGCACTTCACGCACAGTGGAAACATGAGTTTGTGATCCACAACAGTGGGTAAAATTGCCATTCATAAGTCGCGAGGGGGGAGCACATCTACGAAAGAAAGACCAAAGTAGTTCTCCTTCAAATTACCTGAGAATTCTTCGATGGTAGGCAGGGCGGGACCCACGATTTTTTCAGGTGCACCTACGGGGTACGGATCGTTCACGTAAGGGTATAAATGAGCAGAAATCGTAGTAATGAATCTTTACCCCCTCCGTAGCTGGAAAATATAGTTTGAATGGGTTTGTACGTCCTCCAAACAAACTATCGACGCTTTTCAGGGGGTTCAGCACCATTGTACGTTTGATAGCCCTTACTTCTTCCCGATACTCCTCATCGGCCTCTATCCAGGCACCATATTTGTGTTCCCACAAAACCTTTTGAGTGAACTGGGAGCTTATAAGTTGGTCGCGGGTACGGTCCATGCGAGAGTATGGGCAGAAGATCGACCATGGATATCTCCTATGATACCGAAATCAGGACGTAAAGGGGTACAACGTCTTCTCACCAGTGGTGTGTTCCTCGCTTAGACCATCCACCCAAAGAACACCCCTTTACCTTAATTGCTGCTTCTCCCGTGTTTCGCGCATGTTTTATATATAGGGGCCTATACCTGTCTGTTGTTGTATGTGTGTGAGCTAGTAAATAGCCTTATACCCATAACTACGCGGAACGTTGCGGGGAATGAGAGCTAGCGTGTCTTTAGGCATGAACTTATTCTTGAATACGACAAAATACAATGACGCGATCGTAATTCCGGCTTGTAGCGGACCACAGTTGTAACGGGTTATGTACATCCTTCCAAAGGCTTGGAACCATACTCTAATTACGCGTACATCATTCACACAATAACGTTCACATTCATACGCTATACTGTAAGGATTATCTTCATTAAACCTGTTGTAGTAGAGCTCAAAATCTTCACGTTCGCTTGTACTCATAGATTCATAGTTAAAGTGTGTTTGCGGGGTGTTAGTACGACATAATTTAAATTGTTGTGAGTGAGGAATGTGTAAGGGAAATACCCTTTTGAAACTTGAGCGTCTACGCTTATCACTTTGGATACCTTAGCTAATTTACAAGGTGTAAATAACAAAGTGTCTTTAAACTGAACATTTCCTCTTATCTGCATCTGTATAAGCTTGTTTCCTCTTTTCAAAGGATCACCTGTAAATATTTCTGAGGGCTCGTATTCAAGCAGTTCCTTATAAAGAAACTGCGTGTCAAACTTTGCTGCTTTATGCCCAAGAATATATACGGTCATTTTTTTAAGTGGTCCGCTAGCTTGACAATATATTCCACAAAAATTTTCAGAGGGGTGTCGCTTGCAGTCGTCTTAAAAATGTTTGTTCGTTTGCCACATTTGTGGCACTCATTACACTCAATGTTCATGCACTCGTCACAGATAATCTGGCTTACGAGTAGGTGGGGAATAACCTCTTTGGTTTCTAGGTTTGTGTATATCTCTATGTCGTAGTATACAGTTATGCATGGATTATTTTTAGGCTTGGCATCTTTCATACAACAAACATGCTTTACACCATCTGCTTAAATTTCTCATAGCATGTAGTACAACAAATTTCATCACACATGTGCTCGAATTTTCCCGAACTGTCCATCATAAGAAACATGCTGCAGTCGCAACTTCTCTTTTCCTTGCACGTCCCATTTCATTTATGGAATTCAATAGTTATTATTCAAAAACGTGCGTTTACACATATTACAGTCCCTTTTCGTAGCTTCAACTACTCGACCTTTACATTTGGGGCTTTTACACTGCTCGCGTACCATGTGACAATCCATACAATGTTTCACTATATCATCCGTAAATTCGAGATACCTCTTACATAAATCATGGTGCCTTCTATATTTTCGGCTTTTATCGTAACTCGCGTAAAGAGTCCTTATATTCGAATGGGGAGGTATGTTGTTCCCGACAAACCTAAAATAAGTAGAGCTTTGTACGATCTCCCACACTGCTTTTAAAAACACACCCACTCCTACGACGATCATCCAATCCAAATACAACTATAGCATATCCATTTCCTGCTCTACCCTTCTCAGCTTTCTGGCCCAATATCACAGACAAATTCGAGCCAGCAGTCTGTGGCTAGTTTACGTGCACGCTGTACAACCGTTGGCAACCAAATTATTTGGAAACTCTATTTAGGATAGTAAACATATGCGCCAAGACTATTTCCATAAAGCCGCAACCACGATCGAGATTTGTGTGGTTTTTGAATATTTGATAACTGTCAAAGTTAAGTATATAAGGTGTGTTTGTATGTCCTGCAACACGGGAAAACGTTGTCTATATCGATCGTGAAGTCATCCATGTTAAAATAGGTGCGCTGCTTTGAGCGGCGTGCATTATACGCCCCAAACTGTACTCTACATCTACGGCGCCCAGTCTTAGTCTTATTACCCAAAAATTGTCTCTATCTCCATCATCTGCTCCGAACCCGAGGAACAGCCTCGTCCAGACTTCACGCCCCTCACTGTTCTGAAGGGCAAAATCTCCAATACGATCAACTACGTGCCGCAGTCCTTATTAAAACACCGTTGTTATACATGGTTCGCGGGTTGACCCTTACTACGTAGCGGTTTCTAGTCAGGGTCGGGGTGGTGGTGACGTTGCGCACCAGCTCAATTGATATGCAACTATCTACAGATTGAGATGTTACGGTTGATGTGGAGGGCACAGCGGGAGCTAGTATTGAATAGGAATAAGTGGGTAAGTTTTAGTTGTAGGAGTTTTATACGCTTTGCATCTGCGTGGAAGGTGTTTCAACACTGAGACTGTTAGCATCCTCATACACCCTCAGTCTACCCGAAATAGAGTGGGGGTGCAACGGTTGTCACTGCTGAAGGTTCCGGACTCCAAGTTGGCGTGACATTGATGGAGCAGTTTGTATCTTCAACAACAACTATACCATCGTTGCAATCATCAGCTTCATCTGCAATGTTCACGATGGGTACATGATGTTGGTACAGTACCCACCTTCGTCATCATGCAAGGTTCTTGGGAAGAAGAAAAACAAGATTGTAGAACAGAAGGAACATCACTTAAAATTTTATTCAATTTTATAAATATTCCTCTACAGGCTGTGGTAAAACCGTGTTTATGCTTAAAATCATTAAAGATAAATATGAGCTGTTCTCAAACTCTGTACATAAAGTTATATGGTGCTATTCGACGTACCAAACCGTATTCAACGAATACCAAGATGATATTTTGTTCCACATAGGTGTTTATGATGTTAGTTCTATATAGGGGAAAGTGCACACGGTTATTGTAATTGACGATCTCTTGTTAGATATGGATAAAATGTTTGCCGAGACATTTATAGTAGTCTCCCACCATCTTAACATAAGCGTGTTCTTCATCAATCAGAATCTATTTTTCAAAAATAGATACATGTGCGATGTATCGCTAAACACACCATATGTAGTCTTATTCGCTCAGCTTCGAGATGTATCACAAATTGAGGTATTAGCCAGCAAAATGTTCCCGAGTCGCCGTAAAGAGTATTTGAACATTTACAGTGTAAACAAGCTACAAGTCAGCGTCACGGATATTTGGTTCGTGACTTCACCCACGAAACATGTTTAGGGTGCTTCTAAGAACGAATATATTCCCAAACGAGGCTGAAACGGTGCATATCCCAGAATGACAAAGTGGTTAAAGAAATACCGTGAATTAATAAAAATCTATCATCGACTGCCATGAACTATCCAGCACCTGTGTTTTAAAAATATTGACTCCGACTTTTTAAAATGCGTTTGCAAAATCTGTCTTAACGTTATTAAGTACAATGTACCAATGAAGCCCTCTCAGAAGTCGCGCTTACGTCGTTACAAGAACATAATATACGCACTCGCTCGTAAAAGACAAACTGTGGGAAAGAAAAAGCGAATTATTGTACAAAGAGGGGGTTCATTCCATCCTATCTTATGTTCAATTTTGGGGTCTTTATTGTCTAGTTTAATATAATGAAGAAAGCAGTTGTGATTTCACATGAGGTGTTTGTTTCACTACAAAACACAAAGTCAAGATTCGGTTCTATCATAAAACCCAGTAAAAACAGGCTTAAAAGAATGGAAAGCGAATTGGTGAACCTACTAAACAGTGAAAGGCCTCCTGATGAGAAAAGAATCTTATACCAAGAAGCTCTTCAGAAATTTCTTCATGAGTACGAAAATTATAAGAAATCGGTGGAGTACCCCGTAGTTGTCAAACATGTGCGCGAAACTGATCATAGTGAACCTATAGATCAGCATTTCTTAAGCTGGGGGAAATTTCAGGAATCCAGGGGGGGGATTTATGACAGAATTTTGATTGGTGATCATATAATTAGTGTGCATTATAAGTCTGCTAATGTTATTAAATTTTTCTTCGAGGCTACTTTTTTCTGTCCTAATGGAGGAGGAAATCGGGTAGGGCGAACTGGTCGAAGAGGGAAATGACACGAAAAAGGTTAAGAACCGCTGCGATAGATGAACAAGCAAAGAACAACTGTGCGAGTCCGCAACACCTCGAGCATTTATTAAAAAAAGTCTCCCTCATACATTGAGGAATAAAGGACTAAGTATTTATAATCTGTTCAGTGAAGATCCCATTATACAATGGTTCGATACAGGGGAGGATGTTGTTGAAGGGTCAAAGGTACAGGTATCGTACATGATTTGGTGAATAAGTGGGATAGGCCATCATCAGCAGGGTAGGAACATATTAAAGCAAGACTACAGGAAATATGCAACAATGCATGTACCACAGCAGAGCACGCCTTCGGCTATGGTGGTAACGTCTCTAAAGAGGAAGAAGAGGTGAAGCAGGAACGCACAACCCTACCCGTGCACCTCTAAAATACGCAAATGTCTAACATATTAAGAAAGCACTCTTACGATATTTCTAATCTAGCTCCTTACGGGGAAGTTAATAGACTGTACAGAGGGGCTTACATTGAGGGCTTAGAAAGAAAAGATGTCGAGAGGTTTTTGCGTGAGCAGGACGCTTATACACTTATAAATCGGTGAGAAGAAGGTTCAAAACTGCCAAGACAATAGCCGCATAGATTGATTCTATTTGGCAGGCTGATTTAACTGACATGCAAAGATACTCAATGTATAATGCCGGCTATCGACACATACTATTTATAACAGAGGTATTCTCTAGATACTTGCGGCTAATACTTCCTAAAAATAAACCGTCTTAAACAGTCGCTAAAGCTACAAAAGCGGTGGTGTTGAAGGAAAACAGGATCCCGGCTATTTCTCTACAGACATGGGAAAAGAATTTATAGGCCGAGCTTTTCAGAACATGTTGGCAGAGTTTAATATCAGTTATTACACTATCAGTTCTGTGCATAAGGCATCTTTAGCCGAAGAAGATCAATGTATCATAAAGGAACGCATGCATCGCTATTTCACATATAAAAACACGTACAGATATATAGACATTCTGGAACCGTTGGCGTCATCCTACAACCGTTCACACCACCATACGAATGGTACGAGATTTTCAAAAGAGGTATATATACAGAGCCTGAGGTGAGAAGAGATAGTTGCAGAGCAGCACCACAATTCTGCGCGTTTTTAAATCAATGATTATGTAAGACTGTCGCGTTCGGGAAATAAATTCTAGAAAGGATTTGAGCATGGTTGGACTCATGAGATTTTTAAAGTTAGATCTATGAGGCCTAAAGACAAATTGATGATGTACGACTTTGAAGATTTGAATGGGGAAGAAATTGGTGGTGGTTTTTATGGCGAGGAGATGCAGAAAGTGTCATTTAATTTAGGAAAAAAAGTGTTTAAAATTGAAAGCATTTTAGGAAGCAATGGGTTCAGGAAAGAGAAAAATGTACCTGGTAATATGGCTAGGGTTTTCAGAAAGCTTCAACGCCTATATAATAGCTGATGCAATAATGAAGCTTAAATAATATACAACATGCCGCCTAACCACTTCTAAGTCACACCTCACGTCTTCTGCCTCTTTGTCTGTACACCCTAACAATACCCTGTCCAACTTTATAACAGAACTGCAAAGCCCCATCGATTTGGAACGTGAATCATGTGAGGTTGAAATATGCAAATTCCAATTGACTGATTCATCTGCATTGGTAGAATCGGCCAATTTTTAGGCATTGGCATCGGGCAAATTTAGTTCATTCTCTTACTGATTATTTGAAATTTTAAAATTTTCATTACATAACAAAATCTATATTTACAGAAAATTGAACACCAAAAAAACAGTGATAATTTATATTCATTCAAAGTGTAATTATATAAAAATATTTTACATTAACTGAAATGGGAAAGCATAATCAGTTAAGTTGTCCATAAATTTACATTTTATCGACTAGCTAATCTCTAAATATTATAAAGTATTGTAATGTAGTTGTAATTGGTTGTGTAATGTCTATTTTTGGTTCAAATTCACAAGTATATAAAAAGTTGTATTGTGGTAGCTGTTCATATAGTCTTGCAGTAATCATAATGGAACCTTATTACTGGATAAGACTAGTAAACTACATAGAGTTCAACGCTGTATACGATGATATTAATTGTTTATCTTTTTGAACACAGATATTACAATATAAGTACCTGTATGTCAATGACTGCACATTCAATTGTCCTTTAGACATACTGTATATGTCTGTGTTATATGTTGTTGGACTCAGTTGTCCCCTCTCTATCCCACCTTCCCCCAGTTGGGGTACCTTGACTATCACTGCGGCGTTGCCAGATGTACGGAGTCACCTGTGAGGAGAGGAACATTACATATGCGGGTAACTGTATGTGGATTATTGTTATTATCATCATGAGTAGTACAACGCATCTTTATATTCGTAACATAATAATTTGGATCACCTGAAGATCAGGGCTCCCAGCCTCATCTGGGGGCGCTGATCTTCAGGTGGGAAAAATTGGGGGCCTTGTTTTTCAGGTGGCTAAATTTATTTTATTTTTATGTAAAATTTTTAGGTTAAGGTTACACCTATAGGAGTCGTAATGGTTACGTTAGTTTCCTCTATCATCATTGTGTAAAACTGATCTGGTATTACCTGAATTTCTTTCCCCCAGAGTGTCCACCTGAAGATACTCCGCCCAACTCCGCTCCACCTGGAGAGACTCCCCCAGTTTTGACAAATAAAACAAACAATTCATTCTATGGGATATAATGCCCGGTTAGGTTAATTGAATGCCCGGTTAGGTCAACTGTATGCCCTTGACGACTGATTAGGTTAAGTTGTGATATTTTCGTTAGTTTTAACGAAAATATCACGACTTAACCTAACCGGGCATCCAGTTAACCTAACCGGGTATTCAGTTGACCTAACCGGGCATTCAACTAACCTAACCGGGCATATACTGTAGATATAAATATATATATATATATGTGTGTGTGTATATATATACTGTCTATATATATATATATATATATATATATATATGTATATATCACCTGAAGATTATCCCCCCAGCCCGATCCACTTTGTTTCTCATAAATTGTTTTTTATCACAATAAAATTTTTCTGATCGTATTATTTTTATCTTCCTTTAATTTGGGGGCCCTGATCTTCAGGTGAGCCAATAATTTATTTAAAGTAAATTGATAACGAAGCCTACTTAATGTTTTAACAAGATTTCAATATTTTCGCTAAACCTAAGGGAAAATTATTGAATGCTAGGTTAATTGAATGCACGGCTACGTCAATTGTACGCCATTGACGTTTGGTTAGGTTAAGTTTCATAACATGTGGGACGCACTTTCAGGATAGATTCAGAACCTGAAAGCAATGAAAAAAACTTGTATAAACATATGCCCAAAATCGCTTTGTTTCCGAGTTACAGCCCGTTTTGTGTTCCAGCAAGTATCCGCCTTACCTTTAAAGGAAGTGCTCAAAATGACCGCCTTGCGCTTGAAAACACGCCTGAACACGCTAGACTGCCTGACGCGTTCAAACATTTCAGGTTTTGCTCGGATTTTCTGGCATCCTTGTTCTACACGTTAGCGAAGTATTTCAACGTTGTCAATGAGTGTCACGTAAACGATGGATTTCAGATGTTCCCACAGGTAAACCTCGAGTGGATTCAGGTCCGGGGAGCGAGCAGGTTACGCAATGGGTCCCCACGGTCTATTCATTTTTCAGGGAAATAGTCATCCAAATAGTTTCTAGCTACTCGACTAAAATGAGGAGGAGCGCCGTCATGCATAAACTATATACGACGTCGGACACCAAGCGGAACTTCATCAGTAAATCGCTCAAATCATTCCTTAAAAAATCGGAATAGGATTCTCCTGTTAAACTTCCAGGTAAAACAAAAGGACCGATTAAGTTGTCGGCAACAAGTCCTGTCTTTACATTGATACAAAATTGTTATTGGTGCCTTGACTGGATGATGGCATGCGGATTCTCTTCTGCCCAGTGATGAATGTTGTGAAAATTGATCAGGCCATTTCTTGTGAAGGCAGCCTCATCAGAAAACAACACTGTTGTTCCCGTAAAATTCCCCACACAGTTGTGTATCTTACACCCTCTGCTGCTGCTATCTTTCGGGTGCTGACACCAGGATGTTCCTCCACGCGATTCAGGACCCGCTCCTCAAACTCAACAGTTCTGGCGCTGATTGGTCTACCACCATCTGAAACTCGCTTGTTGAATGATCCTGTATCACCAAGATGCTCGTCTATTCTCTGAAAGGTCTTCTTGTCTGGCAGACGGCGATTCGGAAACCTTTCCACATACAGACGTATTTCTGCGGCCGCATTACACTCGGCAAGTCCATACATGAGATGCATGTCTGCCATTTCTCTGTTTGAAGAAGCCTCCAGTCTCACTTCAAATGCACACTAGCACTGAATAGCACAAAAACTTTTCACGTTTTCTTTCACTGGACTGCACTTATTCAGGGTAAGAAGTTACGAATACGAACAGTGAAACACCGCGATGCACCTCTGACTGACTGATGGCTCTACACTCAACGATGGTGAAACATTTCATTGAGTGTACAAAACATTACATTCGGCAAGGCCATACATGAAATAAGTCTGGTACACACTCACAATCTAATCGATTTTTAAACATGGTTATAGACGTGCTACTAATTACTTCTACCGGCAAACTATTCCAGCTATTTACTATTCTATGCGTAAAAAAGATTTGGCAACTGCTGTCTCGAACCTTCTACTTGTTAACTTACACCCGTTATTTCTAGTCCTATTATATTGTGATATTTCGAAAAAGCTATCCCTATTTACGTTATCGAACCTATTCATAATTTTAAAAACCTGGATTAGATCACCCCTTAGCCGCTTAGTATCGAGTGTAATCAATTTTAACTCCTTAAGCCTATTTTCGTACGACTTCGACCTAAGCGACGGAATTATCTTAGTTGCTCGTCTTTGAACTCTTTCGAGTTTGTCTACAGCAGTGGTGCACAAACTTTTTTGATGTGAGGGCCAAACCAACCATCTGTTTTATATGTAGGGGCCAGATATATAGATATTCTATTTTTTATATATATGCATTTTTATAACCATGGGTAATATTTCAGATTTTTCACTTTTTCATTAAATTGAAAAGACCCGTGGGGCCACTGAAAAGACCCGTGGGGGCCACATTTGGCCCGCGGGCCAGGGTTTGTGCATCACTGGTCTACAACATATCTTTTCGCATATGCGGATTCCAAAATTGGATCGCGTACTCTAAATGGGGTTTAACTAATGATTTATAAAGAGGAACAATAATATCGCGTGATTTGTACTGAAGATTCCTAGCTATAAAACCTATTACTTTGTTCGCCTTATTGACCGCTGCTGTACTTTGTTTCGCCACTTTTAACTCACCAGTGAGGATGACACCTCAATCTTTCTCCTGTTCTACGCTTGCCAACTCCTTCCCTGACATACTATACGCAAAATTACCATTACGCGAACCGATATGTAAAATTTTGCCCTTATCGACATTAAATCTCATTTGCTATGTGACTGACCAATCAACGATTTTGTTCAGATCATCCTGTATTTTACCTCTATCTTTATCATTAATTGCCCTACCACCCAACTTCGTGTCATCCGCAAACTGTCAAACTGTACTGACTAGGCCGACATCTAAAACGTTAATATATACAGTATATAAGAAAAAGCAAGGGACCAAATACAGAACCCTGAGGAACGCCGTTCGCTACTTTAGCCGAAGACGACTCCGCTCCATCAACGACCACCATCTGTTTCCTACCTCGCAACCACTCTTCTATCCAATTTATTACTATATCCCTGAGTCCATGAGCCTTAGTTTTTTCAACGAGTCTTTTGTGCGGTACGGTGTCAAACCTTTTTGAAAACCTAACTACAGTGCATCTACCGTCCGATGACTATCTTAAACGTCAACCACGCTTTGAAAAAATTCTAAAAGATTAGTTAAGCAAGATTTTTTTCACTTAAACCCGTGCTGCGTGTTTCTAATCAAGTTATGCAATTTCAAGTGTTCGACTATACAATCCCTAATTATTTATTCCAGTAGCTTACTTACAACAGACGTTAAACTGACTGGCCTATAATTTCCCGCTGCACCTTTATCGCCTTTCTTAAAAATAGGTGTTACACTTGCAAACTTGAAATTGTCTAGTACGCACCCCTCAGAAATAGACGCATTAAAAATCTTTGTTAGCGGCACAACAAAGATTTCTTTTAGTTCTTTTAGTAGTATGGGATATATGGAATGCGGCCCGGTGATTTACACATTTTCATTTTACCAATATAGCGCATTACCTCCCTTTCACTAACCACAATATTATCTAAAGTATTACTATTTTCAAAAGGTATTATGTCAATGACCGTAGGGATATTTGTCACATCTTCTATTGTAAAAACTGACGTAAAAAAATTGTTTAGCAGAGTAATCATTTGTTTGTTTTCAGAAACTAGCTCTCTGTCAGAATTTTTCAACTGCCCCAAGACACTCTTTACTGGATTCCTATTATTGACGTATTGAAAGAATCGCTTGTGGTTTTCTTTGCCATCACGAGCTATGGAGATTTCATCGCGCTTGGACTTTTTTATTACGCTTTTCGCTTCACGCCTTAGAGATATGTAGTTGTTTCGGAACCACAGATCGTCTTTATCGCACTTATGTAGCCTAAAAGCCCTATCTCTACTCTTTATAATATCACCTACTCTAGAAGGAAACCACAGTAGCATGCCCGCAAAAGGTTAGAATGCAGAGCAATTGCAATGTTGATCAAACGTTGCAAGGTGCCAACCCCCTCCCAGTGCCAGACCCCAAGTGCCAACCACCAGGATGCCAAAAAAAGGGGGAGCCACCAGTAAGCTGGGGGAGTCCACCTAACCTCCTTGTGGGAGAAGGTGGGACGGCCCCAACCCCCAAAGGGGTATACCTAACCTAAGCGTGAGAGGAGAAGAGAGAGGAAGAGGCCATCCAGCTTCTGCCAGATGCAGAAGTTCAATGAGAGCTCAGGTAGCTTCACTTGGCTTAGAACTCGAAATCCGCCAGTTGGCGTAGAAGCCAGTTGTCTCAATCCGCCAGTTGACATAGAAGACCTAGAAGGCAGGTGTATGTGTATATATTAATTAACTTTTCAGACGCCAGATTGCGCTATTCAAATATTCTTGACAGTTGGCTTAGAAATCCGCCAGTTGGAATAATCCGCCAGTTGGCTTAATCCTCCAATTGGCTTATTCCGCCAGTTGGCTTAATCCTCCAGTTGGCTTATTCCGCCAGTTGACTTAGAAGACCTAGAAGGCAGGTGCATGTATATATATTAATTAACTTTTCAGATGCCAGATGGCGTTATTCAGATATTCTTGACAGTTGGCTTAGAACCTCATCAGTCGGCTTAGAAGGCGTAACCAGCCATTTGGTATATATATTCCCATCACCCCAGTTATTCCTTAATATTATATACAACTAAAAGAAATAAATAAAACCACATTACATCATTCTGTTTATTTAGACGAGTTAAGGGAAATAATTCATGACATATAGGAATAAGATATACATTGAAAATAATATACAGCAAAAATACACACATGAAGCGAAGGATATATATACACATTCTTAAATAATAATATTAGTTCAGGATAAAACTGTACAACCATTTGATATATGTACGAGCAAATATGCCCTTATAGATATAAACACCAAAACTTATATAAAATTAGTAATAGTACAAGATAAAACTATATATCCATTAATAGATATATATATATATATATATATATATATATATATATATATATATATATAAACAGCAAAGCATATATAAAATCAAAATGCATACACCTTATGTTCTATCACGCTTAACTAAAATACAAAACTCGCACGTGATCGAGACTACAGTTACATCATTGTTGCTTTGTACTATAAATAAATACGATTTAGCATTATTTCACCACTCAAAGTGTGCGGGCGCCTATACTCGATGTAAAGGGACTTCATATCGTTCCATACTGTTTATGTGCCCACCTTACAATTTGTTGGCAAATTGTCTTTAAACACCGACAGAATACAGCCAAAAGCACGCACAAAGAGTGCGTCGTTAGCCGCAACTTCATTATTAAATTCAAGTTTATAAACAATCCTTTTCAATCGAGGGTTTTTTCTTATCGATACGAGCTTTTCAAGCGTGAACGCTTCTTCACAACGCATAGTGGCAATTAAAATAATCTTCTAGGACGGAACGACAGCTGCTCATTATATAGAGGTACAATTTTTCAGGGTAAACAGTGTAGGCGAGCTCTGCCCTGTACCGCTAAAGTCCTTTGTACCAAAGTTCATGATATTTCGAAGAGTCTAAACCTTTTAAATAAGCATCCAGCTCTAGACCATTTTCGCCTTGTTCATTCCTACATTCGATAAATCCGTCGAGCAGAGCGGTGTATGCGTATTCAAGAACCGTGTCAAAATAAATCATGTCCGTAACACGAGCGTCTAATATAGGCTTCAGCTTGCGGAATCCGACGATTTTAAACATTCTGTCGAAGACGAATCTGTTTCGCGTGGGGACAAGAACGTTATTATCAGAAGCATTCTTCCACATCAGTCGTATATCAATGCATGGTTGATCGTTATTTATACACAACGTACAAACAATGGCATGTGAGTGGGCATCGCTAATCTGTTCTCTTCTTGTACCTACACCCGCAGGTATTTTATAATGGTCCTCACCCCACTTCTCAACTATTACGAAGACTCTATTCATCTCCTCAACACTTAAATAAATAACATTACGTTTTTCAGAGTTTCAAGTTTTCAGTCGTTCCAAGTACATCGTTTATGGCACCGATTTCGCGCCTGAACACGCGCAATGACTTCGTCACGGAAACGTCGTACACGGCATTGAGAATGCTTCTCAAAGGAAGTTCCATCGTATTCGAGGAGTGCACGTCCAGTCGGGTCAAGCTCTGAGATGACTATGAGTAACCGGTGCGCTGTTTGGCTCGGGGACAGGTGTAGAGGAGTGGTTCACACCATAAGATGCTGAATTGTGTAAGGGTTTGTTCCAGCATGAATCATGCGAATACTTGTACCCATTATACTGGGCAACTTTTACACATGGGGTAATTTCAGTTTTAATGTTTTATCGGAATGCGCAAGAGATGTTCATTTTCTCCACACATTAACAATCAGGCACACTATTTGAGAGAAACATGTGCCCGTATTTATCCTTTTTGTTTAACAGTCGATACTCGTCTCTAAATTCTATTAAAAAGTCACACAGGCCTTTAGTCACCTCACTACGAACCTCGTCATGATATATATGAATGTAGTGGTAAAAGTACTTTAGCTTGTCCATGATGACAAGGTTTACATACTCAGCCGCAGGGTACGCGTACTCGGTATGATGCAGCATGACATAATACCTCCTGTCAAACCACTCATCAACAAGACTCATTACCCATACCCGTTGCTTCTCTTCTGCACGCGTTGTTTCTTTCACCTCACGGTATATGCACGCTTTTATACAGTTTAGCCATACACCGTAGTACATTACATCGTTTGTGCCACGAAATCCGGCAATGCTCTCGCCATAATATCCATAGCGGATTTGAGCATCTTCTTCCTCAAGCTTCGCGCGATTCAGTGTAGCCTTAAAAGTCTCAAAGGAGAGGGGCTAGGCCGTCTTTCAGTATTCACCACATCTTTCGACTTTACCGAATACCACTTCATAAACGTTGAACATGCAATATCAAAAGCCGCCATCACTATTTTTCGTCTGCCTCAGAAAATACACGTCTGAGCACCAAGGCTTGCAGAGGTCAACTGAGCACGCAGGAGTAGAGATATGCCCAGGTAGTAGCAGGAGTCACGTGACCCTTTGAGTGAACTTACAGTGGGTGGAGCTTAGGACTGTACATACGCACACACAAAGGATAAAATGAAACACTAATTGAAACATTTACAAATATACGTAATAAATAAACATATCGTTAACAATAGCCATATATAATATTCAAGGATTATGGTATCCAAAGGGTACGGTATCATAGGTACCAGGCACCTGGTAACGTTTCCTATAGGTGTTACGACACACCTTTGTGCCCCTAAGTTCCTTCACGCCCCCCAGTTTCTGCGCCCGAAAATTTTGGGTCTCTACAGTCAGTTGGGGTGGCTGGTTGCCCTCATCTTCTAAGCACACTAGATCCTTCAACGAGTCAAAGTTAACGACTCGTCTGTTCGCCTGGTTGAGCGTGATACCCTTAGCCTTCAGGGTATATTTCATATCCTCCTCCACCCTCACCCGTACCCCATAAGTTTTTGGCCCTGTTGATACAAAGGAGTCAGCGTATGCACCATCACCATACTCAGCCTTGATCTCGTCAGTCAACTCTCTAAGGAATTCCCCAATAGGCGGCATGTATTCACCCTCCCTCTCTGTGAATATTACGCTATCTGTGTCAGCGTACAGCACCCTCCGCCCAAGAGAGTGCAGTAGTCCCCAAAGCTTGATGCGAGCGTACGCCGTTGTGAAGATGGCTACAGGTATGTGTGTAACACGTGAGTTATCTTTGGGCAATTCGGTGATGTTGTACTTTATTATGTACGTGCTACCAACATTCATGATCTCCACAACATCTTTATCGGGGACATTGGCATAAGCCCACACCTCCTTATAACATTGGGCTTGGTGAACGTCCCCTTACCTCTATTTTGTGCAAACTTGCCCCAAAGACTATATAGGCACAACTTTGCACAAAAACGCTTGCCAGGGTTCTTAAGAATTTGGGCCGGGTCAAGATGTATCCCTTGACGGTCACGGTAACGCTGAATATAAGTCGGTTTTTCATCTTCGGTATCAATCCCTCGGGAGTAGCCTGAGGCTTCTACTTTATCCTTCAAAAATGTATTTATATACGGCGTGAAAAGGTTGGGGAGTTTCTGAAACCTCCACACCTCATGTACAGTATCTTCAATATTCTGTAACCATGGCCGATGGCTAGGGACAGCTCAGGACTTGTATATACACCTCTGATCTTACGCTGGTTGTGTGATTACAGGACTCATTATTCAACTCTGCGCACTTTACACACAGGAGAAACATGAGTTTATGATCTATAACGACTGGTAAGATCGGCATCCATAAATCGCGTGGGGGGAGCACGTCTACAAAAGAAAGACGGAAACAGTACTTGTTCAAATTTGTTGAGAACACCTCGATTGTGTGGGCAGGTCAGGTCCCACTAGTTTTTCAGATGCACCTACGGGGTACGGATCGTTCTTCATCACGTACGGATATAAACAACAGAAGTCGTAGTAATGGAGTTTCACGCCCTCCGTAGGCGGAAAGTATAGCTTGAATGGGTTTGTACGCCCTCCGAACAAGCTATCACCGCATTTGAGAGGATCCACGTCCATTGAACGCTTGATCGTGTTTATTTCTTCACGGTACTGTCCATCTGTTTCCATCCGTGCATCATACTCATACTCCCACAAGATCTTGTGAGTGAACTGGGATCCTATAAGCTGATCGCGGGTGCGGGTCCATGCAAGACTGTCAGCAGGTGATCTCCAGTGGACATCTCCTACGATTCCACACTCAGGACGTGGGCATCCATGCCACCAGCAACCGTTAAAGGAGTACACAGTCTTCTCACTAGTGGCACGGTCTTCGCTTAGACCATCAACCTAAAAAACAGGACCATTGACTTTAATGGGTAATTCTCCCGTGTTTCGGGCGTGTTTTATATGGGTTTGGTTCATAATCCCGAAATCCCGAAAGCCGAAATCCCGAAAAGCCGAAATCCCGAAAAGCCGAAATCCCGAAAAGCCGAAATCCCGAAAGCCGAAATCCCGAAAAACCAAAACTAAGAGAAACCAAAATTAAGACAAACCAAAATTAAGAAAAAACAAAAATTAAGAAAAACAAAAATTAAGAAAAACAAAAATCCCGAAACTACAACTTTTTTAAAAGATAAGGGATCACGCAACGTGTTAAAGACTTTGGTTGTAAATGGGGGGAGGGGGTAAACGTAGAAACAAGTAGGATTTATTAAACTTTTGCAGACCTGTTTGGGTTAGGGTAGGTTAGGTTGGAGATATCTTACAGATTCCCGGATTTTAGACTATATTTATATAAATTCAGTGATTTGCTGAATCTTAAATTTTCTAGGCCTAAATATGTGGCGTATCGTAGGTTAGGTTTCGCTAGCCTAGATTTTTAGTATATTTCGAACATCTCTAAAACCTTTACAAAGGCTAGGGTCTAAAATTTAAAAAAGTAAAGAAGCTGCTCTTAATTTTGTTTTTTCTTAATTTTGTTTTTTCTTAATATTGTTTTTTCTTAATTTTGGTTTTCTTAATTTTGGTTCTCGGGATTTCGGCTTTCGGGATTTCGGCTTTCGGGATTTCAGCTTTCGGGATTTCGGCTTTTCGGGATTTCGGCTTTTCGGGATTTCGGCTTTTCGGGATTTCGGCTTTTTGGGATTTCGGCTTTCGGGATTTCGGCTTTCGGGATTTTGTCCGGCACCCGCCTGTAAATATCTCCGATGACTCGTGTTCAAGCAATTCCTTATAAAGGAACTGTGTCAAATTTTGCCCCGTTATGGGCAAGAATATACACAGTCATTTTTTTTAACTTGTCCGCTAACTTGACAATATAGGATACAAAGAGTTTCACAGGGTTGTCGTGTGCGACTGTTTCAAAAACGTTTGTCCGGTTACCACATTTGTGACACTCATCACACAACCTCCATGCACTCATCGCAGATAGTCTGGCTTACCAAACCTCTTTGGTTTCGGGATTTGTGTAAGATTCTATATCGTAGTACACGGTTATACATGGTTTATTTATAGGCTTAGCATCTTTCATATAACATACATGCTTCAATCCATCCGCCTTATATTTTTCATGACATGTAGAACAGTGAATTTCATCGCATTTATGTTCAAACTTACCCCAATTACCCATCATATGAAACATGACATATTCACAGATTCTCATTTTCCTGCAAGTGCCAATTGACTTATGGAGCTCAAAGAATTTATTATCGAAAAATGTAAGTCTACACACATTACATTCCCTCTTCTCGGCTTCAACTACACGACTTTCACATTTGGAGCATTTACACAGATCACATACCATGTGGCATTTCTTACAATGTTTCACTATATCATCCGCAAACTCTAGACATGCCTTACACAAATCATGATGCCTTCCATATTTTCGACTTTTATCATAACTAGCGTAGAGAGTCCTTATATTACGGATGGGGAGAGACGTTGTTCCTGACAATCCTAAAATAAGTAGGGGCCTTGTACGACCTCGCACACAGCTTTTAAAAACATACACAGTCCTTCGACGATCATCCATTGCAAATACAACTATACGAACATTCATTTCCTGCTCTACCCTTGTCAGCTCTTCAGCTTGCAATCTGAAGCCAGTTTACGGGCACGCTGCACAACCGTAGGCAGCCAGATATTATACGCGATTGTATTTAGCACATTGAACATATGAGCAAAGACCATTGCTATAAAGCCGCAACCACTATCGACGTTTAAATGTCTTCTGTAAATAACAGGAGAATTGAAATTAAGAGTATAAGGTGTGGCACTATGACCCGCAACCCGGAATACTTTACTCTGTCAATATCTATCGCGAAGTTGTCCATATTGAAGGCTCCACTATTTTGAAAGGCTTGCATTATACGGCCCAAGATATGTCTACAACTGCCAAGCGTCTGAACGGTATTACTACCCAAAAATCATCTGCATCACCGTCATCTGACCCGAACCCGACGGACAACCTCGTCCAGACTTCACGTTCGTCGCGGTTCTGAAGGGCAAAGTCCACAATACGCTCAACTACCCGCCGCAGTCCAACACCGTTAGTATACAGGGTTCCAGGCAGTGCTGGGCAAGTTCCGCACACCTTCCGAACCTCCGCACATTCGCACTGTGCGGAAGGGCGAAATGGTGTGCGGAGGTGCGGTGTGCGGTCACCTCGGTAAAAAGGTGCGGAGGTGCGGGTGCGGAAGGTGTGCTGATTGGTCCGCACACCCGAGCTAAATACACTTTTTTACTTTTGTATTGTATTGTATCTTTTGTATTTGAGTAGCTGTGAATAAAGTAATATAGTATTAGTGTAAAATAAAATTAAATGATATTGTATTCTAGTAATTTTCTGACCTCTCATAAAAAAAAAATGACTTTATTGTATTAAAACTTTATTTTCACAATTAAATATTAAATAAATGTTTATAAAAGTATTAATATATTAATGGAAACTTATATATTTCCTTGCGATAAAACTTTATATATATAAGTAGGGTGCGGGTGCTGGTGCGGGTGTGCGGAAGTGCGAAAACTTAGAGGTGTGCGGAAGTGCGGGTGCGAACCTCCCATTTGGTGTGCGGTTGCCCAGAATTGGAACTTCCAGGGTCAACCTTGACCACGTACCGATTTCTAGTCAGGGCAGGGGTGGAGTTAGCGGTGCGCACCAGTTCGAATGTTATACCTTCCTCCATAGCACAAGAAGCTGCCGGTGTGGAGGATGTACCCGGTATTGAACAGTAATAAGGGGGTATATTTGAGGAAGGAACTAGTGTGGGGGTTGTGTCGTAAGACGTAGAGGACTGGGGCTCTATTACTGGGGGTCTAGCAACCGTTGCACTCCTGGCACGTTTTATACATGACGTGGAAGGTTCGTCATCATCGTTCCTCCGCTTTGAACTGCCAAGTGGTGAGGTGTCGCTGGTGAGGGTTCGTTAGCGGGTGTGGAGTCTGTAACTACACTGTCATCGGGGTCTTGTGTAATATCGATGATGGAGTGCTGTACATCGTGGTCATTCACGGTTCTGTGGAAGAAGAAAAACAAGAAAATAAGGAGCAGCACTTAAATTTTCTTATATTTTGTAAATGCTCCACTTAGGGGTATGACTTGTTAGAGATGGAATCTGTAGAAAAATTCAGGTTCACAAGCCCATCCAAATGTATTATATCTCGCCCTACAGGATGTTGTAAAACTGTGTTTATGCTTAAAATCATCAAAGATAAGGGGGAGATGGTCTCAAAATTTGTGCATAAAGTAATATGGTTCTATTCGACGTACCAATCAATGTTCAACACGTACCAAGATGATATTTTGTTCCACAAAGGCGTATATGACGTTAATTCGTTAAAGGGAAATGAGCATACAGTCATTGTAATTGACGATCTCATGTTGGAAATGGATAAAACGTTTGCCGAGACATTTACAGTGTCCTCCCACCATCTTAACATAAGCGTATTCTTCATCAATTAGAATCTATTTTTCAAAAATAGATACATGCGCAATTTGTCGTTAAATACTGTACTCAATATCTAGTCTTATTCGCACAACGTAGAGATGTGTCACAAACTGGGGTATTAGCCAATCAAATGTTCCCGAATCAGCGTAAGGAGTTTTTGGAAGTTTATAAAGAAGCTACAAGTCAGCGTTACGGATATTTGCTTTGTGACCTTCACCCGCGAAACACGTTAAGAGTGCTTCTAAGAACCGTAAATGCAGGTTTAAAAGAATGGAAAGCGAATTGATAGACCTATTAAACAGTGAAAAGTCACCTGATGAGAAAAGGATCTTGTACCAAGAGGCTCTGCAGAAATTTATAAGAATCCGACAGACCTCCCTGTGGTTATTAGGCACAGTGCGAGCAACGATGAGCATGGCGACATAGGACCTCGGCCCGACGTTAGAGATGAACAACCAAAGAATAACGGAACGCAATAAATCGAGCATGTATTAAAAAGCAGTCTCTAACATACATTGAGGAATAATCTATTGAGTGAGGACCCCATCATACAGTGGACCGATACAGGCGAGGTCATTGTTGAAAGAACAAGGGTACAGGGATCCAATATTGTCGACATTGTCCATGATCTGGTGAGAAAGTAGGACAGGCCCTCACCATCAGGATGGAAGCATATTAAATCAACACTACAACAAATAAATGTCCCCAAAACATTGATAGGAAATCTGAATAGGTTAAAAGACTTGGATCAAGTCTCGCATATGTCACAGCTGAGTACACCATCACCCCGAACAGTAGCATGTCTGAAGAGGAGAAAGAAGAGACCAAACAACAACGGCCAACCCTATCCACGTGTCTCTAAAATACGTACATGGCTTACATATTAAAAAAATGCTATTATCACATTTCTAACCCAGCCTTCTATGGCGGTGTTAATAGACTCTACAGAGGTGTTTGCAATAATGGAGTAGAGAAAAAAGATGTTGACAGGTTTTTGCGGAAGCAGGATGCTTATACACTTCAAAAGGTGAGAAAAAGTTTTAAAACAGCCAGGACAACAGCGTCTTCGATTGACCGTATTTGGCAAGCGGATTTAACAGACGGTTAAAGATATTCAGTGTATAATGATGGCTATCGCTCCATCCTATTCATAATAGATGTGATCTTCTGAAAAATAAATCGCCTGAAACAGTTGCTAAAGCTACCAAAACGCTGATGTTGAAAGAAAACAGGGTTCCAGGCTATTTTTCTACGGATATGGGAAAAGAATTTATAGGCGTAGCTTTTCAGAACATGTTGGCAGGGTTTAATATCAGTTATTACACTAGCAATTCTATACATAAGGCCTCTTTAGCTGAAAGAGTTCAACGTACCATAAAGGAGCGCAAGCATTGCTATTTTACATATAAAAACACATACAGATATATAAACATTCTGGGATCATTGGCCTCGTCATACAACCGTTCACACCATCGCACAATTAGCACAACACCTAACGAGATTTTCGAAAGAGGTACGCGCCCATAGCCTGATGTGTGAAGAGATGGAACACCGCCGCCACACTCTACACGTTTCAAAATCAATGATTATGTAAGGCTATCGCGTTCGGGATATAAATTCGTGAATGGATTTGAGCAAGGATGGACACATGAGATTTTTAAAGTTAGGGCTATGAGACCTAAAGCCGAGATAATGATGTATTACGTTGAAGATTTGAATGGGAAAGAAATCGCAGGAAGCTTTTACAGCAAGGAGTTGCAGAAAGTGACAATTAATTTAGGAAAAAATGTATTTAAAATTTAAAAAATTTTTGGCAGCAAAGGTTCAGGAAAGAGAAAAATTTACCTGATGAAATGGCTAGGGTACAAAGAAAGCTTCAACACCTATATAAAAGCTACTGCAATTATGAGGCTTAAATAGTATGTAACATGGCGCCTAACCACTTCTATGTCACACTCCCGTCCTCTTCTTCACTGTCTGTACATCCTAACAACAACCTGGCCAACTTTGTAACAGATCTCCATGGGCCCATTGAATTGGAACGTGATTCGTACGAAGTTGGTTTTTGTGAATTCCACTCAGCCATCAAATTTTTAACTCTTGAAAATGAACAGGACATATTTCTGATTCTTAGAAGATTCAACGAGTGTGAAAAATTAAGCATAACCTTGTGGGAGGGGGCTTGGATCTATTTTTTCAATACTACGCACGGCTGTTCCATTACTGAAGAGGGGAGGCCAGATACCTCGGGAGGAAGGGCGTTACAATCAGGTTTTAACGCGGTAGAAGACATAATGGGGGAGCTAAATCTGAGAAGCTCTATAAAACCATTTAAAACGGAGACAGGACGAAATCATCAAAGAAACAAAAAGAAAAATGTGTGGTGGCGGAAAGAAGAAGAGGGCTGTTCGGGAGAAGGGGTTACCAACACTTGGCGCTAAACGTAAAAGGACATCAAAAGAGAAGTGTTCTGAGCGAATGAAACCTATGGTTGATCATTTTTTTAAATGATATAAGCTGAGGACACTGCTCTCACGAATCATAGGCTGATTACTACTTGTCGAGGGAGAAGGCACTATTTCTGACTCGTCATGGCACGTTTCATCCATCCGTGTAGCTCACAATGTTGTAAATCGGAGCTGTCCTTCTTTGATATGCCCCTAACACAAGTTTCTATTGAGTACAGTGACTTTATTACAATTAACCCATTAATCACAATTAGTTCCCGGAGTGCCCCTATAGAATTCTTGATACCCAGCTCAGGTCCATACTTTTTTGATCCAAGATGCATGCACATGTACGCTAAACTACGTATAGCCCATTCAGATGGATCAGACTGCGATGATAGTTACTTTGCGTACCCTGAAACCAACTTTTTACACTCCATATTCTGCCAGTGTGTGGTGTATTTAAACCAAGTCAACATCTCGTCAGGAACGGCTTATTATCACTTACGAGCCTATCTGGAAAAATGTCCTCAACTTTTCAAAAGAAGCGAAGGGAACCTTTTTAACTGCCGAGGGCTATTACACTGTTATGCATATGAAATTGTTTTGTCTGCTGTGAGGGTTTTTTCAACTCATATTATATAAATCGACCATGCTGAATTCGAAAATGACATTGGTTTTCCTCAATCAGGTCAGGTTTTTTCTCTATTGGCCATTTATTATAAGTCCAATTTTATCCCCAAATTTATTGATTTTTTTAGCTTAAACACTGTAGATACGAGTAATATTATAAGAACACTCGTGAAAAATGAAAACATTGTGTGAATAAATACTTTTATTCATACAATGAATATGGAAAAAAGTTTATTGAGGAAGGAATGAAGTTTTTTTGGCTTTCCGTCTGTGTTTTTCTTCGGGCACGTCTCGCTTCAAACACCAGCAATAGTCCGCCAGCATATTGATATCCCAGTTTCCCTGGTACCTCTCTTCCATTATTTTGATATCTTGGTGAAATCGTTCACCCTGTTCCTCACTATAATCCCCGCAATTTTCAGGAAAATAGTCCAAGTGGGACCACAAAAAGTGCATTTTTATGGACATGCGCGACCCATGAGCTTTGAAAGCTTCCATCAAGTTTTCGACAACGGACTCGTATTCTGGACTTCTACGCTTGCCAAGAAAATCAGTGACAACTGATTTGAATGCCTTCTCAGTTGGAGTCATTGCCTTTTCGAACTGAGTATCCTTGATCAAAGTTCGAATTTGAGGACCATCAAAAACCGCAGCATTTAGTTTAGCATCAGATATATGAGGAAATTTACTCTCGAGATATCGGAATGCTGAACCCTCCTTATTCATTGATTTGATGAAATTTTTCATCAAGCCCAGCTTAATATGAAGTGGTGGGAGCAAAATTTTTGTTGGTGGTACAAGGGGCACTGAAACGACATTATGCGACCCAGGTTCAAAATTCTCTCTGGATGCCCATTCACGCTGTGCATAGTGCTTCTCATCCGCTCGGCTATCCCATTTGCAGAGGAAACATGGGTATTTCGTGTATCCCCCTTGCATTCCCAATACAAATGCCACAATCTGAAAAAAAATGAAAATATTTAAAGAATTTAGAGAATTTGTTCTATCAGATAAAAAAATCTATGCATTGGACTGTATCACTTCTGTGGGGAAGTTAAGTGTTCTTATACGCTCTCAAATAACCTTTGGAAAAACAACATAGTCAATAGCAATAGTTTACTTATGATATTAGTATTACCTTCAAATCTCCACAGATCCTCCAGTTATGTTGGTCGTATACGAGAGCATCCAGTAAAATTTTCATGTTATCGTAGCTCTCAGTAAGTTGTACGGAATGTGCTACAGGGACTGATGCAACCCTATTCCCAATGTTGAGAAGTACTGCTTTCAAACTTCGTTTAGACGAGTCTATAAATAGCCTCCATTCTGATGCGTTATATGGCAGGCCCAAGGATTCGATTAGCCCCTCAACATTGCAGCAGTACACTAAGGAAGAGGTATTTTCGTGCACTGCAAAAAACTTGCGGAATTCTTCCTCTCGTTTCCTATACCAGGAGAATGTTGTTCCCGGAGCCAGCAAGTTGTCCTCTCGAAGTCGTGAGCCCAAGATCTCGGCAGCTAATTTGGAAAGTCCTAAATCCCTGGTAAGATCATTAAGTTTGGCCTGGTTGAGAGGCCTCGGCTCATTTGAAGCGGTATTTTGAGGTATATACGACTGGGACTGGTCATTGGCATTGGTCATTGATTCATCATCAGAATCATCGAAGTCCAGGGTTTGAGGTGGGTCGGGTATTGGAATTCCAGGACCATGGGGTACAGGTCTCATAGCAGAAGGAATGTCAGGGTATACAACAATGTGTTTATTCTTCTTGTTAACTCCTGAAAATAGAAACACAGAAACATGGATATAAAACTTGCATATGAAATAGAAGAAGCATTCAGACAGTGGCGGCTCGTGAGGGAAGGCTGCGGTCTGTAAGATATGAAATAGGTCGATGGAGTCTGTATATTTTCTTTCTTTTTCATTCATATTGTCCCTTCGGGGACAATATGAATGAAAAAGAAAGAAAATATACAATCATTGTATATGTAAATGTAACTTGTATAACAATATGTATGTGTAAATGTATTTTCTATAACAATATGTATATGTAAATGTATGATTACCATTATGGTGAATATTATGCTATATATGGTGAATATTACATTATGGTGAATATTATGTCAAGTTTCATACGAGGATTTCAAAATATTTAAGAAAAATAAATTTATAAGCCCACCTTGGAGGTTTGTCATGCAGAAATAGCAATCTGTCACGTGATCCTTTCCTTCTCTCCAAATCATGGGAATTCCAAAAGGCAAAGATTTCGCTCTGCCTTTGCTCCATCTTCTCAAATTTTCAATGCACGTCTTGCAGCACATATGAGGGGCGAAATTTTTGTCCTGGTCCCCTAGCTTAATTCCAAAGTATGCTCTATACATTGTCTTCACAAATTTAGTGATTTGGGACTGGTTATTTGGCATGGTAACCGTCCCACATATGTAGCAGAATCTATTGGGATCATTTTTACACGCTCTATTCATTATGAAATATTTTATCTATATGCCTGAAAAGTAAAAAAAGATATTATACAAGTGAAACAAGTGATGATAGATGTTACTGTTCCAATTCCGCTTTGACAAAATCACGAAAAATTCTATTTTACTTATGAGGCCATAGCCGGATAACCTGAGCTGATTGAGAAAAACGGATTGCAGATTCGAAATCAGCAGGAAAAACTCTATAAGAATCACTTACAAAACCCTTGACAGCAAAATTGATGCATACCAGTGTTATTAGACTAATGACGAAAGTAGAATAAAGGATAAATTTTAAAATTCTAAAAAGAAGATATACGAGTGTTTTGGACGTCAGCATACAGACTTCACGTTCCAGGAGAAACTGCTTATGACTGGGATGGATATGAAGTTAAAGCTCAGCCGCACGAACCCTGAGATCTACATAAATCTGGGGCTTGATCAAGAAGAGGGGGCAAAACCCGTTGTGATTCATATTATGGAAACAAATCTACGTGTACGGCGAGTGAAATTAAGTTCGTCGAAATATGTAGAAATTGAAAAACATTTAATACACGCAACAGTAAAATACCCAATTAACAGAGTACAGATGAAACTATAGACGGTGCCCGCAGGGTTGGCCTCGAAGCAGCTAGAAAACGTGGCCCTTTGGAGTTCTACCTAAAAGGGTATTAATTGGAATGCAGGATCACGCTTCGACGAATGGAAAATATAAAAAGAACGCCTTTAAATTCGAGAATTTCGGCCTTAAAAATATAACTCTATACGTCAATGGTGTTGCGTTGGGTGGGACTATGGATACGGACTACTCATCAGACGATGTATTCCCGATTTGCGCGAGAGCTTATAGTAATCTGGCACATATTGCTGGTGGCTGTGATGGGCTTGGAATTGGCGTAACGCAGAAAGAATTCATCGATTAATTTAACCTTTACGCGTTTGATATCACCCCCGACGTATCTGCTAGTGTAAATACACTAGTCCACAACAAAGTGGGAACATCTCAGTCAGATTGGAATTCGCCAACCCGATAGACGCTCCTATTAGTGTATTAGTACATCTCGAGTCACAAGCCCAAATTGAAGTCGACCGCTTCCGGAACGTAGTCTCAGACTTTTAAAATGGACGCGAATACACTCCAGAGAGTAATGAAAAGTGACCGAATTACACGCTCCAAATTTATCGGTGTGTTTGCGAAGAAGAAAACATTGAAATTACCAACTACGAGAAAATGCGGGGGTGGGATTATCTTCAATACCGACGCTGTTGGGGGCAAGAGGATACATTGGTTTGCAATATACTTTAAAAATAGGGGAAGAATGTATTCTTTAATTCACTCGGTACTCAGCCCTTGAGTGACCCAGTTATTGTAAAATTTCTGGAACAGCTCTATATCCCTGAAATTGTCTGGAATCCCTACCGATTACAAGGATATCTTAGTAATACTTGTGGGCTGTATTATCTTTCATTTTTCCTGCACATGTATGTCACGTGGGAAGGGATTTATAAATTTTTAAAAATTATTCGATTTGTCCGAGACTGAGATGAATGATGAATTGGTATGCAGACAGATAAAAAAAAGTTCCCATTTGTGCGCACTCGATGTATTTTGTAAAGTTTTACGCGTGTATATATAATTGTAACTATATTGTGTAAAATGTCTCCATTAATGTTAGTCTTATTTAATGGACGCTAGTTCTGTAAGCTGAATTGTACTAAAACTTGATTACTACCATTTAATAAGTTGAGGAAAATACAATGTGTCTTGTTCTTAACTAAAAAAAAACTTACATTAGTTCCTCGATGACCTGGCATTTGTTGGTCCGGATGTGAGCCAATACCTCGACCTCCGTATTCAGGTCACTGGGTTGGCTGCGCTGTAAAACCTCCAAATCGCCGTCGACTATTTGCTTTTCTTCAGAGCTGTCACGAAAGGTAACTATAACACGATCGAGCTCCGCTTCGGGCTTTTAAGGAGAAATTAACTTGATTAGTTCATTTTGAATCTTTTTTAATTAAAACCCAATTTTTTCATAAATCGAATTGTATTCAGAAAGCCTAGCGCAATACTAATGCAAACTAATCTATAATTGAGGGTACCTGCTATGAAACATTTACAACAAAAGGTAATGAGTAGGAATGTATTATTACAACCACACCATATATATATATATATATATATAATATATATATATATATATATATAATATATATGTGCCGAAATAACCACAAAGGAGACATACAGTAGAATGGACAATAATTAAAAACCTATTGTTTTTCTCTAAAATACACATAGAATAACATATATATATATATATATATATAATATATATATAAGGCGTTACAACTACACTATTTTACAGCGTCGGAAATACATTTATCCTAACTGTGCATACTACGCAATACCTACCATCACAGGGTCTCGAGCACAAGACCGTTGGAATTCTTTAAAGTTTTAGTAATTCTGAAACCGTACCTGTAGAACTTTCTATGAATTTATTAAACGTAAATATTTGATAAACAAGACTCACTCTTTAAATACTTAATAGAATACATTAATTACAGAAACCGTAGCACAGTATCCTGAAGTAAACGTGGATTTATATGTCAGGACTCCGTGATGTATATATGGGACGGGAGAGTTACAATAAGATAAAATGCCGATTCGGGCGTCCGGATCAAATAATAAACAGCAAACATGTGGCCTAACAGGGTTGTTAACATATACTTCCATATATATATATATATATATATATATATATATATAGGAAGAGAAAGTTACAAAAAGATAAAATGCCGATTAGGGCAACCGGATCAAATAATAAACGCAAAGTAACTATCCTAACTGGGCTCAAAAGGAAGATTAGCTGGGTGTGCTGCGCATCGTCTGCCAGTGTGGAAAAGGATTTATAAATGTTTTAACACTTGCACTGAATGAAACGATATATATATATATATATATATATATATATATACATATACAGAGACCGTGAATGAATCACAAATTAAATTAATTACTTACATTTCAATGTACTCTTCATCGGTTGAATCTTTCTCCCCGTCACAAATTTCTACAATGGTTTGCGTTGAAAGTAGGGCGTTCCGGTCAGCCGCTCCGAAAATTACGAGCGCTGCCCCTGCACAGAGGTCTCCGTCTTAAAACAATTGCTGTTGTGACTTGCTGGAAGTGTCCATGACGAGAGAATGTTTGGTTAAACGTAGATAGAAACAACTCTTGTGGATTCCGGCTGAAAATGCCTCCTTATATAAGTGACCCAAATTGTAACCATCCCCAATATTCGAGTCACGAGTTTTCTGTGTGAGAGCGATGTTTTCAGCCAACCAGAGATCCTGGCCTCGTTCTCAGGCCCCCCATTGGGTTGAGATTGGACGATCCGCGAATTCTGGGTGTGTCAAATATAACTTATACACTCCATAGATTTCTTTCAGAAATGAAAGTTTCTTAGAAAGAGAGAGAGAGAGAGAGAGAGAGAAATTTTGTTTGGAAAATAAAATTTGTTTTTCTGACGTGTCACGGAAACTGATGCATATTGAAGTATAATCAAGACAAAAATAACATATATTAGGTGGTTTCGAAATTTACCTGTCATCTCCATCCAGGTCATACAGGTGAGTTTTGCTTCCAGGCGCCGATCTGCCGCAAGCTAAATTCCATCTAACCGATGCGTCTTTCTAGAGCCAAAAACAATATTATTTATCAATTGTTTTATTATATTATATATATATATATATATACATATATATATATATTTAATGTAAAGAACGACGCTTGTGTAGAAGAGCGTTCCGCACAAGATGAAGAGGGAGTACGAACAAACGAAAATGAGGTAACACCTGGGAATCGAACCCGGGATCATCCGATTGCCGGTCAGATATGCTATCCACTACACCATGGACCTCGATCAATCAGAAGTCGTAATTCTGCTACATACGAGCAGAAACCAATGCCCTGAGGGGCCACCTTCGCATGCCGTACATATATATACATTTTAACTGCAAACAACACAGAGTATAATTAATATAAAGAACGACGGCAATCGGATGATCCCGGGTTCGATTCCCAGGTGGTACCTCATTTTTCATTTGTTCGTTCTCCCTCCTCATCCATGCCGTACATATATATATGTACGGCATGCGAAGGTGCCCCCTGAGGGCATTGGTTTCTGCTCGTATATAGGAGAATTACGACTTCTGATTGATCGAGGTCCATGGTGTAGTGGATAGCATATCTGACCGGCAATCGGATAATCCTAGGTTTGATTCCCGGGTGGTACCTCTTTTTTCATTTATTCGTTCTCCCTCCTCATCTGGTGCGGAACGCTTTTCTACACAAGCGTCGTTCTTTACATTAATTATACTGTATGTTGTTTGCAGTTAAAATATATATATATTTGTGTCTTAAAGATAAATTTATATAGAAACAAAATAATTAGATAAAAGAGGAAAAATTAATGTTACCACGAAATACAATCTATTTGGGCGAAAGACGAGAAATGAAATACTGTAGTTATCCCGAAATACAATCTATTTTTAATATAAAGTTATATTAATATTTTTTGTAATAAGGCTTAAAGATATATTGGTGTATTAAAGATAAATTTATATTGAGACAAAATAATTGGCCAAAAGAGGAAAAAGAATAATTTACCCCAAAATAGAATCTATTTTTATTATAAAGGTATATTAATATTTTTTGTAATAAGGTTTAAAGATATATTTGTATCTTAAAGATAAATTTATATTGAAACAAAATAATTGGATAAAAGAGGAAAAATGAATGTTACCCCGAAATAGAATCTATTTTTATTATAACGTTATATTAATGTTTTTTGTGATAAGGTTTAAAGATATATTAGTGTCTTAAAGATAAATTTATATTGAAACAAAATAATTTGATAAAAGAGGAAAAATTAATAAGTTACCCCGAAATATCATAGAATCTATTTTTATTATAAGGTTATATTAATATTTTTTTGCAATAAGGTTTAAAGATATATTGGTGTCTTAAAGATAAATTTATATTGAAACACAACAATTGGATTAAAGAGGAAAAATTAATAAGTTACCCTAATTAATTTCTATTTTGTTTTAAAAATCATATTAATGCTTTTTATGTTATAGTTTAAGGATAAAATTGTGTATTATGATGAAAACTTGTTTTTGTATTAAACTTAGTTTATCTTATTCGATTTTTTGTTTAAAAGGTTGCCCACCAAATGTCAAATTAGCCTCGTGGTGTTCCACGAGAAGCTAAATAGAAAAACTTGGCTTTGCCGTTTTTGGAGATCTTGTTGGTCTACCCATTGGCCCTATAAACGTATTTGTTAATGTTTAATAACTCTGTCTATTGGGTGGTATTTAGAGACCTTGTCGATCGACCAGGAGCTGGTAAGTAAAGCGGTAGTGGTGCTGTGGTGGTGGTGGTACCGTGGTGGTGGTTGTTGTTGTTGTTGGTTAGCCGATCAGACCACCTTGATCGAGCAAGCCGGCGGCACGCAGGTAACCGATCGCCCTCTGCGGAGTGGACCAGAGGTTCAGCGCACTAGTGATGTTGTGTTGTGTTCGTTGTTGTGCTAGAGCGGTACAGTCTGTCATAATGTGTTCAATTGTTTATGGGGTGTCCTGGCACAGGTGGCAGGTGTCGTCTGTGGAGTTGTCTTGTCTGTGTTTATATGTCTGTAAGTTGGGGTGATGTCCACATCGAAATCGTGCTAAGTTACAGTAACTCCATCCGATCTGCTCAGGCTGGTCTCTGATCTGTCAATGGGTAGCGGCTTCGCACCTAGGACCGCATTCGGACCGAGTCGTGTCAGTGCTTTGTGGGTTAGGTGTGTGTGTGTATGTGTTTTCTGTACTGTGTGATGTCTGTGGGGCGTAGTATGGAATGGAGAATTTGGTTATAATATCTCTCTGGTGTTATCTTAATGGTGCGAGGTGTCGGTGCATGATTGTACATGTAGTGGCAAGGGTGTTGTGGGTTAGTTGTCGCTGCTGCCATGAATTGTGTTCCCCTCATGTCTAAATGTTCCCTAACTTTCAGTATTTTTGTTTCTGTATGCAGGTATTCTGTTGGTGTTGTTTGAGTGCATCCTGTAATGACACGAAGTGCATTGTTTTGTATTGTCTGTAAGGTGTTTATGTGTGTGTTTGAGATAATGGGTGCCCAGCATGGGCTAGCATAGTTTATAACTGAGCGAATATATTGTTTGTATATGAGTGATGTTGTTTCCTGCTGGTGTCCAAAGTTTGTGCCTGTTAGTACCCTAAGCGTGTTAAGTCTTGACGTACATTTGTTTTTAATATCCTGAATATGGTTTGCAAAAGATAATGATGTGTTCTATGGGACCCCAAGTATTTTGGTCCTGTGAGTGTGTGGAATGTTGGTGTTGTTTAGTGTAAGCTGTGGAGTTATCTGGTGTTCTTTTGTGTTGCTTGTAAGCAAGGTGATGGTTGATTTTGTGGGCGCTACTTTGAGTCTATTGTGTGTGAGTCAGTCTTGTATACTGTTTATGTATGTTTGTAGGTTACTTGTAGCGGTGTCGATGTTGTTGTGGGTGGATATTAGAGTGATGTCATCTGCATATGATGATAAGGTAAGTTTGTTATCTATGGGTGTTGGAATGTCATGCATGTATAAGTTGAAGAGTGGTGGTGAGAGAACAGAGCCTTGAGGGACCTCGTTCGGAAAAAGCTTGTTTTGGATGACTTGCCATTAAATGTGACATGTGAGTATCTTCCTGAAAGATAGTTGCTTAGCCACCTTTTGGTGTTATTGTGCATGTTTGTGTTGAGTATTTTGTTTATGGAAGGGAAGCGTGGGATAGCATCAAATGCTTTACTAATGTCTATTGTTGCTAATAGTGTACGTTGAGCTGGTCGTCTGGAGTTGATGCCATCCATGATGTGCTGCGTGAGGTTAGTGAGTAATGTCGTGGTTGAATGGTGAGGTCTGAATCCATGTTAAGTAGGTGATAGTGGTATGTGTGGGTTGGTGATTTGTAAGATTAGTCTTTCTGTTACTTTGGAAGGTGTGCATAGTAAAGTAATGGGTCTATAGGAAGCTGGTTCAGTTGGATTTTTGTTTGGTTTGAGTAGTGTAATAATTTTACCTTGTTTCCATATGTCACGAATAATACAGTGTTTGTATGAATATGTGCTGATAATTGTGAGAGCTAGTATTCCCTGTGGGCCCAAATGTTTAAGGTGTATGTTAGATATGTTGTCTGGTCCAGTAGCCTTCGAATTCTTAATGTTTTTGATGATCTTGGTGGTCTGGTCTGTATTGAAGGGTCTGTATTGGTGGGATGTAAATGTTGATTAGTGTGGTGTTGTGTTTTGCGCCTGTTTTAATGTTAACTGCCTCTATTTCTATCGTGTTATCTGCTTGGATGGTGTTGTTGGGATGAGCTCCTAAAAGTCTATACTTAGACGATTGTTGGTGATGTGGTGTTTTTTTTTGTGTGGTGGTTGTGCTCGTATATATTTTGCTGTTGGGGCTTTGCATGCATCAGTTTATATATATATATATATATATATATATATATATTACAACAACACACAGTATAATTAATGTAAAGAACGACGCTCAGATATGCGTCGGTCAGATATGCTATCCACTACACCATGGTGTAGTGGATAGCATATCTGACCGGCAATCGGACGATCCCGGGTTCGATTCTCTGGTGGTACCTCATTTTTCATTTGTTCGTTCTCCCTCCTCATCTTGTGCGGAACGCCCTTCTACACAAGCGTCGTTCTTTACATATATATATATATATATATGTAATGGTCGTGTCGAGTCTGTAGGTTTTCTTTTGTCTGGCTGTTTGTCTGTCTGCGTGTTTCTGGTTGTTTTCTCTGTTTAAGTGACTTACCTTTGCGTAGTGATTAAATAGAATGTTAGCTTGTTGTGTGTATGTTTGGATATTATTTTGGCTGCTACAGATAGCCGCGTGTGAGGTGTGAATGCCGCTGTTAGAGTAGGTAATGCTGTTTATAGTCTTATATAGACTGGATGTATATGTGGAGTGGTTTAGTGTTGTTATGAATTCCCTAAATTTTTCTGTTTGTTTTTCTTTGAATTTGTTGTTTATTTTTGTTTTGAGCTTTTGTATCTGCTGTTTTATGGCTTCTGTGTGTGGTGTTTGTGTGTTATGTTTGAGGTTGTTACGTTGCCTTATGAGGTGGGCTATTTCTCTAGTGTAATTTGGGTTGTATTTCCTAATGTTGCCGTCGGGTATGTATTTGTTTGCATTATTGATGATCTGATTAAATTTCTTGAGTGTTGTAATGATGTTTAGGATGGGTGTGCTGTTTAATGTGGTGAATTGTTCCTCAGTCTGTATTTTGAACTGTTTCCAATCAGCTTTCTTCTAATTTCTGTAAGTGTGCCTAAGGCTGTTGGGGCAGAGTGTAGAACGTGTTGTAATGATGATGGGCAGGTGGTCTGATGAAAGTTGTTTTTCTGTTCTCCAGTGTGTATGTGTTGCGAGTGAGGGGGAACAGAACGTTATGTCTGGGGAGGAGTTTGAGTATCCTGCTTGATGTGGTATGTGTGTATGTTCTTCTGTATTGTTAAGAATGAAGAGGTTTTTAGTTGTGTGGCTATGTTGGCGCCTCTGGTGTTGCTTTGGTTGTGCAGGTACCAACTAGTGTCTTTAGTGTTGAAGTCTCCTCCGAAGATGACATTAGTGAGGGAGGCCAGATTGTGTAACTGTGGAATGCAACTGGCTGGCACCTGAGGTGAACTATCTGGTGGGATGTAAATGTTGATTAGTGTGGTGTTGTGTTTTGCGCCTGTTTTAATGTTAACTGCCTCTATTTCTATCGTGTTATCTGCTTGGATGGTGTTGTTGGGATGAGCTCCTAAAAGTCTATACTTAGACGATTGTTGGTGATGTGGTGTTTTTTTTTGTGTGGTGGTTGTGCTCGTATATATTTTGCTGTTGGGGCTTTGCATGCATCAGTTTATATATATATATATATATATATATATATATATATATATATTAACTGCAAACAACACACAGTATAATTAATGTAAAGAACGACGCTCAGATATGCGTCGGTCAGATATGCTATCCACTACACCATGGTGTAGTGGATAGCATATCTGACCGGCAATCGGACGATCCCGGGTTCGATTCTCTGGTGGTACCTCATTTTTCATTTGTTCGTTCTCCCTCCTCATCTTGTGCGGAACGCCCTTCTACACAAGCGTCGTTCTTTACATATATATATATATATATGTGTGTGTGTGTGTGTGTGTGATAATAGGGGCTTTATGGGCGTATAGTCGGGGAGTGTATGTGCGTTTGTGTGCGCTTTTAATTCGTTCGAAGGTTATTAATATATACAGGCCATTTATGCTTTCTAAGCCAACTGACGGATTAGGCCAACTGTCAACTGGCTGATTAAGCCAACTGGCGGGTTAATCCAACTGGCTGATTAATCCAACTGGCTGATTAATCCAACTGGCGGCCTTCGAGTTTTACGTCTGGTGTTGCTATCTTGAGCCCTCATTGAGCTTCTGCTTCTCGCAGAAGCTGGATGGTTTCTTCCGCTCTCTCCTCCTCTCTCTCTCAGGTTAGGTATGCCCCTTTGGGCGGCGAGCCCGTCCCACCTTCTCCCCCAAAGAGGTTAGGTGAACTCCCCCAGCAAGCTTGGGAGTCCTCCCTTTGGGGGGTTGGCACTGGGGGAGGGGGTTGGCTGAAAGTTAGGAATTTTAGTCGAGTTAGCTGGTTTCGAGTGACTTACTGAGAGGACAAACTCTACCAAATTGTGATCGCTATTGCTTAACAGTTCTATTACTTGAAGATCAGTGATTAGCCTATCGTCCGTAGTTATTAATAAATCTAAAATACTGTCCAACCTCGTAGGTTCCCCAACCTTTTGAATAAGAAAGCTATCCTCGAGAAAATTAACTAAACGATTACCTTCCGCGTCTCCCTGCATTGTATCGTAATCCATGTTGGCGCAATTAAAGTCACCCATAACTAAGGCTTGCTCACTACCTATTATTCTTAAGTCTTAAGATCACGATATAACGCTTCGTCCGTATCAGCTGTTTGAATAGGGGGCCTATATATAACCGCTACAAGTTTGAAATCGTTCAATTTAAGTTCTGCTATAGTCGAATCTATCGGTTCTGGAATTGTGTGCTTTGCTTCTATAACGTTCGCAGTATTATCTTTGATATACAACATAACACCGCCTCCTCGCCTACCTATTCTATTTTTGACAAAAAGTTATCGCAATTAAATCAGTCTTTACAAGCAATAAAAGAAAAAAAATCGTTTATTTTATCTCGTAGGCTACGAGCATTTAATGATAGAACTTTCAAATTGTTTGTAACCGCGATACCTTCACGCGCGCAAGAAAATTTTAAGAAAATTACGCGGAGACTGTTCGAGTTACGCCAGCCTGAAAAGAAGAGACAGTTTTATGAAATAATTTTCCTAAACGTCATTAAGATGAAGTCCATTCAGAGGAACAAGTCCCTCCTGCCGTAGAAACTGTCCAAAAATTCGCAAAATGTACTCCTTCCTGTTGACAAAGTGACTTTAGGTTATTGTTAATGTAGGTCGCCTTGCTGTAGAACTCGTTACGTTGGATAATTTGAGGAATTATACCTGTTAAAACAACCTTATTAGTTTTTTCCTTTAGTCGCTCTGGTAAGTCCCTGTATCTAGACAGAAGCTCTTCCGATCTAGAATAACATACGTTGTGTCCTCAGAGGTTCCTTCTGTAAAAAAATCAACACTATTAGTTATATCCTCCACCCTTGCACATGGGTAGAAGTAACGGCGCCTACGACGGGGGTTTCTCCCGCAGAATTCCTCGAGCTGCCCTCGAACAATGGAATCACCACCGAGTCGTATTTCAGGTTCATCTACGTCTTCGAAGCCTAAAAAGAAAACTTGTTGTTCGTTAATACTGGTAGGCAAGTCTTAGGTTGTCTTAATGGGGTTCCATTACGCACTTGCACGAAGGGTCGGGAACTAGGGGAAGAGATAGAGCTATTAGTATTATTTATATCATTAGTAGAAACTGAGGCAGGAGGGGCCGTGGCTGAAGTATAATTCCTCTCAGAAGGCCCAAGGGATTCCAACTTTGCCGTCAGGAGCACCACGTTTTCTTCAAGCCCCTCTCTGGCCCCCCTCTCACGCTCTAGCTCGTTCCTCAGCAATTCCATGTTTGAGCGCCACTTGCAAACTAACTGATCATTATTATTAGCCAAAATAAACGCGTAAGCGTCAAACTTTCCTTCAGAACGACTGCAAGTACTTGACGGGGATGACATGCTATTAACTAATTTGAAAAACGAGCTTTTGGAAATTAATATCGAGTTAATAATAATAATCTAACAACGACGTAAGTCTCCTAGAATAAGTAAGGAGCAATTAATAAATAAAACGTGCTTACAGTATTGTGACGTCACCTGCGCAAGCCCGCAAAAATGTTCTTCAAACGCAGAAATAGGTTCCTTTAACCCAAATTTATACTAAATGAATATATACTTAATTAAGCAACCGACGAAGGTTCTGCAGAAGAAAAAGTATTAATAAAGATGGATTAAAAAAAACAAAAAAGAAGAAAAACTTATCTGTCCACAATTCGGCCGACTTTTTTCCTTTTTTCTTTTTTCTTTCCCACGGAGGGTGACCACACCCTACTGGATGATCCTCAGTAAGGCAAAATCAACCTTATGAGACCACGTTTTGTAATAGATTGGAATTTTACCCTCTCGAAGAAAAACAAACAAGCAAGCCACGTGCACTTGCCTTGATTTAATCAAATAATATAATGAATAAAGTCAATAAATAAAATATATTCTTTTATGAATATGTGTGTATGTGTGTTTGTGTGTGTGTGTGCGTGCTTTATTCCCGTGACTATATGACAATAACCATATATGTATATGTGTTTAGCCTACATGTACATATAGAGAGGGATAGAGAGAAAGAGCGAGAGGGAGACATGAGAAAAGACCGTTATTGCTAAAAGTATAGCCCATATGTAGAGAGAGAGGGAGAGAGAGAGAGAGAAAGATGGGAAAAGTCCTAGCCCTATTCAAAAGACCTCTTGAAGGCTCGGGGAATGGTCAGATATTTCTGGCGAGTTTTTATTTATTGTTAAAAGTATATGTATATTAGGGTGTATCATGCTCATTGAAGCGCGAATTTCAAGATTGGCAGTATGTATTCCTATATAAAATTAAATTTTAGAAGGGGTTTGTTTTCTTGAACTTTTGCTAAATATCACGTTTAAGTGTTCAAATTTCCACTTTTTCTTTTTCTGGTTATGTACAGAACAGCTGTGCAGGACATACATTGTCGTGCAAATGTAACAGACCGGTTTATTACAAAACAAAACCATTGTAACAGCTGTTATAGGCTACTAGAGTTTCAATGTGATAATTTTCTATGTTTCAGATACAAAGCTTGGTGAAGATTGTGTAGCCACCATGGCTAAGCAAGGACGAAAGACCAGAAAAAGTTCTGGTTCAAAGCTGAGTGATCTGGTGGGTCCAGGCAAGCAGTTATTTCCCACAGAAGTTCCACCCTGGAGAGCTGTGTTTCAGAGAGGAATCCTCCTCCAGGAAGAGAAGCTGCTTCTGGATGATATGAAGAGAGCACTCTGCAAGATTTGGCTAAGGACTTGGCATCACTGGTACTAGCACAGTGGCGCAAAAGCAATGCCAAGTTCACTCCTCCTGTGATCATTCAAGAGAGATCCATTGCCAGGAAGATTCTTGTCAGGTGGAATGAAATGATTGACCTAGTGAATGGCAGAGTGAAGGCCGCAAAGAGAGAGAAGAGAATATCTAAACTTGATACATTGTTTGACATAACAACCTGCAAACATGATATCACTCTCTGTGGGACTGAAGCATCTGGCTGTGCTGCTAGAGTTCATGTCAACTGTGACTGTCCTCTGCCTCAGAAGATTCCAAAGCTAGAGCTAGAGTGGCTCCATTACCAGAGGATCAAAACCTCAGAAGTTTCTGGCTTCCCGATGGCATCTGTTGATGTGAAGGAAACAGTGGAGCAGGTGAAGGCTTCTAAGAGGAAGGAAGAAGAACAGAAGGCAGCTGAGAAGAGAAACAGAAAAGAGGAAGAAGAAAAGGAGCTACTGCTTAGAGCTGATAATGGTGATGATGATGAAGATGAAGTGACTTCCTTGCAAGAGTCTCCAGGCAGAGCAGCTCCTACTGCTGACACAGATTTTTCCAGTACTGCACCAGGCACAAGCTCCAGTGTCAACACTGGCAACACTGAATCAGTCACGCTGGCTGACTACAGGTGAGGCTGTGGATGCTGTGGATGAGGCAGCATGGTCTGTAGGGGGGGGTGTTGAAGAAGCTGGAGGTGCTGCTGAAGTTCTGCTGGATTTCTACTTCAAGATGTATTTTGAGAAGCACCACATGAGGTATGGACTTCACCATATTGTGACTGCTCTGGGACTGCTGAGAAGCCAGACCTCTGAAGTCAGGAAAATAATCACTCATGTGATAGTTCGTGGAGCATATCATGCTCACAGTGAGACCCCTCATTGCCTCACTCCTCTGCAGTGAGGATGAGGAGGAGAGGGAATTGGGGGGGGGTTGAGATAATCAAGAAGATCAGAGGTAAGTCTGAGTATGGAGACATGAGTCTGAAAACTCATAGAAACCCGAAAGTGAATTTTGATGCCACTTCTCCATTTACTCTGATTAATTGGGATAAGGAGAAACTGTATGAGCCACTCTTCACTTGTAAGACGTCAAGAGGAGAAGTTGAGCAGCTTCTCAGGTCTCCACTTGAAGTTGAGAACTTCTCAGTTCACACTCAAAGCTGTGAAAGAGCAGTTCAGGAAGTTTCAGCTGCAGCTCATGCAGTGTATGGGCAAGAGAGAAGAGATGGTTTTGTTCATGCTAGGATCGATCACAGAGAATTGTTGCCAGTTTTCAAGTTAAAGCAAGACATTATGAACATGTTTTAGATCTCTACAAGACCTGCTAGACAAATGAAGATGCTTTCAGAAGAAAAAATCTCAAAACATTCAGTTGACCAGCATATTATTACAAGATGGGGGTGGAGGGGGGACTTATACAAATATTAAAGAAGAATTGCAATTGCAAAAAAAAGGTTGAACGTCACAGCATCTAGTGGAAAGGTGGGGGCAGCTGCCATCACAGTCAGTGATGCCAAAAAGAAAATAAATAAAAATTGGTGGAGGCGTTTCTAAAAAAAAGAAAATGCAAGACCAAGAAAGAAGAACAAAAAGATACTGTCTGATGAAGAGAATAGCCGCGAAATGTGATGTATAGGAGACTAAAAATCATACAATTCCTTAGTTTTGGGCCATTTTGGGTGATTTTGGTTATTTTAGGGGCTATGGACCACTTTGGCTGATCTTAAATGGGTCCAACCCTGCCCCTAGAAACGCTTAAGGGTGTATGTGAACAATATGAAACATATGGAGGTCATATGAGGCTACTAAGTCTTTGAAATTGGCCAAAAATCCCATTTTTCGACAAAAAAGTGCGATTTTGAACACATAAATTCGATTTTTCGCAAAAGTTGCAGAAGACGAACCCCGCTTAAAATTCAATTTTACATAGGAATACATACTTTTAATCTTGAAATTCCAAGTTTTTCAATATTCGACCTGAGCATGATACACCCTAATGTATATATAAATGATACAGGGTGCTTTATTCCCGTGACTGGATGGCAATAACTGTGTATGTGTACACACCATGATTGGGTTGAGCCCGCTTACGCTATACGAGTGGCTGGCTTCTAAGCCAAATGGTTGTGCTCCTAAAGATTTTACTCGTATGTATGTGTGCATGCCATGATTGTGTGTGTATCTAAGACGAAAGGCTGTATTCTCTGGATGCTTACCCTCTAAACAAACTGCCTGACAGCCGATTACGCCATGTGAGTGGCTGGCTTCTAAGGCCAATGGCTGTGCTCCTAAAGCCGACCAGGGATGCTAGGTAAGAATTCAAAATGCTTGAGTCATGCCTGCGAAAACATCTCCTCCTACTCTCCTCCTCTCTCCTCTTTCCTACTTGTGCTTTATTACCCTTGTTAAGTTAGGTTACCCACTCCCACTTGGAGTGTCTAACCCCCACCCCCTTCAGGCATAACCCCTGTCCCTCTTGGAGGGTCTAACCCCACCCCCTTGTTGCATGCAATGTTGCAACGGAATGATGCAATGTTGCATTATTGATCATGTTGCATGCACTTGCACACGACCTTTTTGAGGGTATTCTACTTACGATGACTTACAAATGAGTGAAGTTTGAAATGAATTCTTCTCTTCCGTCTTTATGAACGAACTTATGAACAACATTCCCGTTATCATGCCCGGTGATTATCATTTATTGTAGGTAAAAATAATCCTAATAAAACTCCAGGTCCAAATAAGCTCTACACAAGGGTGCTTGAAGAAATGAACTACGCAATAGCCTCTACTCTAGCATATGTATTTAATAAATATATATTTAATAATAATAATAAATCGTTACAGTCTGGAGAAGTTCCACTCGATTGGAAACTCGCAAACATTACGCAAAATTTAAAAAAGGGGACAAATCGCTTCCTGGAAATTGTCGTTCCATTGGTCTGACTTCAGTCGTTGGTAAGTTTATGGAGACGATCGTTCGGGAGAAAATAGTTAGTCACTTAGAAATTAATAAATTACTCAAAGATTCTCAACACGGCTTTCGACGTAATCGTTTTTGTCTTACTAATTTCCTCCATTTCTTTAATTATATTGTAAATATATACGACAGAAGTAAAACAGTGGATATTATATAGAGTATTTTGATTTTCGAAAAGCGTTTGATAAAGTGCCACGCAGAAGATTATGAGCTAAACTTCATTCTCACGGAATTGATGGTAATGTTCTCAAATGGGTCGAAAATTGGCTTAGTGGACGTAAACAAAGAGTGGTTATTAATGACAAAGCGTCTAACTGAAAAAGTGTAACGAGCGGCGTGCCTTAGGTATCAGTTCTGGAACCAGTTCTTTTATTATTTATATTAATGATATCGACACAGGAATTAACAACCTAATTTCAAAATTTGCGGATGATACCAAACTAAGGGGACAAACAAAATCAGCTGGAGAACGTTTGCAGATTCAAGAAAATATTAATAAATTACTCGAGTGGGCGGAAATTTGGCAAATGAACTTTAATATAGATAAATGTAAAACTTTGCATATCGGTAGAAACAATGTTAAAGAAAAGTATTTTATACGCGACAAGACACTAACACGTGTTACGGAAGCTAAAGATTTAGGTATCTTGTTGCCGACACTTAAACCGAGTAAATAATGTATCGAAACGGTCAGAAAAACAAGTAGAATCTTAGGATTTATTGGTAGATCATTTGAATTTAAGTCGGCGAAAACAATGCTAACATTACATAATTTCTTAGTACGTCCCCACCTGGGATACTGCATTCAGTTCTGTTCCCCATATTTGCGACAGGACATAGTAGCCCGTCGCTGCACTCTCTCCATTCCGTCTAAGATGATTCCTAGACTTAGAAACAAATCATACACTGCCCGTTTAGAAACGTTAAATTTATTTTCACTTGTAACAAGGCGTATTCGAGGAGATTTAATCCAGGTATTTAAAATGATTAAAGGTTTTGATAATGTCGGCGCCAAAAATATTTCACCTTCAGAAATGCAGATAGAACTCGCAGTAATGGTTTCAAATTAGTGGGTAAACCTCTTAATACAAATGAAGCTAAACATTTGTCATCTACCGTAGTTGAAAGTAATTCGATCGAGTCCTTTAAAAAGAGACTAGAAGCTTATCTTGCCTTAAACCACCAGTTGGAAGCATTTGTTAGCGCGTAGAAGTATTATAGACTTTTCACTCGGAAACCTTCTGTACTTTAAAATTTTTAATTTATCCTTAAATTTCCTTCATCTCTTTCGCATAAATAACGATAATAAAAATTTTTGGAAATTTGTTAAGAATCAAACGGGTGTCAAAAATGTCCTCCCTCCGACAATCGATAGGGTGTCGGGGGAGGATGAAATTGCAAAGCTGTGGAAAAACCACTACTCTAACATTCTTAACAGTGTGAGTAGGGATAATCTTAATTAAGATAGATGGCAGCGAGACGATTGTGGGAGGGACAAGGGAAAATATTTTTGTATCATTTTCTGAAGTAAAGAGGTTAATTAAAGAGTTAAAGACTGGTTCTGCGTCAGGGGTAGATGACTTATCGAATGAGCACTTAAAATATGCAAATGACGTAGTATGTTTGCATATATCATTGCTCCTATCAGCCATGCTTGTTCATAGCTATATCCCTGCAGAGTTCATGAGGGTATATATCTTGCCCCTGGTCAAAAATAAGTACGGAGACATTCTGTCCAGCAATAATTACAGGCCTATTGCTGTCGCTTCCTGCTTCTCGAAACTACTAGAAAAACTCTTGTTACTCCGATTAAATGATTTCCTATGGACATCTAATCAGTTTGGCTTTAAAAGGTCCCACTCAACTGACCTGTGTATCTATGTACTTAAAGAAACAATATCTAAATACATTGACAGTAATTCAACCATTTATAGCTGTTTCCTTGATATAAGTAAGGCATATGATAGGGTGAACCACAATATTTTATTTGCAAAACTAGAAGACAGGAAGGTTCCCATGTACATATTAAATTTATTGAAATTTTGGTATTCCCACCAATCTTTCACTGTTAGGTGGGGCAATGTACTATCCGAGTGCTTTGGCTCCTCTTGCGGGGTGAGACAAGGCTCCTTGTTCTCCCCTATGCTGTTTAATGTGTATTGACGGATTAATTGCTTCACTTAATGAGGCAACAGTGGGATGTTGTATAGATAACACAAGGATAAATAACTTAGTTTATGCCGATGATATGGTGTTAATAAGTCCCTCTGTTAAAGGTCTGGATCGGCTACTAAACGTCTGCGAAGTGTATTCGCAGAAACATATTCTTTTTAATGTTACAAAAACTAAGGTTATGCAATTTCATCCTAAAAGCTGTAATCAGCCAGCTGATATAAGGTTTAAAATGAATGGTGAAGTAATTAGGGAAATACAAGAGTTTAAGTATTTGGGTCAAACTACAGTATTACCAGCTCCTTGAGTGATGACTCGGATATAAGAAAACAATCTCGAAGCCTGTGTGCTAAAGCGAATATGACCATAAGGAACTTTCGTTTCTGTACAAGTGAAGCTAAAGACACACTCTTTCGTACTTTTTGCAGTAATATATACGGTCAGCAACTCTGGGTGAATTATGTATAAAAAAGGTTCTGGCTCTGGCAGAACCCTAAATTTGCTGTACAACAGGTCGTTTAGACTCTTACATAAATTACCCACGAGATGCTCAGCTTCGCAAATGTTTGCTACCCGCAATGTCCCGAGCTTCCCTGAGGTAACAAGACGTGCTCAACACAGTCTAATGCAAAGAATTAAAAAATCAACCAACCCGATCATCCAAGCTATCCATGAGTCCTGCCATTTATCCTCTAAGCTATGGACTTCTTGGTACGAAAACGTCTGTCTGTAGCTCCACTTAACTTCGACAGTGTAGTATTATTTCTAATCAATTGTATATATTTCTATCCTTAGTATATGAACTGTCATTGTATTAATAATATTTGTCATATGGACTATAGTCTGCCAATAAACCTTTTCATTTTCATTTTCATTTTCAACCTCTTTTCTCTGCTTTGCTTTAAAACTTTCACTTGTCTTTAAAGTTTTTTATTTCTTTTAACCTTACTTCTTAAACAGACAAGCTCGAATGGAGCAGCCGGTCTGTTGCTGTTTGGTGCCTTTGTATATATATTAGGGTGTCACTTAAATGCAAAGTTTGAAATTTTCATGCTGACACCCCGCGAATCTATTCCATTGGTAAAAAAAACATGGTGACTGAAAAATCTTTTTATTTGAATAACTATAAAAGGTCGCCCCCGCCTTCCAAAGTTTAATGCTTGCGCGGCGTCTCCATAATCGTTCATTAGATATCTATATATCTCTATATATGTGTGTGTGTGTGTATCTGTGTGTGTCTGAATATCTGAGAAATAAAGTGAACAATACTTAACGATTCACCGTTTCTCATTTCAGCTACGTGATTTCTGGTGATGGAAACCCGGAAGTGTATATACCTATTAGGGGCAGCGGTTGATGAGGTGAAAGGATGCAAGCTTCCTTCCTACAGGCAAGCATTCGGTTACTTCCTTTACCTTCACCATGAAAAGAAAATGACAATACGTGACGCGTTGAGGAAGTCACTTCGAGCAGTGATGTCCTTCTGGGAGAAAGCTCACATTCCAACCAGACTCGAGACACACTGTGTCAGCAAACTGGATAAAGTCTTCGAGGAGTGGAAAGGACTCAAAAAACACGCCTCAGGACGAAGCGATTCACATAAGACGAAAGAAAAAGAATTCATTGAACGCCGATCGTCTCTTTGACATCGCCCACGCTGATTGTGAGAAATTGGTCAAGTACCCAGAGGATTGGGAGTTCCTTCAGCAGCAGCGCCAGAAAGGACGTCCAGGTTCAATGGCAGGTTTGGACATGACCATCAGCGCCCAAGTCAAAGATTGTACTCGACGTCGGGAGGAAGAGGAAGAACGAAGAAAGCGGATCAGCAGCTGAAATGGAGGCAGTATCCAACGAAGCGGTTTTGAGTCCTCATCCTCCAGCTCAGATGATAGCGAAGAAAAAGGAGCATGTGGTGGTTCGTTAGCGTCTAAACAAAGAGCAACGAAGAAATCATAACATCGGAATTGGGCGGCAGCGCTTGATCGCACGCAACTCTCGTCAAGAAAAGGCCACATATCTGCTGTTTGAGGAGCTTCCAGCTTAGGCATGATGCTAGCGACTACAAATCAATCGTGGATCCATTCATCGTCAGCGTGAAAAATTCCGTAACCCTTAAGGCTCGGCACTGAAGAGCGAGTTCCAAGGCAATAGTCCGTTGACTGTTCACTGGACGGAAAAATCATGCAAGATCTGACGTCACGAGAATATGTGACCGCTTACCTATTCTTGTATCTGGCTCCGGGACAGAGCAGCTCCTCGGGGTCCCAAAACTTCTGTCAGGAACCGCGCTGGCACAAACAAATGCCATCATAGATTGCCTGAATGAATGGGGAGTGACCGATCATGTCAAATCTATGTGTTTCGACACAACCGCGACAAACACAGGCCACCGTGGAGGAACTTGTGTTCTTCTGGAAGAAAAAGTTGGACGTGACCTGTTACACTGTGCGTGCAGACACCATGTACTGGAGTTGGTGCTACAGGCGGCATTCGCAGCATCGCTAGATTCAGTATCTACCGGTCCAGAAATTCTGCTTTTCAAGCGCTTCCATGATTATTGGACCCGCATTGACCAGCAACAGTTCCAAACTGCGGACACAGATGCGTTCACCAAAGCAGCTATTTTTAAGCACAGAACGGAGTTCATTGAGTTTGCAAAATCACAAGCACTTCAAGTTCGTGATGACTATCAGGAATTCCTCGATCTTTCCGTCATCTTTCTTGGAGGAGTTCCATACAAGGGACTAAACTTCCGCGCCCCTGGTGCTATGCACCGGGCGAGATGGATGGCTAAGGGGCTCTATGCCATCAAGATCTGGCTCTTCCGAAGACAGTTTAAACTGACGAACACTGATGAACGCGGAATTCGAGATATCTGCCTCTTTTCTGTTCTAGTTTACATGAAAGCGTGGACAACAGCTCATCTGTCCATCGAAGCTCCGCTGAATGATTGGGAATTGATGAGGACGCTCCTTCGATACCCGCACAAGAAGATCTCTGATGGTACCACCAAGAAGCTGTCTGCGCACCTGTGGTACCATTCGGAGGAGGCAGTGGGTCTGGCGTTCTTTGATGAGAGGATATCGATGGAAGTGAAGTGCAGCATGGTTGCAGCGTTAGATCAAGAAGCCCTCACATGCCGCCAAAACGACCTTTGGTTCTTGATACTATGTTCCTCAGTGACAGCAAAGGACTGGAGCAACTGATCACAAAGAACACCCGAGGATTCTTCTCAAAACTTCAGTTGCCAGATTGCTTTCTGCTCCACCATCCCAGTTCATGGACGTCAAACTCTGAATACGTGCAAGCTCGGGATGTGGTCTCCAAACTTGCAGTGGTGAACGACAGAGCAGAACGGGCCGTGGCTCTGGTGAAGGAGCTGAACGGAAAGTTGACAGTGAAAGAAGAACAGCTCCAGTTCCTCGTTCAAGTTGTCACTGACCACAGAAAGCAACACCCAGCTCCGAACAAATCAGCATTAGTGAGGACGCGAAAGAACTAATCACTGATCAGCGTATGAGCACCAATTATTCTGCTACTGTATATGTATTTTATTTCTCAAAGTTTTGCTTTTGTTGCTTCTCCATTTTGTACCATTATTCGCCAAATTATGTCTTCTATTTTGATTATATAATAAACTGTTTGTATTCTTTGCGTTTTTAAGTGTCTTACTTTCGTTATTACACCAAATTGCCTTGTTTTTTATTATCTGGTTCGGCCCAAGCTGTGAACACTGAACAGCTTGTTGACGTCAACAAATGGGTCTTGTTTTCAGTGACGAGGGCGACCTTTAAATGATGACCAATCAGGACCAAATTTCTCTTCCGTATGTTTTACACCAAATGGAACAATTTTAGGGGGTGTCATAGGAAAATATCCATCGTTTAATTTTCCCCCTATTACCTAGTGACACCCTAATATATATATATATATACTTGTAAAGTGCGCGTTAATTATAATGACTCTTTGTACACACTCATGAATGAAATCAATAAATCACATTAATAAATTATCATGATGATCAGCAGAAGAAATTAGGCGTAACAAATAATTGAAACCATTCCTAATTTAATAAAAGTTAAAAACTTGTAGAGCACGACATTTAAGAGTTTCAGCTGCGAGTAAAGACAAAGCTTTTCTATCGTCGAAATGAAATTTGGCTTCAAGAAACGACTGAGGCAACACCTTATTCTCAACACTGTTTAATGAATGGTAATAATTCTGTTCCGCTTTTGTGTGTGCGCGAATTTTTAAAAGAATATTTGCCAGATATTCTTGTACTGGATGTGGTTTGGTTACGTTACGATGTTTTCGATGTAAATTTATGATTCACATCTTCAGCCGGCTTACTAGCGAGGGTTACTGTACTGCCCATTAAATGTCATACCCAATATCAAATGAAAATGCACAAGGTGAAAAATCCATATTTGAGAAAGGGAGTTTTTTAATTTGAGAAACAATGTCACTTCATTCCCATCCCGGTAAAGAAGGCCAAATGCGAATGGCTAATATTTCTTAACGTAACTTTTTAACCTAACCTAACCTACCGTAACCTAACCTGACCTGGACCAAAGTGAGAAAGCCGTGGATGAGAATAAGAATGGCATGAATTGAGAATAGTGCAGACCGATTTGAAAATGTCTCCTTTGATATTCTTACTGTCGGCTTTTCCGCTCTTGGGCGCGGTATGAAATGCTAATGACACTGAATGAGATGATATCCTTGCGAGAACCCTCTGAATTTAAGTCTTTTCTTCTCAAATTTTAACTCATAATAAAATTTGAAGTTCTTCATCTTCTTTTCCACATGTAATTTATTTAAAGTTATTCGTTAAGTTACTTAAAATGCTTCTTCAAACTCGGTTATAATTAAAAATTTATATAAAGTCCACAAGTGAAAATTTTCAATGTTAAAATATTTTAAAGATAAACTGTACAGTGAAGGTGAAGTCGTGCGTAAAATTGTGAGAGAGGTAAAACTACAGTATTTATTGAGGTCTCCTCGTATCGAATCTACTCCTCTCGAGTCTAATTAATCTCTGAGTTAAAGTATCATTTAAGCTGAAAAAGGATCCGAACACCTCAGATGAACTAAATCGGACTGCAAAGACCATGTTAAACATGCTCCGTTGCTACCTTAGTATTAGTTTTATAGCTAGTTTACGCAGGTACGGCTTCTCTGGTTCATAACTGCAAATTGCAACATACATACACCGTAGTTATTCACGTAAACTTGGCCGCAACCAAAGCCGCACACCCCTTTTACATCTGTAACAGTGAATAAAAAAAGTGTCCCTACTATTCAATATCTTTTCATAAAATAAGTACAGACCTCACAAACTCTCCAACACAAGTATAAGGAGGCAGTTGGATGTGAGGGAAAGATGGAGTCTGTACAATCAATTCTCGATTAAGCCGCACGTCCCATTTTTAACAATATATATATATTATATATATATATATATATATATACACAGGGTGAGTCAAAAGTCTCCATACATAGGCAAAATGGTCACTTTATTATGCAATCATTGTAAAGTCACAAAATATGCTCTATGTGGGCACCATTACACTGAATGCACATACGGATGCGTTCTTCCCAGTGATGGTAAACGCGCGTTAACACGTCTGGTGTTATGCGTGCATACGCATCACGAATGCGTTCCTTTAGGTGGTCCGTGTTTTGTATTTTCACCTGGTATACCATGGCCTTCAAGTGCCCCCACAAGTAAAAATCAAGGGGGGTGAGGTCTGGTGACCCCGGAGGCCACTCCACGGGACCAGGGCGGCCAATCCAGTGACCCGGAAACTGCTGATCCAGCCACTGGCGCATGCAGATACCGTAATGGGGTGGCGCCCCGTCTTGCTGAAAGCACGCTGGAAATCCCCCGTCCTCGTTCAGCAGGGACGGCATGACTGTCTTGCAGCATGTTTAGATACATGTCGGCATTCAGATTGGTGTCAATGAAAAAAGGGCCAACAATTATGTTGCCCCATATCTCGCACCACACCATCACTTTTCCAGCGCCTTGCGTCTTTGAGGGACTCATCCAATGCGGGTTGTCATCACTCCAATAACGTACGTTTTGACGATTAACCTCTCCATAAACATAAAAGTTGGCTTCATCTGAAAACAGGATGCCAGCCGAGAACTCTGTGTCTTCATCCACTTTTGTTCTTGCCCATTCACAGAATTCCAGCCGCCTGTCCGGGTCGTGTTCGCTAAGATACTGCAACATTTGCATTTTGTATGGATGCCATCTGTGCTCTTTCATAATGCGGACGATACTCCTTTGGCTGACACCGCATTCTGCAGACATCCGTCGAGTGCTTTTTTGGGGATTCTTTGCGAACGCTGCCAGCACGATGGTCGCTGTGCCTTCATCGGTGGCTGTTCGTGGACGGCCACTTCTCGGTTGGTCTGCAACACTTCCAGTCTTCTTGAACTTCTCAATGAGTTTGGAAACGGTGTCGTGTGTCATGTGCGTGCCGGGGCGTGTGTCCTGTTAAAATTCTCGGCAACCTTGCGACAGCTTCCTGATCCTGCCAGAAGAATGATCTCTATACACTCTTCTTAGGACAAAGGCATCTCAGCACATCACCTGTAAAAAAATAAATAATAAATAATCATTTATTTATCATGACCATTTTGCCTATGTATGGAGACTTTTGACTCACCCTGTATATGATTATATATATATATATATACACACACACACACACACACACACGAAGTTTGTTCAAAACGTATCCGGACTGATGCGATTATAGAGAGAATATGGTACTTACAGGATTTGGGGTTTAATCTTCCTCAAAGTACGCTCCTTCTGACGCCAAACACTTTGCCCAACGATCCTGCCACTGTTGGAAACATTTTTCGAAAGCACTTTTCGCAATGGTTCACCGGTTGAGTAGATCAAAGATTAAAAATACCGATTAACCCTTGCGTTAGAGAGTTGGACAGAAAAGGAATGAAAATGTACAGAAAGTCTTGTACTGCGTGCTCTCGTGAAAGAGAGAGTGAGGCAGCATTTCCCCGAAAAGAGAGGTATTGAAGACATTAATTAAGAGGCGGGGAAATGATGAGCCGAAAAGCCTTTGATTCCACCCGTCAAGTAGAGCTGTGTGGGTTGAGACACCTCACACATGATAAGCATACTCCATACAGGAACGGACACGATCCCTGTACAGAGACAGTAGCTGAGTAGGGGTGAAGAAACTGCGGAGGCGATACAGCACATCTAACCTCCTAGAAGCTGTTTTGGAAAGAGAATATATGTGATGTTTCCAGGAAAGTTCATGAGAACTTGGAAATACCAAGAATGTTAAGAGAAGAGGAAGGATTGAGTTGTGTGTTGTTGAAGGTAAGGGGATAGTCATGTGGAATACTGCATCGAGTATACAGATAGCGGAACTGAGGTTTTGAGCATTGAAAGCCACAAAGTTTTCTCTGCCCCTGTCACAGATGACAGAAAGATCAGAGGTCAGGTGTACCATAGCCGTCCGACGCGAATCATGGAGTGACTGTTGAGAGGGACGCTTTGCGATGCGGGTGGAAAAAATGAGAGTGGAATTATTGGCATAGGAGTAGAAAGGACAGTAAGTGCGACTCAATCGATCATTGATAAATAAAAGGAAAAGAGTGGGTATCAGGACAGAACCTTGAGGAACACCACCATTAATAGCTTTTGGAGAAGAACAATGGCCATCTACAACTGCAGCTATAGATCGGCCAGAAAGGAAATTAGAGATGAAGGCACAGATAGAAGGATAGAAACCGAAGACGGCAGTTTGGAAATTACAGATATGTGCCAGACTCTATCAAAAGCTTTGATATGTCTAGCGCAATAGCAAAAGTTTCACCAAAAGGAGGGTAGCCAAGAGTTGGAGAGATATGCAAGAAGATCGCTAGTAGAACGTCACTTGCGGAACCCACACTAACGATCTGAAAGAAGATTGTGAGAATAGAAGTGTTTAAGAATCTTCCTATTAAGGATAAATTAAAAAACTTTACAAAGACAACAAATCAAAGCACTTGGACGCTAATTGGAGTGTTGAGATTGGTCACCCTTCTTATGCAGTGTGTAATGATTGAAGAATAGGGAAAGAAGTGTGTTTGAGAGCATGCTGGACTGCTCACAGGGTAGATGAGACACGGAAAAAGATTAGCTAAGGTTGATCTGCCATGTTCAAACTGTGTTTATGTTGGTAAAGTCGTCTTTCAAAATCAATAGTTTCACTTACAGTATGTAACTTTTAGGACAATCCCTGCATGGGATTTGGTGAACTCCAGAATTGGATGAACCATTTGATAGTTGATGTTTTTCAGGAGACCACGGATAGATCAAGGGATCTGTTAGACCATGTGAAGATGGGAGGAACAACATCCCGAAGCGACTACGCGTTACATGGGATCACCAGGGCATCCCTAAAACTCTTAGCGTTAGTAATATTGCTATAGGATTCTTTTCTCAGCAGAAGTAAAAGATTTTTCAATAAAAATGGGTGGGTAGTGGGGAAGAATAACTCAATTTTTTAAAAGAATGTTTAATGTAGTAAAGCTTGGCTTCTAAATAGGAAGGGCTGCAGATCCTGAGGGCTCTCAAGAACATTCCCCTAAGAATACCTTTTTTTGTGGATATACAGGGTGTACAAAAATTATCTTTACAACTTCTCTCTCAAATAAAAATATTAGGAAACGAGGTACACATACCGTGTTTGCGCCTCCAATCTTCTTCCAATTACTGATTCTGATGATCTAAGTACAGATCATTTGTACTTCTATAAAGCTTCGCAGGCTATTTCTTCTGGGTGTTGCAGCAATGATTTAAGCAAATCTTCAACCTGAGCCAATGGTTCAATCCAGATGGTTGAATACTGCTAACCGCATCCTGCGTTTCTACATGGAATGTGAAAATCCGATGGATAGCTTAAAAGTGCTGGTAGAATATATCGTCAAAGTTTATGCTCCAATGTGGTTCATGATCAAGAAAAAACCTTGGTGCTATGATGGACCTCGTCACCTGTGGCAGATGGTAGCTTATTCAAGATACCTAACAAAGGAGCTTAGAGATATTGTTGATAAAGTTATCATTTGTAACGCCTACTTTGCGCATCAAGAGAACCTTCTTCTTGCAATGATTACTGATAACCGGCCAAACATTCAAAAACTGGCAATACGAAGGACCGAAGTAGCAAGATCTCAAGCTGAAAAAATGAAAAGCATTCGCGAGTTCAGTGTACCGAAGCTAAATTTCCGTGCACTTGACTACACTGATATTATATTTTGGACAGATCGTCCCATCAGGCTTGAGCCACCATTGACAAAACACTTAACCAAAGAGGAGTTGACATCATTGGCTGAGAACACTAGCGAAGAAAAATTAAAACTCTTTCAATTCCTTTGTCATACAAAAGCAGTAAAAAGGAGTATTAAACTTGTAACAGAAGTGACAAAAGCAGTTTATGGAAGTGAGATGAGAGATGGCTACGTTAAAACCAAAATTGCACCTCGAGCAATAATGAAATCATTTGAAACCAAGAGAGACTACAAAACTGAATAAGAAGCTTTCTAAATTATTGTGGTGGGTGGGTTAGGGTGGAACTCAAAGAGCAGCCACCTCCACGTGGTGAGTTCTGGGTAATTTAAGCCGAGATATGAATGGCTGGTATCTAGCTTCAATTAGCGGAGAGCTGCTCCAATAAACCAATATATTTAAAGCCATGCAGCTATTTTATGAGCTTATGAAAGAAAACTGAATCACTGAATGACGCTTAACATTAACCAATCAACGAAAGCAATAAAAACTCTTATTTTTTATTAGTATTTTTCATGAAATACCAAATTTTCTAAATTTCTCTGAGGAATGGGAAAAAAAGTGTATAAGAGTAAAGTTAAAGAACATAAATAGACAAATCAAATGAAACAAAAATGATCTTCCTAGCATAAAAACAACGGAAGATACGCTTAAATCTTTGAATTTTTCCTTTATTTTTGGGGGGGCCTGAAAGGCAAAATCTTTGACCTCCTTTGGGCCGGTGAAGTTGATGTCGCAAGTAGTTAATATTTTACAGATAACAGCGTCATAGCTTTGTTTCCCCCAACTTCACCTGGTCTCACAGATCCCTTGTTCTATCCGTGATTGCCCGCAAAACAAATCAACTACCAAATTGTCCCTCTAGTTCTGGAGTTTACCAAATCTCATGCAGGGGTTGTCTTAAAAGTTACATAATGTGAAACTATTGATTTTAAAAGACGGCTCTACAAATATAAATGCAGTCTGAATACGGCAGATGATAACTCGACGTTGCACAAACATCGTTTTGACAGAGACCATAATGTAGATATCAATAAGGCTCAATTACTTTTAAATATCAATAATAACGTAAAACGAAAACTGGGTATTTTCCGTCTCGGGGCTAGCAGCGAATTTTAATGAAAATCGGTATACTAATGTAGTTTTGGTCATTGATTTCAAATATAACTTTTTTTTCTTGGAGAAATGAAAAACAAGCATGTTAGAGCACTTTAAATAATTAATATGTGTTTTAACTAGCTTAAACTAGTTACAGAGGCTTGTGTTAAATTTAGCCAGTCAGAAACTGCTACTGTTTATGAAAAAGTGCTCTAAGTGTGGGAAAGTGTGTTCCTTTGATAAAAATACCCAGTTCTTTCGTTGCCAAAAGCGTCGGTCAAACGGTAAAAAGTGCAACTTTACGAAGAATACGTTTTTTGAAGGATCCCAGCAGATTTGTAAAAGTAGCAAAAAAAAAAATCAAAAATTAATGCCCAGTTAGGTCAACTGAATGCCCGGTTAGGCCAATTGAATACCAGGTTAGGACAACTGTACGCCCTTGACGATTGGTTAGATTGTTATGATATTTTCGTTAAAAACACATTAATTATTTAAAGTGCTCTAACATGTTTGTTTTTCATTTCTCCGAAAAAAGAAAGTTATTTTTAAAAATCAGTAACCAAAACTACATTAGTATCATATACCGATTTTCATTAAAATTTGTTGCTAGACCGCAAACGGAAAAGATCCCGAAAACTTACTGAATCTTTCATTACAAGAATTCCAGATAATTTCAATATCAGAGATGGAACTTTTCGACTTGATTTTGTCACTATTTTTTTTTTTTTCAAAATCACACGTTTTCCAACATTTTGCGCCGTTTTGAGTTGCCAGAGGCATAACGATTCCTTGAGGAAATTAAGTTCTTTTTCGCTGTTACTTTTAGTTTCTTCCATCGTCAGAAAGAAGAGGATTCTCTCCCTCGAAATTTTTTTTGTTTTTAGCATTTTTCATGTTTTATCTTTTAAATTTTTGTGAATTTAACTATATATATATATATATATATATATATATATATACAGGGCGTCCCCAAAAAATGTATACACACTTTAACAGCTGATAGCTCAATTGATGTTTCTTTCTTTCCAAGTTAAACCCATTAGAATTAATAATGGCAGTCAGACTAAGCTTTGAACAAAGGAAATTCATTCTAAAATGCTACTGGAAGTGTGAAAACGCAGTTGAAGTGCAAAGACAGTTTAGGAGGGAGTTTCAAACAGATCCACCAACGCGACTTACCATCACTCGAATTAGAGATAAGTTTGAAGCCGATGGAACTGTTCAGAATGTCCACAAGAAGCGTTCCGGAAGACCACGGACATCGACAAGCCCCACAAAGCAAGAAAGAGTACTGGAAACGTATCACCAAAGTCCAAGAAAATCTGTGCGGCAAGCGAGTCGTGAGGTAGGAATTTCAGAATCGTCTGTCCAACGCATTTTGAAGCGCTGTCAATGGAAGTTACATTCCAAGATTAGTCCATGCTATTAATGAAGATGATCCGGACCGAAGAGTGGAGTATTGCGAGTGGTACTTGGCACGATGTGGATGTGGATTGGACGAAGGGGTTTCGTAGAATACCCTCCGCGTTCACCAGACCTCACACCACTAGACTTTTTTTATGGGGATACTTAAAAGACAAAGTCTACGCTATAAAACCTGCAACAGTCGCTGAATTGAGAGCAGCCATTGAACGAGAATGCACACAAATACCAAACGAAATGTTTCGTGATGTTTGCGATTCCATTGCTTCGCGTTATCAGCAGTGCCTGGACCAGAACGGACGTCAGTTTGAAAACAGGCGTTGACAAAACAATTAAATAATGTCTGTAGATTCTATTACATTTTGAAAATGAAATGTATTTTAATAAACACTGCCTTTATAAGTATTTAAAGTGTGTATACATTTTTTTGGGACACCCTGTATATATATATATATATGATGAATAAAACCACGAAGGAAAAAAGAAACACAAAGGGGTGCTCAAGCGCTTTCGTCTAATGACATCCTCAGGAACACTGGAGTGAAAGGACAGATCAAGGCAATATATAGGTTACAAAAATAAACATACATACATACTATTCATATATATATACACATATATATATATATATATACATATACATATATATAGTAAGCATATTTCTTTGTGACATATATATCAATTTGGCATCATCTATTAAATTGATTGTAAACTTCCCTTGTGAGCTTGAATTTGTAGACTCCACTTACAATTTTTTTTTTTTTTTATTTGTTGGGTTATGTCTTTATGGTTATTTTGGCTGTGACATATATATTACTAAGGCACTTTTTATATTTATATTTATTTTTATTTCTTTATTCTTTTGTGACCTGTTCCATAAACAAGCCATTTGAATTTATATTGAAGGTCGGCCAAAGTGCTAAAAGTGTCTTTTATATATATATATATATATATATATTATTTGTGTTTTTTTTATTTGCCGGTTTATTTCTTTATGGTTATTTAGGCTGTGACATATATATCACTAAGGCACTATTTTGTAATTAATTTTTTCTCAATTTATATTTATATTTATTTTTATTTCTTTATTCTTTTGTGACCTGTTTCATAAACAAGCCATTTGAATTTATATTGAATGTCGGCTGAAGTGCTAAAAGTGTCAATCTCCCATATAAATGTTTGCTCCTCCCACAATTTTTTCTATGCTTACTATATATATGTATATATATATATATATATATATATATATATATATATATATATATATATATATATATATATGAATATGTATGTATGTATGTTTATTTTTGTAACCTATATATTGCCTTGATCTGTCCTTTCACTCCAGTGTTTCTGAGGATGTCATTAGACGAAAGCGCTTGAGCACCCCTTTGTGTTTCTTTTTTCCTTCGTGGTTTTATTCATCATAAATACTTTTCACGTGTCACTTTCGTGAAATAATTTTTCATATATATATATATATATATATATATATATGATACCCACAGACCGTGTATGGAACAAGGAACTCTTCTGGGAAAATTAAATCCACTATAGTCCGAATAAGTAATGGTAAATGACAAGCACTATAGTTTTTTCTTTTTCATGATGTTAGCCCGACGAGGGCAACGGGTGTGCCTTGAAAAGTGCACGCTCAATTTTGTTAGTTGAGGCTTAAGTTTTGGTTTTTGACTGAAAATATAATAGTTACCCCTTTTTCTTTGATATATTCAATCCGACGTGAATGCAACGAGTCTTTTGCTTATATTGAGGCTTTGGATATATGATAGTAGGCTAGGTGTATCTGTAACCCCTAGATCCATTCCCAAAGTTGGATCCTATCTGCTTTGCAAATAGCTGGTGAGGGAAGCTATATTTTTGGGACCTCTTTGCGAGTGACTCGTTGCCCACGTTCGGTTAACATCATTAAAAAGAAAAACCTATAATGTTTGTCATTTACCATTACTTATTCGGACTATAGTGGATTTAATTTTCCCAGAAGAGTTCCTTGTTCCATACACGGTCTGTGTGTATCATGAAAAAACCTCCGGGAACCATTCTGAATTCAATCCCATATATATATATATATATATATATATATATATATTATATATATATATTTGGGTGGAATTTTTTCATTCAAACATGCTTCATTAAAGACTAAGGCAAAATTACCATTAATGAGTTTCTTTTTGGCTTGTTTTAATCTTCAACACATGTTTTTTGTTCTTCAGAAAGCTTGAAAAGCAAATTGCCAATTTTCATTTTCACTTTATTTTCATAAGTTATACACGTGAGCTTTCGGCCTCCTCACGGCATCATCAGACTAAGATAGTCAAATTTAAATTTAAAATCCTAAACAGTGAAAATTTAGAACTTCAAAAATCCTAAAAAGTTTTAAACTTGAAATCTGAAAAAATTCAAAATCCAATATAGAGACGGGAAAAGCTACAGAAGAAGGAGAAGAAAACCTAAGAAAAAAAAATCTCAAATGTTTGAATACATAAGTATAATTTACACAAATGGAGGAAGCAACTTCGCATTCCGAATGCTGGGAAGATACAGAACGGGTACGTTAGGTCAACAACTTGGGACCCCACCTGCTATCAACTTTGACGATTGGAGGTTCGAGATAATCCTAAGGTTCTGTTCTAACCTGTTTGCTGGTTATTAAGAGGAGAAAATTCTTGGATATAGAAAGCGTCTGTAATTTGTAGTTTGTAGTGACTATTGCAATGTTTCAGGATTATCGTATTGTCCACCAGTTGTTGTCGTGTAAGAGTTGTATTATGATAATTTTGCATGTGTCGTTTAGGTGCATCTTCCTGTAGGTGCATGGTGAGTCTGCGACTCAAGGAAGTGGTGGTCATTCCAATATAGCTATTATAACGAAGTTCGCAGCCCCTTCAAGGGGTTATTATCTTGATTTATTTTTCATTATGTAGTTACTCACTTTTGGACTCTTGTAGTAGATAGCAAGACTAAGTTTGTCATTTGGGTTGCTGCAGAGTACATTGTTCTTGATAATGTCTTCCATTACACGCTCGTCCACTTTATAGGCTTGTGGCATTTGGTTTCTATAAAATACTTTTAATGTGTTATTGGAATGAGCCTGAGGTTGGGGGAGTATGGAGGCTAGTTAAAATTTTTTGGAGTTCCTGGTCAAATTCTTTATTTGAGCATCCATTATTGATCAGTAATTGTTTACTCCTTGATATTTCAGTATTGAAGATTATCCATGTCGAGCTGTTATTGTATGCACGGCATATGTATGATTTAATTACACTCATTTTGTATCGCTGAGGGTATTCACTAATTTCAAGTTTAAAACTTTTTAGGGTTTTTTGAAGTTCTAAATTTTCAATTTTTAGGATTTTAAATTTAAATTTGACTATCTTAGTCTAATGATGCCCTGAGGAGGACGAAAGCTCACGTGTATAACTTGTGAGAATAAAGTGCAAATGACAATTGGCAATCTGCTTTTCAAGCTTTCTGAAGAACAAAGAACATGTGTTCGAAGATTAGAACAAGCCAAAAAGAAACTCATATATATATATATATATATATATATATATATATATATATATATATACTGTATATATATTTCAGGGGCGACGCCAGACTTTTCACACAGGTCAGGTACAAGCATTATGGGCTTGATATGACTTCGATAGAATTCATATTAATGAATATATAAATTTTGTTTTTTAAATAATTTTGCTTTTGTTTTCAAAAATTACAGTACTTAAAGACTACTAAATCAATAAATTGTTTAATAATTATAATAACTTACTTGTATTTTATTATGTCATTAGAGAATGTCTTCATCATATTTAATCTACCATGAGTCATTTATACATAAACTCCAACCTCCTCACACACCCACAAAAAGCACAAAAGAAAAAAATTCAAATGCATTGAAACGAATACGACCTGGTCACTGAGGTAACTGACAATGAGGAAAGCCGTGCGCAATTCATTGTTGCCACATATATCTATTTTCACTCAAACAGCTTCCTGAGGATGAGATTTGGCACCCAGCGTAATGTTAAGCACTTAGAAATATGCCTGACTTGTAATCTGAAAAACTCGCTTTTCTCTTCTTTGAAAAAATAGATTGACAAAATTATATACTTATCTGATTGTTTTGACCATAATAAATAGATCTTTGAAATACACAAATTTAAATTTTACATGATGACCAGGAAATTAAATTTATTTTTCTTTTAAAGTTAGGTCAGGCTGAGCCTGACCTGCCTGACCCCCGCCGTCGCCTCTGATATATATTATATATATACTAACGGAGCGACCCGGCGTTGTCCGGGTGGAAGTTGAACGCTATATATATATATATATATATATGACAGGTTAGGTTAATTGAATGCCCGATTAGGTTAATTGGATCACCTGAAGATCAGGGCCCCCACCTTCTTTCGTTAGCCTTATAAGGCTAACTAATGAAGGCTGGGGGCACCGATCTTCAGGTGATCCGGTTAATTGAATGCCCGGTTAGTTCAAATGAATGCCTGATGAGATTAATTGAAAGCCCGGGTAGGTTAATTGAATGCCAGGTAAGGTTAATTGTACGCCATTGACGATTGGTTAGGTTAAGTCGTGATATTTTCGTTAGTTTCAACGAAAATATCACGACTTAACCTAACCAATCGTCAAGGGCGTACAGTTGACCTGACCGGGCATTCAATAATTTTACAGTAGGTTTCGACATATACAGTGTATATATGTTCGGTTAGGTTAATTGAATGCACGGTTAGGTGAACTGAATGCCCAATTAGGTTAATTGAATGCCCGGTTAAGTGAACTGAATGCCTGATTAGGTTAATTGAATGCCCAGTTAGGTGAACTGAATGCCCGGTTAGGTTAATTGAATGCTCGGTTAGGTTAATTGTACGCCTTTGACGATTAGTTAGGTTAAGTCGTGATATTTTCGTTAGTTTTAACGAAAATATTACAACTTAACCTAACCAATCGTCAAGGGCGTACGGTTGACCTAACCGGGCATTCAATTAACCTAACCGGGCATTCAATAAATTTACTGTACGTTTCGATATATATATATATATATATATATATATATATATATATATATATATATAAGCAAACAACCACAGGGAAAAGGAAAAAGAAACACGAAATCGGAGCTCTTTCGTGATATATTCACATCTTCAGGGAAAAACAATAGGCAGATTTTACAAAGTAAATGAGTTAAATACACAAGCGAAAAATTCCCAATCGGCAACTCAATTTAAAAACCAGAAAACACTCTAAAGAGTTGGCCTGATTAAAACTCATAAGCCAAATAATCCTGCAAGGCCTATTGTTAGCTCTATAGGATCTATCGCATATAAACTATCCAAATGGCTTGTTTCCATCCTTAATCCTCTCCTGGGCACAATTTCACAATCACACATAAATAATAATGTAGACCTTGTTGAAAAATTAAATAGTATCAGTGTCAATTACAATTTTAGATTGGTAAGCTTTGATGTTACCGCTTTATTTACAAGAGTCCCGGTGGAGGATCTGTTAGTGTTTCTTTCGGAAGAACTGGTTAAGCATAATTTGCCATTACCTGTGGCTACAATTATAGAATTAATTAAGCTGTACATAGTAGACTCGAAATTTCTGTTCAGTAATGAATATTGTAGGCAGAAATTTGGTATGGCGATGGGAAACCCCCTCTCCCCCATTTTAAGTAACTTATATATGGAGTTTTTTGAAAGTAAGTTATTAAGGAAGATCCTGCCAAATTATGTTCCATGGTTTAGATATGTAGATGATGTTCTTTTTCTTTGGCCAGTAACTTTAAATCTCAATGAATTCTTACCCAAACTTAATAATTTAACTCCCTCTATCAATTTTACAGTTGAAATAGAAAAAGATTCTTCGATCCCTTTTTTAGATGTTTTAATATATAGGTCTTGAAAAAAGTTAAAAGTACAATATTTACAGAAAACCCACTAATAATTGTTCCTATTTACATTATTATTCTGCTCACCACTTTAACGTAAAACGATCCGTTCTTTCTACTTTGTTCCTAAGAGGCCTACGAATTTGTAGCCCAGAGTTCATTGATGACGAAATTAGTAAAATATACAAAATTGCGTTTGATTTAAAATATCCAAAGAACTACATAGATAAATCCTTAAAAATGGCAAAGAAAACCTTCTACGAAGTAAAGGACAAGATTCCTTATAAAACAAAATATGTTTTAGCGTTACCATCCACAGAAAATTTCCTTGATCTGCCGAATCTGCTGAGGACTTTTAACGTAAATATTGCGTTCAGAAATTTAGATGTAATTAAGAATTCATTGATTAAGAACTCCCCTTTAAGTGAACAGGGTCGTGTATATAAAATTCCATGCACAATATGTAATAAATTTTACATTGGCCAAACTGGTAAGACCCTTGAGTTACGTATTAAGCAGCATCAATACAGCATAAGAATCGGCCAGGAATCTAACGCCATTTTCATTCACGTAAGAGATACTAATCATCCCATTGACTGGAAAAATGCCTCCAAATTAAGGTTTAGTAAATCTATTGTTAGCAGAAATATACTTGAATCAAGTGTGATCAAGAATAATGCGGATTTGGTCATTAATATTAGCCCTGGGCTGTATAAATTAGACTCGTGCATAATTAGAAAGTTGGTGTAGGGCCTATTGTTTTCTTGACCCCATTCTTGCCCCTTAACGGTTTGCCTTGGTTAAATATTATTTTAAGAACTGTTAACATTCTTATGTGTGCATTTTAATTGTAATATTTCTTTCGTATATAATCTTTGTGTGCTTGGTGGTTTATTGGACTTTTGAACAGGTTGGCTATTGGGAGAGTTTTTTTTCAGATTGTTTGTAGAAGTTTGGAATATTCTGTAAGACGATGGCACCATTCCTTTTGTTTTCATTAAATTCTTGCCACTTAATTGCCTGCTTTAATTAAATACTACTGCTAATAACTGTTATAATAATTTTTGTTCTCTGTACATGGTAATTGTCTAATTTCATCTAAATAGTTCGTTTATATTCAGTAATTTAGCAGTCTTCAGATTAAGTTATCTATTGAAAAAATCTTGAGTGTTTTATGGTTTTTAAATTGAGTTGCCGATTGGGAATTTTTCGCTTGTGTATTTAACTCATTTACTTTGTAAAATCTGCTTATTTCTTGTTTTTCCCTGAAGATGTGAATATATCACGAAAGAGCTCCGATTTCGTGTTTCTTTTTCCTTTTACCTGTGGTTGTTTGTTTATTAATAAGATCACGTGTTGTTCTGTGATTTTAGTGCATATATATATATATATATATATATATATATATATATATATATATATATATATATATATATATATATATATGTGTGTGTGTGTGTGTGTGTGTGCTAGAGCTCCGCCCATTTTATGTCACTATCTTTTATGACGTGTCTATGATGCCACTATCTTTCAACCAATCCGCCTCCAGCGGCCTCAGATGACCTCGGAGGCCGACGCCACATAGCCTCAGTTACCCATATCGCCCAAGTCTCATCCAAATCTGGCCAGTTGTTTGGCAGGCCATAAGAAACAAAGAAAGAAAGTTCGCAGGCAGTTCGACCGTCACAAATATTAGTAGTGGTAGTAGATGCTAGTAGTATGGGCGCGAAAGGAGAGAGTGCAATGCAATTACAAATGTTGATAATTGTTGCAAAAAAATGTTGCATAAGGTTCTGCAACAAGGAGAGGGGGATGTTGCAAGTTGTTATGCAACAAAGGGGGTGGGGGACTGATGCAGGAGCAACAAGGGGTTATGCAATTTGGGGGCGGAGTTATCTCCCAAGAGAGAGAGGAGGAGGTGAGAGAGGAAGAGAGGTGTTCGCTTGGCAGGAGCCAAGCGCATATTAAGATTTCACCCGAGCGGGCGTTGGCTTATAAGTTCCTAATCAGTCAGGTGGCTTAACTGGCTGAGTTGTCAGATTGCGCTATTTATTTAATTAAAGCACATATTGAGGCTTAATCCGCCAGTTGGCTTAAACAGCCAGTTGACTTAGAAGGCGTAAATGGTTTGTTCAGGTGCACATTATTAGGGCTGAGTTGCCAGATTGCGCTACTTATTTAATTAAAGTATATATTCTGGCTTAACCAGCCATTTGACTAGAATACATAGAAGGCAGATGTGTATGTATGTATATATATATTACCTTTTCAACTGCCAGATTGCGCTATCCAGATATTTTTGATAGTTGGCTTAGAAATTCCTCAGCCGTTTTAGAAGGCAGCCATTTGATATAATTAAATGTCGTTTACAACCAAAAGAACTAAATAAAACACCATTACATCATTCTGTTTATTTAGTCGAATTAATGGATTCAATTTCACTAAATATATAGAAAATAAATATACAATCAAACAATGGAATATATGTGATAAAAAATAATAATAGCATAAGAAATACGAACGAAGACTATATATATATAATCAAAATAGAAAATAAATATACACTCAAACGATGGAATATATGTGATCAAAAAATAAAAAATAATAATAGCATAAGAAATACGAACGAGGAATATATATATATATATATATATATATATATATACATACAAAACGATGTAGTATAACCATCACTGTTTTAGTACAGGAAAAAAAAATATATATATACGTACACAGTTACATTAAATAATTAAATATATTGAAAATAATAAAATAAAAAATAATATACAAAACGAAGGAGTATAATCAGCAGCTTATTAGTAGAGGAAAGATATATATATATATATATATATATATATATATATATATAATATAACACAATTACATTAAATAATTAAATATATTGAAAATAAATATACATCACAATACTTTATGTTCTACGGCGCAAAACACTAAACTCACACGTGATCGAGTCTACAGTCACATCATTATTGCTTTGCACTACACGGTAAATACGCCCAAGCATTACTTCACCGCTCAAGGAGTGCGGGCGCCTATACTCGATATAAATGGCCTTCATATCGTTCAATACTATTTTTGTGCCACTTTACATTCGGATGGCAAGTTATCTTTAAACACGGCTAGAATACAATCAAAAGCACGCACAAAGAGGTCATCGTTAGGCACAACATCATTAATAAATACAAGTTTATAAACACTCCTTTCCATTCGAGGGTTTTTCTTACCGTCCCGAGCTTTTCAATCGTGAACTCTTCTTCACTCTGCATAGCGGCAATTGAAATAATCTTCCAAGTCGTAACGACAGCTACTCATTATATACAGATACAACTCTTCAGGGTGAACAGTGTAGGCGAGCTCTGCCCTGTACCACTCAAGTGCTTTGTACCAAAGTTCGGGATAATTCGAAGAGTCTAAACCTTTTAAATATGCATCCAGTCTAGAGCATTCTCGCCTTGTTCATTCCTACATTCGATAAATCCGTCGAGCAGAGCGGTGTATGCGTATTCAAGAACCGTGTCAAAATAAATCATATCCGTAACACGAGCGTCTAATATAGGCTTCAGCTTGCGGAATCTGATGATTTCAAACATTCTGTCGAGGATGAAACGGTTTCGCGTAGGGACAAGAACGTTATTATCAGATGCAGTCTTCCACATCAGTCGTATATCAATGCATGGCTGATCGTTATTTATACACAACGTGCAAACAACGGCATATGAGGGGCATCACTAATCTGTTCTCTTCTTGTACCTACACCTGCAGGTATTTTATAACGGTCCTCTCCCCACTTCTCTGCATAGCGGCAATTGAAATAATCTTCCAAGTCGTAACGACAGCTACTCATTATATACAGATACAACTCTTCAGGGTGAACAGTGTAGGCGAGCTCTTCCCTGTACCACTCAAGTGCTTTGTACCAAAGTTCGGGATATTTCGAAGAGTCTAAACCTTTTAAATATGCATCCAGTCTAGAGCATTCTCGCCTTGTTCATTCCTACATTCGATAAATCCGTCGAGCAGAGCGGTGTATGCGTATTCAAGAACCGTGTCAAAATAAATCATATCCGTAACACGAGCGTCTAATATAGGCTTCAGCTTGCGGAATCTGATGATTTCAAACATTCTGTCGAGGATGAAACGGTTTCGCGTAGGGACAAGAACGTTATTATCAGATGCAGTCTTCCACATCAGTCGTATATCAATGCATGGCTGATCGTTATTTATACACAACGTGCAAACAACGGCATATGAGGGGCATCACTAATCTGTTCTCTTCTTGTACCTACACCTGCAGGTATTTTATAACGGTCCTCTCCCCACTTCTCTGCATAGCGGCAATTGAAATAATCTTCCAAGTCGTAACGACAGCTACTCATTATATACAGATACAACTCTTCAGGGTGAACAGTGTAGGCGAGCTCTGCCCTGTACCACTCAAGTGCTTTGTACCAAAGTTCGGGATATTTCGAAGAGTCTAAACCTTTTAAATATGCATCCAGTCTAGAGCATTCTCGCCTTGTTCATTCCTACATTCGATAAATCCGTCGAGCAGAGCGGTGTATGCGTATTCAAGAACCGTGTCAAAATAAATCATATCCGTAACACGAGCGTCTAATATAGGCTTCAGCTTGCGGAATCTGATGATTTCAAACATTCTGTCGAGGATGAAACGGTTTCGCGTAGGGACAAGAACGTTATTATCAGATGCAGTCTTCCACATCAGTCGTATATCAATGCATGGCTGATCGTTATTTATACACAACGTGCAAACAACGGCATATGAGGGGCATCACTAATCTGTTCTCTTCTTGTACCTACACCTGCAGGTATTTTATAACGGTCCTCTCCCCACTTCTCAGCTATCACGAAGACTCTATTCATCTCCTCAACACTTAAATAAATAACATTACGTTTACCAGAGTTTCCCTGCATACAAGTCGTTTCAAGTACATAGTTAATGGCACCGGTTTCGCGCCTGAACACGCGCAATGACTTCGTATCCGACACATCGTACACGGCGTTGAGAATGCTTCTCAAAGGAAGTTCCATCGTATTCGAGGAGTGCACGTCCAGTCGGTTCAAGCTGAGATGACTATGAGCCATCGGCTCGATGGGCGGTGTGAGTCACGCAGATGAAATGTGTACGGGTTTGTTCGAACTCGTGTATTTGGGAGGGGTGAGGTACACGGGTGGGCGGCTCGATGGGGTGGGGGGCGAGTCACACCATAAACTGCTGAAGCGTGTGCAAGTTTGTTCCAACATGAGTCATGTGAATACTTCTGCCCCATTATACTGGGCAAACAGAATTTTCTGCTACATGAAGCAATACCGGTTTTAATGTTTTATCGCTCACCAGACGTTCATTTCCACAAACTAAACATCTTCACAATCCGGTGCACTATTTGAGAGAAACATATGCCCATATTTATCCTTTTTGTTTAACAATCGATACTCGTGTCTAAAGTCTGTTAAAAACTCACACAGGCCATTAGCCACAACCTCACTGCAAACATCATCATGATATATATTAATATAGTGGTAAAAATACTTAAGATTCTCCATGATGACAAGATTTACATTCTCAACCGTAGGGTACGAGTAGTCGGTATGATTTAACATGACATAATATCGCTTGTCATACCATTCATCAACAAGACTCACTATCCATAACCATTGCTTATCTTCTGAACGTGTTGTTTCTTCTACTTCGTGGTATATGTGAGCTTGTATAAAGGTTAGGTCTACAACATACTTCAATACATCGCTTGTACTACGAAATCCTACAATGCCCTCGCCAGAAGAGCCGTAGAGTATTTGAACATCTTGTTCCATCGCACGGTTCATTGTAGCCTTAAAAGTGTCAAAGGAGGGTGGAATAGGGAGTTTTCAGTATCCACCACATCTTGGCACTTTCCCGAATACAACTTCATAAACGTTGAACACGCAATATTAAAGGTAGCCATTAACACTTTGGGTGCCACGTCACATGTATGTATGTGCAAGTTATTTTTTCATTCTGGCGATGGCACACACATACGTGTGACACACATTTTTCAACTCCTGAGCGCAGCACACAAATATATGTGACAGTATAGGGAAATTACTATGTTATTTGAAATCTGTGGGCTCTGAGGAAAATTTTTATATATTATACTTGGTCTTTGGGGAAAAATTTTTTGCTCGAAGAGTTCCAACAACGTGTGTCTTCTGTTGAAGAATTATCAGCAAAATGAACACAGCTTAACAATATCTGGAACCTATTTTAAGATTATAATTTTATAAATATTTATAATAGAATCTGAAAAAAAGAGAAAATAATGAAAAAAAAATGTCACACACATGGTTGTGCCATGACCAGAAAGGCTAAATTTGTTACTTTTCACACACATGGGTGTGCCATGGGCTCATAAGGAGTGACTATTTAAAAAAATAAAAATGCATATATTTAAAAAAATTATTAGAATTTTTAAAAATTTCTTATGCATTTCTGTTTCTCTATTCATGCCTATTATTAATTCACACAAAAATAAAAATAGGCTGGTGGAAATTTTTGCGGATTTGGGCGTGGCACCCAAAGTGTTAATATTTTTCGTCTACGAGGGAAAATATACGTCTGAGATCCGCGGCTTGCAGCGAACAAATGAACACGCAGGGATAGAGATATGCTCAGGTAGTGACAGGAGTCACGTGACCGATCTTACAGTGGGCGGAGCTTAGCTTTCTTCCTGTACACACACATACACACACAAGCACGCACGCAAAGGAAAAAATGAAACCTTAATTGAAGCAAATATATGTGATAAATAAGCATATCGTTAACAATACACATAGTACAGTATATATAAAAATACAATCAAGGATTAATGTGGACAAAGGGTACGGTATCATAGGTACCAGCACGTGGTAACGCTTCCTATAGGTGTTACGGCAAACCTTCGTGCCCCTAAGTTTCTTCACTGACCCCAGTTTCTGCGCACGAAAATTGTGGGTCCCCACAGTCAGTTGGGGTGGCTGGTCGCCTTCATCTTCCAAGCACACTAGATCCTTCAATGAGTCAAAGTTAACGACTTGATGGTTCGCATAGTTAAGCGTGATCCCCTTATCCTTCACGATATACTTCATATCATCCTCCACCCTCACCCGTACCACATAGGTTTTTGGCCCTGTTGTTTCAAAAACGTCTGCGTATGCACCATCACCATACGCATCCTTGATCTCGTCAGTTATCTCTCCGATGAATTCCCCAATAGCAGGCATGTATTCACCCCCCCCCCCGCTGTGAATATCACGCTATCTGTGTCAGCGTACAGCACCCTCTGTCCAAGAGAGTGCAGTAGACCCCAAAGTTTGATGCGGGAGTAGGCCGTTGTGAAGCTTGCTACAGGTATGTTTGTAACCCGTGAGGTAACTGTGGTCAGTTCGGTGATGTTGTACTTTATTATGTATTACCTACATTCACAATCTCCATAACCTCTTTTTCGGGAGCGTTGGCATAATCCCAGACTTCACTATAACTTTGTGCCAAATGAACGTTCCCTTTGCCGGTATTCTGTGCAAATTTCCCCCAAAGACTGTTTAGACACAACTTTGCACTAAAGCGCCTGCCAGGATTCTTAACAATTTGGGAACGGTCAAGCTGTATACCTTCATGGGCACGGTAACGCTGAATATAAGCCGTTTTTTCATCTTCGGTATCAACCCCTCGCGGATATCCTGATGCTTCTACCGTATCCTTCAAAAAAGCGTTTGTATATGACGTGAAAAAGTTGGGTAGCTTCTGAAACCTCCACACCTCATGTATCTTCAATATTCTTTACCCATGGCGAACGGCTAGGGCCAGCTCAGGGCTTGTATATAGACCTCTGATCTTACGCTGGTTGGTTGTATGGTTACAATCACCGTTGTTCTCCTCTGCGCACTTCACGCACAGGGGAAACATGAGCTTGTCATCTATAACGACGGGTAAGATCGGCATCCATAACTCGCGAGGGGGAAGCACGTCCACGAAAGAGAGTCCAAAGTAGCGCTCATTCAAGTTAGCTGAAAACACGTCGATGGTTGGTATGGTGGGACCCACCAGTTTTTCAGGCGCACCTACGGGGTACGGATTGTTCTTCATCACGTTGGGGTATAAAGAGCAGAAGTCGCAGTAATGGAGTTTCACGCCCTCCGTAGGCGGAAAGTATAGCTTGAATGGGTCTGTACGCCACGCCCTCCAATCAAGCTGTCACCGCATTTGAGTGGGTCCAGCACCATTGAACGTTTGATGGCCCTTATTTCTTCACGGTACTGGTCATCTGTTTCCATCATACTCATGCTCCCACACGATTTTGTGAGTGAACTGGGAGCCTATAAGTTGATCGCGGTTACGGGTCCATGCGAGGCTGTCGGCGGGGGATCTTCATGGAGGTCCCCTGTGACGGCACACTCAGCGCGCGGTCATCCATGCCACCAGCAACCGTTAAAGGAATACACAGGCTTCTCACCAGTGGATGGATCCTCACTTAGGCCGTCAACCGAAAAAACACGACCATTGACCTTAACGGGTACTTCACCTGTGTTGCGGGCATATTTTATGTATACCCCGGTCTGTTGCTCTAGGTGTATGAGCCAGTAAATAGCCATGTGCCCATAAGTGCGGGGGTTTTTCTGTGAATGACTGCTAAGGTGTCTTTAGGCATGAAGTTATTCTTGAATACTGTAAAACATAATGAGGAGATCGTGTTCGCGACTTGCAGCGGATCGCATTTGAAACGGGCTATGTACATCCTTCTAAAGGCCCGGAAACATACCCTAAGCACACGCACATCATTCACGCATTAACGTTCACATTCATTAGCTACACGATATTGTAATCCGGAATACTCTGTCAATAACTACTATGAAGTTGTCCATATTGAAGGCCTGCATTATGTGGCCCAAGGTATATTCTATGTCTACAGCCACCAAATGTCTGAACGGTATTATTAACCAAAAATCATCTACGTCCCCGTCATCTGACCCGGACCTGTAGGATAACCCCGTCCGGTCTTCACGTTCGTCGCGGTTCTGAAGGGCAAACTCCACAATTCTTTCAACTACTCGTCGCAGTCCAACAAACACCGTTGGTATACAGGGATCCAGGGTCAACCCTGAACACGAACCGATTTCTAGTCAGGGCATCGGTGGGGGTAGCGGTGGGCACCAACTCGATTGTTATACCATCCTCCACAGTATGAGAAGCTGCTGCTGTGGAGGAAGTACCGGAACTGAACAGGAATAATGGGGCATATTTGAGGAAGGTACTATTGTGGGGGTTGTGTCTTAAGACGTAGAGGGTTGGGGCTCTATTACTAGGGGTCTAACAACCTGCGCAATCATGGCACGCTTTATATCTGACGGGGAGGGTTCTTCATCATGCTTCCGCTTTGAACTGTCGCATGCTACAGGTGTCGCTCGTGAGGGTTCGTCAGTGGGGAAGGATTCTGTAGCTACACGGCCATCGGGTTCATCTGTGATATCGATGATGGGGGGCTGTACATCGTCGTCATTCACGGTTCTGTGGAAGAAGAAAAACAAGAATATAAAAAGCAGCACTCAAAATTTGTAATATTTTGTAAATGACCCACTTAGGGGTGTGACGTGTTAGAGATGGAATCTGTAAAAAAATTCAGGTTCACGAGCCCATCCACATATATTATATCTCCCCCCTACAGGATGTGGTAAAACTGTATTTATGCTTAAAATCATTAAAGATAAGGGGGAGATGTTCTCAAAATTTGTGCATAAAGTAATATGGTTCTATTCGACGTATCATTCAGTGTTCAACGAGTACCAAGATGAAATTTTGTACCACAAAGGTGTATATGACGTTAATTCGTTAAAAGGTAATGAGCATACAGTCATTGTAATTGACGATCTCATGTTGGAAATGGATAAAACGTTTGCCGAGACATTTACAGTGGTCTCCCACCATCTTAACATAAACGTATTTTTCATGAACCAGAATCTATTTTTCCAAAATAGATACATACGCGATGTATCGTTAAATACCCAATATCTAGTCTTATTCCACAACGTAGAGATATGCACAAATTGGGGTATTAGCCAATCAAATGTTCACGAATCATCGTAAGGATTTTTTGGAGGTATAATTATAAATTAGCCACAAGTGAGCGTTATGGATATTTGCTTTGTGACCTTCACCCGCGAAACACGTTTAGGGTGCTTCTAAGAACGAATATATTCCCAAACGAACCTGAAACGGTGTATATTCAAGAATAACAAATAGGCTGAAGAAATATCGTGAATTAATAAAAATCTATCAACGATCGCCCCGGGTAGTGCAACGGATGTCTGTTAAAAATATCGACTCTGACTTTTTAAATGCATCTGTGAAATCTGTCTTTATGTTATAAAATGTAACGTGCCAATGAAACCCCCTCAGAAGGCTCGCTTACGTCGTTACAAGAACATAATACGTGCGCTCGCTCATAAAAGTCAAACTGTGGGTAAGAAAAAGCGAATTATTGTACAAAGAGGGGGAACATTCCTCCCCACCTTATTTTCAGGTTTGGGTCGTTTACTGACTACATTAATATAATGAAGAAGGTGGTAGTGATTCCGCACGAGGTGTATGCTCCATTGCAAAGTTCAAAGATTCCAGACACGGCTCTAGAACCCGTAAAAGTAGGCTTAAAAGACACGTTCGCGGCCCAGAGCGGAAACTTCCGTCATATAGCTGTTGTGCCATGGGCCCAAGTCCGTAATTTTTAAAATATAATTTTTTCCTCTATTTCGCTCTGACCAAATCCTTATTATAATCAAAAACAAAATACTGTGCATGATGTAATATGCATGCGGAAATTTCCGTCATAGTCCCAGTATAATATCGAGATGATGACTAAGCCTCCGACGGATATATCCGCATATTCATTATTAAGTTGGGAAATGGAAATTCATATATTTATATAACTTTTATTCAATGAAAATCATCACAATATGAAATACCTTTCAACATTTTAAAAGAAAATTAAAGAAAAAGACTATTAATAATTAACTATAGAAAGTATTTTAAAAAATTAAGCCATAACTGTAACAAAACTGCATTTAGTTTGTTAAACTTTTATTTATATCATCTCATCATGCAACTTTTTGAAGCAATTTTTAACACACAAGGGTGGGTTCGAAGGGCAGGACGCACATTCATAAACAGATTCCTTCCTTATTTTTGTTTCTGCGCATTGTTTGCACCTTAGAGAAGCTTGCTTTCTTTTCTGTAGAGGACGATTTATAAGCTGCCAGTAATGAAAATTGTTGGTAGGTCTGCTAATAGTAGCAGTTGTCTCCACTTCATCACAACTTTGTAAATTACGGACTACACGTTCTCTAAAAGACAACAAAATCATATTCTCTTTTTTGCATTGATTGTACAGAATACAAGCATTTAGAATACTAACATCCAGTAAATAAAATGCAATTTTTCGATACCATTTTATAGTTTTCCTTGGGATGGAGTATATATATATATTTAAATATCACATCATCGTGAAGGATTTCTTCAACTCTGTGAAGGTCGCAGGTTCGATCCCTGTACGGACTACCAGAAGGGAGGGGCGACAAGCTTGACCTTCGCGAAATGAGAAATCATCGCTCAAAACCTTTGTAAGGTTGTGTATATATATATATATGTATATATATATATATATATATATATATATATGTATATATATATATATATACATATATCATATAGCAATAATACATTTTTAGCACACATAATAAATGATGTTTGCTAATTGTAATTTACTTACGTTCATTGCTGTCATCAGAGCTGGAAGTTTCACCGTCATCAATGGGTGCTTCAAAAGATGATTCTGAGTCATTAAAATCACTAAATTCATCGCTTGAACATGTATTCACTTCATTCATATATTTCTCAATGTCTTTTTCATTCAAAATACGTCTTCGCTTGTTTGGGTGTTCATTCATAATTGCTGCATTCATGGAGAGCAACGCTCATTTAACACAAGCAGGTGGTAACTGCACGTTACCAAATAAATGGCCATTGGCAATATTAAATCTGCTGCCAAACGTACGATTTTCAGTATGTGTCTAGCAACAGGCCCCATTATGAATTATCGTATTGAAAAATATATAAATTGTGACGCGTTTAGTCGTCCTGGGCTCAAATGTAGACATTAGAAACTGACGGATTTTTCCGCTCCGGGCCTACAAATGAACTGATGTTTTAGCTCTGGGCCGCGAACGTGTTAAAAGAATGGAAAGCGAGTTGCTAGCCCTATTAAATAATGAAAAGTTACCTGATGAGAAAAGGATCTTGTACTAAAAGGCTTTGCAGAAATTTCTTCATGAGTACAAAGATTATAAGTATTCGACAGAGGTCCTCGTGGTTATTAGGCACAGCGCGAGCAGCGCTGAGCATGGCGACACAGGAACTGGGCCCGACGTTAGAGATGGCCAACCAAAGAATAACGGAACGCAACACATCGAGCATGTACTAAAAAGCAGTCAACCACATACATTGAGGAATAAAGGCTTAAGTCTTTATAATCTATTGAGTGAGGACCCCATCATACTGTACAGTGGGCCGATACAGGCGAGGTCATTGTTGAAGGAACAAGGATACAAGTATCAAACATCGTTGACATTGTCCATGATCTGGTCAGAAAGTGGGACAGACCCTCACCAACAGGATGGAAGCATATTAAAGCAAGAGTACAACAAATAAATGGCCCCAAAACATTGATAGGTAATCTGAATAGGTTAAAGGACTTGGATCAGGTCTCGCATGTGTCACAACTGAGTACGCCATCGCCTCCAGCCGTAGCGTCTCTGAAGAGGAGAAAGAAGAGAACAAACGGCCAACCTTATTCACGTGTCTCTAAAATACGCAAATGGCTAACATATTAAGTAAACGCTATTATGACATTTCTAACCCCTTCTCCTATGGAAGCGTTTATAGACTGTACAGAGGTGTTTACGGATTAGGGAAAAAAATGTTGAGCGGTTTTTGCGGGAGCAGAATGCTTATACACTTCATAAACCGGTGAGAAAAAGGTTTAAAACGGCCAAGAAAACAGCGGCTTCAATTGACTCTATTTGGCAAGCGGATTTAACAGACATGCAAAGATAGTCAGTATATAATGATGGCTACCGCTACATCCTATTCATAATAGATGTATTCTCTAGATATCTGCGGTTAATTCCACTGAAAAATAAATCGCCTGAAACAGTTGCTAAAGCGACCAAAACGCTGATGTTAAAAGAAGATAGGGTTCCTGGCTATTTTTGTACAGATATGGGGAAAGAGTTTATAGGCCGCGCTTTTCAGAACATGCTGATAGAGTTTAATACCAGTTACTACACTAGCAGTTCTATACATAAGGTCTCTTTAGCTGAAAGAGTTCAACGTACCATAAAGGAACGCAAGCATCGCTATTTTACACAAAAAAACACATACAGATATATAAACGCTTCTGGGGTTATTGGCGTCGTCATACAACCGTTCACACCACCGTACGATTGGCACAACACCTTATGAAGTTTTAGAAAGAAATACGCGCCCAGAGGTGAGAAGAGATGGAGCACCACCACCACATTCTACACATTCCAAAATCAATGATTATGTAAGGCTAATACGTTCGAGAAATAAATTCGTGAAGGAATTTGAACAAGGATGGATACGTAAGATATTTAAAGTTAGTGCTATGAGACCTACAGGCGAGATAATGATGTATTATGTTGAAGATTTGAATGGGGAAGAGATCGCTGGAGGATTTTACCGAGGAGTTGCAGAAAGTGACATTTAATTTAGGAAAAAGTGTGTTTAAAATTGAAATAATTTTAGGCAGCAAAGGTTCAGGAAAGAGAAAAATGTACCTGGTGAAATGGCTTGGTTACCCAGAAAGCTTCAACACCTATATAGAAGCTGCTGCAATAATGAAGCTTAAACAGTATGCAACATGGTTCATAGCCACTTCTATGTCACACTCCCGTCCTCTTCTTCTCTCTCTGTACATCCTAATAACACCCTCGCCAACTTTGTGACAGAACTCCACGGACCCATTGAATTGGAGCGTGATTCGTATGAGGTGGGTTATGTGAACTCCAGTTAGCCACCAAATTTTTAACTGTTGAAAATGAACAAATCATATTTCTGATCCTTAGAAGAATCGATGAGTGCGAAAAATTAGACATAACCTTAGACAATACTATGCGATCAGTCGTGTTCGGTGAGGTACAGTACTGTAGTACAAATGTAACGCTAGGAATCGGTCATTATGACACAGCAATGGACATTGTGACGGGGTTAAACAAGAGTCTTGAAAAGTCGTACCTGACAAACGATTTACTTTTTGAAGTCGTAAACACAGACACGCGTGCATGCACATTGAAGTTAAAATCAACGCTTAGTAGAAATATTAAAGATAAAGAGCTGTTCACAATTGTGGCTGAGGTCCGATATAGCGAAGCTCTCCAAAGAGATACCTTTCACGAGGTACAGCATGACTTGTCCAGCTTAATGTATCAATTGAAGATGGAGAAATTGGGTGAAAGCTGTCCATCCCCAGACATGTGCTATATTTACAGCAATTGACACGTTATGTACAAACTAATTTAAATTCTGGTGCCCCTTCCAACTATTTCAATTGTGCACCGATTAAATAGATATAAGACATTTAGCAGTCACGCAAATTAGGCGGACCGTGTTAACGTTTTAAAAATTTGCTTTCTCCGTCTATACAAGTTTGTCTAAAAAGCATTCAAAATGTATACACCTACTAAAATCCCATTAGAACAATATGATTAATCCTCACAAGATGTCTACTCTAATGAACATCACAACTGTTTACAGCTATATATATGTATATGTATTAGCACAGGTAATAAACTTTGACACGTTATGTACAAACTAATTTAAATTCTGGTGCCCCTTCCAACTATATCAATTTTGCACGGATTAAATAGATATAAGACAGCAGTCACCCAAATTAGGCGGATCGTGTTAACATTTTAAAAATTTGCTTTTTACGTCTAGACAAGTTTGTGCCTAAAAAGCATTCAAAATGTATACCCCTACTAAAAACCTATTAGAACTATATGATTAGCCGTCACAAGATGTCTACTCTGATCAACATCACAAATGTTTACAGTTGTCTATAAGCCCTTCATTATGGTGATAGGGCGCTTAACCGTACAAATAAAAATTTAACACCTTACCTCTCATTATGTCCACAGATGAGATGCTCCATCATATTAAGGTCTTTTCAAAGAAGAATTTAGTGCGTGATGGAACTGTCTGGTACAGCGACGTTTGATGAACTGATCCAATAAACTGCTTGCAAGTGCTTGAGCGCTGTCACATCACATATATATATATATATATATATATACGCACAGTACCTACACGAAGCTACACAAACGTGTTCTCTATTTCAGGGTCCCTGAGGGCCATTAATCGAAAACGTATGAACAACGCACTGTTCTTTCTCACTCACGACACACGTCACGAGACACACACACAACACACACACACACATATATATATATATATATATATATATATATATATATATACGGGTCGTTATTGGCATCTAAAACAATTTATTTTGGCATAAATCATGTTTTAGTCAATGATGACGCGTTACATATACATTCTCTATATGTAAACGGAGGAAAATCAAGAAATCTTATCATTGTGGTAAAAGTTTATTCCTTTGAGTACTACATATGTATGATTCACTGAATTGTGATCTGGTAGGCTCACAACAGTGCCCTAAGGTGGATTTTGAAGGTTATAAAAATCTTGTAGCGACGATTGCTGACTTGTCTGTACAAAGGTTAAGAGTCATTAGCAGAGTGTATCAGCGCTGTTTATTAAAAACTCCCTCAATTCTGCTTGGGTGAGTATTCTTTGCGGTATAGCATTAGTGTATGTATCAGGTCATCCCATAAGTAATGTCGTTTTTTAGATCGGAATTTGAAGGACAAAAAAACTCAACTGAAATTTTTTTAATCTGGTATATATTTTCCATTGGAATAAATGACACTCTGCCAACGTCCTACAAGCTTTTCAATGCCATGTTTATAAAATTCAGGCGGTTTTGAGGCAAAAAACGTACAAAGACTGGTGTACAGGTCATCTAAAGAAGTATACTGTTTCTCGTCAAGATAGTTTTGCAGACTCCTGAAGAGATGATAATCTGAAGGCGCAAGGTCTGGAGAATATGGAGGATGTGGAAGTTTTTCCCACCCAAGCTCCTCAATTTTTGCAGAAGTGATCCGAGCGGTATGAGGACGTGCGTTGTCGTGGTAGAACACGATTCCTTTCCGATTAACCAAAGAAGGTCTCTTTTCTTTTAGTGCAGTGTTCAATCGATCCAGTTGTTGACAGTAGACTTGAGCGGTGATTGTTTGGTTGTGTGGTAAGGTTTCAAAGTGTATTACACCACCTTTATCCCACCAAACACTAAGCAACACCTTCTGAGGGTGAAGATTTGGTTTTGGCTGTGGTGTCGCTGGTTCTCCGGCACAAACTCACTGTCGACGGCGCTTAACATTCTGGTACAGTATCCACTTTTCATCACCAGTCACCAAACGGTGCAAAAACGGATCTTGGAGTTCACGGGAATGAAGAGCTGTGCTAATGTTTACCCGCACCCTCAGATTGTCGACTGACAATTCATGTGGCACCCATTTTCCTAACTTAGGCAGTTTCCCGAGTTGCTGCAAATGTCGATGGATGGTGGACGGGGATGAATTGAGTTTCTGGGCCAATTCTTCGACAGTTGTTGAACAGTCTTCTTGAAGTGCGGCTAACAGCAGGTCATCATCAAACTCAGCAGGGCGTCCAGAGCATGCTGCATCTGTCAAAGAGCAGTCACCATTCCTAAACTTTTGAAACCATCTTTGACACTTCCTCACATGCAGAATATCGTTGCCATAAACGTCCTGAATGTTTCGCGTTGCTTCAGTAGCACTATTCCCTTTTTTGAACTCGTAAAGCATTATATGCCTGATATGCTCTTCTGATACCGCCATGTTTATGAGGGGTTCACATAAAGCAAAACACACGTCTTCACTGGTCAAGGTCTGTAAAGTATGTAGCGAAACACGATAGATCTCCTCTAGATATAACTTTCGGAAAATTTATGCTTAAACCGAATAGGACTAGATTAAACTTAATCTATCGTAAAAAAGACATTACTTATGGGATGACCTGATAAAATATTTCTATGCGTAAATTAATGATTATAAGCACTGATAACAATTTATCCGCTGAAAAAGTTTATCAACATTCAAATATACATATGACTGTAATTATACAGGCAAAACTTTAGAACGCGAATGAGTATTCATTAAGTTTAAGACTCGTATTTTACTCCTTAAATTAGAGATTAAACTATTACACTTGAGGCAACTTAATCATATGCCGATATATATATAATATATATATAATATATATATATATATATATATATATAGATATATACACATTGCGCATATTTTAAGATAAGACCCTTTTTTCCTCTTTTAATTAGAGGTTAAACTATTACGCTTGTGACAATTTAATCATAGCCCAATATATACACATTGTGCATATTTTGAGATAAGTCCCTTTATTTTCTTATATAACCAAATGCAACACAGTTATAAACTCGTGAACATTAATGTGGATACCGCTATAGGCTGCATGAGTTTACTTATTATTTGTGTTGCAGATATGCTCGAACACTGCAGCACAGAGGCGGCGGACCCCACTCCTAGTTAATAATCACGCATTATTTATATGCGTACAGTTTAGGGCTAGCTCACACAAATTATGCAATTCACTCTCAAATATTTCAGTACGGATAATAATCGTTTTCAGGATAATTCAATATCGCTGACAGGTACTCAATTGTCTCGTACAGCGTACAGCGAAAGTCGTAGCGGTGATAGATAAAGACTTTGACGCTCTATTACAGTAAGTAACCCCTGGGTCATATTGCTACAATACCCCAGTTTAAGCATGCTCAATTAGCTAATTAACATCTACAGGTACATTAACATATCTAATACGTTAACTTGATCATGGCATATTTCGTTTCCAGCAAATATATCATGAAGTCCACCCCAGAACAGGACTTTCCAGATGAGTACACGAAGGATGACCTGTGTTTGATGCAATGGAGAAACACGAGTGTGAGAAGGACCCTTTAAGGACCCCATCCGTCAAGTTCGCCTACACCATATCCAGCGACTACGAGTTCTATTTTACGCCCCATGACTTGCCCCTAGTTCAGGCTACTGCGGATACGGAATATGCAAAGGAGCCATTGCGTGCATCGCTATGCAATTCTCCCAACCGACCGTTCGCAACTTCTCAGGAACTCTTCACCGACGCACAGTCACCGCACGCGGGTACAGCCACAGAGTCGGCCCTCTCGTCTCCTCACGTATCTGCGAATCCCCGATCCGCCGATTTTGACGACTGCTCAACGCGTACAGCCCACAACACGTGAGTAGAATCTACCGTGGTAATAGCAATGACAGTACAGGTAGATAATTACATACGTGTCTCGACGTTAGTCTGTAGCCATGTATTGGCATAAAATAATGTGAACGTTGTTCCCGTATAAAGGTTAGGAAATTACTATATTTCACGCTTCCGCTGAAATATATATATATATATATATAACAGCTGTGTGCGCTCCACGCTAACACGTAAATAATACACTGGTAAATAGCATAAATTTTGAACACACTTGCTTTTACAGTCAAGGAATATATCTTCACATATTTATATATGCATATTTGTATACTCGTTGTACAGCACGACCCCCCTAATTTGCCTAACCACAAGCGATGACGATAGTTCGGACGATTTTGATTTCGCCCCTCCGAAAAGAAAAAGGAGAACGCTTGGAATGTGAGCTCTCATAGAATTGTTAGTTTATATATATATATATATATATATATATTAGTGATGGATCGAATAACCGCAACCACAACCGCAACCGCACTACAACCGCACAAAAATTCACAACCGCAACCGTAACCGCAACCGCCGTTCCATAAGTGCGGTTGCGGTTGTAAAAGCTTAGTTAATTTTAATTTTAGGTTAATTAGAAATATTTCTTTTTTTAAAAAGAAAATGATGGGTCTCCTTATGCGTGGAGCGGGAACGTTGTACGATGAGAGGCGTTGCCGCTTGAAAAGTGAAAATGCAGCAAAAATATTATTCTTGAAATTCACACTGCCTGTCATTAAGTTTGACATCAGTTTTTCAAATGAATAATAATCCATAACTTTCCAATGGGTGGAGGCTGGGGAAAGTGGTAGGTGGGATGAACAGTGCGATGGGTCCTCGTCCCTCATCCTGGTAACACACTTAGTGCAAAATATGGTTTTAATTAATTTGACCTATTCTTTCATAATAGCTATATAAGTTTAGAATATACTTCATTTAAATAGTATTTATTTAGTAAATACCTTATGTTGAACACAAGTTTTGCAACACACAAATAGCGGTAGCGGTGTATTGCAAAACTTGTGTTCAACATAAGGTATTTACTAAATAAATACTATTTAGTATATATTATGTACCAAGTGTGGCTAAATCGCACTATAGTGGCTAAATCCAGTTAATAATTACGCATTTTTCCTAGTATATGATAACCGCAACCGCAACCACGGTTGGAAAAAATTCGACAACCGCAAACACAACCGCAACCGCGGTTGTGAAAAACCGACCACTCGATCCATCACTAATATATATATATATAGTTGTGCGTGTGTAGTCTTGATTTTATATTAATACACTCTTTCCCCACAGCGTGTATACTGACGAGGAGACACATCCCGGATCTCTCGAACGTGATGATACCCCATGCCTTTCCGAGGATTATTCTTTGGCATGTTGTTGTAATTGATTAGTACGGCTGTTTTTATTTGCTAAATGATTAAATAGTCTATTTAACCTGTATAAAATCTGTCCATCATCACCCTATTTTGGTAAGAAGACAGAAATTAACCCTTTGTTGTTTTTCTTATCAAAATTGCCTCGCATATATGACCATCAGTTATAGAATTTGTCATATATCAATATGTACTGAATGCCTATTTACTATAAGAACGTCTTGTCGACGTTTATTTAATTTGAAAACATGAATTGTTAAGAAGTTATTTTTAGATATGTAAGACAGATCATATCTTCCGTTTTTATCGGCTAAGCTGTAGGTCTAGGGTGGGATGAAAAGCTTGACAGTCGTCATATATATATATTAGGTCATCCCATAAGTAATGCGGCATTTTTTAAAAAAAATTTTTCCATTTTTATCATTATTTTACGGATAGAAATCAAACAACTCTTTGAAGTTATTTATATTTAAATAAATATTTATTTAAATATAAATAACTTCAAAGAGTTGTTTGATTTCTATCCGTAAAATAATGATAAAAATGGAAAAAAAAAATTTAAAAAATGCCGCATTACTTATGGGATGACCTAATATATGTGTGTGTGAAAGTGTGAGACTGATTTTAAACATTCATAGCTAATAATTGAACTGGTGAATGAAATTCTGTAAGATATTGTTTAAAGTAAATAATGCTTCATAAAATCTTAATCGTGATATGTTGTTGGGGGAAAATAAAGAAAAATTAAAAGTAAGTCATTGTGTGTAATGATGCACGGTCTATGGGCACTTGTGCGCACATCTTGGCACATCATCTCATCAGGTGGCTTTTCACATAAAATTTCCATTTTTATCTCCTTACTGCGACAGTATATATATATATATATATATATATATATTAGGGTGTCCCAAACTCATAGGGGGCCAAATCTTTTTTCGGGATACAAATCCACTCGTGTTGCGCTCTTTTGATGTTTCCCATTAGAAGTCTTCCTGTAAAATTTCAGAGAGATCGAAGGAAATTTAAAGGTCCCGAACTTTGAACACTTTATTTCTCCTCTTAACTGAAAGGCAAATTAACTGAAATATTTCTCTCAAAAGTTCCATCACAAAGATGATTATACAAAATAAACATGTATTTTAATCTTAACACACAAACAATAATTTCAAAGCATCACATTTATGCATTTTAACTAAACGTGTTTCATGAGATCCGTTTTTGTTCCCTTCCGGCTCACATTCCGTCGGTGTGAGTGGACAGTTCGAAGGAGGAACTGGAGGTCTTCTTCATCACGGCACAGAGGTTTGCTTGTGTATTTCTCAATGAGGGCGATGCCTCGCTCTGCTGCATCATTGACCACCATCAGTTCTGCAGCTCGGCTCTTTGCCAGACGGTAGTTTTCGTCAGTAGGCCATGTTTCAGGGTCTTTGGTGAGGAACGTGGGCTCAACTTGGAGAAACTGGAAGAGTGTGGTGGATCGACTCGTCACCCACGGACTTAAACGGCCATCCATTTGCAGTCCCTTGCCTTGGACCCGTTTGAGTCCTTTCCCAGGGCGCTTTTTCAGGTTAGCCGTCATGTTACGCTTTTCATTGTCGTCAACTCTGTCATCAAACAGTGCAAGACAGATTAAGTCCTCCAAGATATACCACAGATGACGGAGCACAGCCAGCGGTAAGCTGTGTTTCCAACGTCCTTGTCATGGTAACCTACAAGAAGATTGCACAGCCTAACGTCATTTTTGGGAGATTTGATGGCGATGGGAGCCTCGTGCCAGTGACGCACGTATACAAGGCTCACGAAGAGAGCCATAAGGCGAACCCCTTGCAGTTCTTGGAGACGAAGTTCGGAGAACTGGGACTGCAGTAATGCTATTTTCAGGCAGTAATAGCTTTGGCCATCCATCTGGCCTTATGGTAAGCCCTGGAGGCCGAAGCTTGTAACGTACTACGTCGACTCCGAGGTACAAGAGGCTCAGTCGAAGAAGTTCTTCATAATCCTCTCGAGGATGATTACCACTTCTTAGGGCATCGCGGAGATAGTCTATTACCTCAAGTCGCATTTGTAAAAGGCAAGCATTGTCATTTATGAAGGCTTTAGCCACCTCGTCCTTGTCAAATGCATCCAACTGACAGTGGTTCATTGATGGCCATGCCTCCTTGAATCTCCTGAAAAGTGGGATTTGAGGACTTGGTGGTGTTCCTAGGCACACGACGAAGACATCCTTGAGAATCACTTCGTGAACGTGATGACGGCAAGCAAACCATAAAAGAGATCTTCCCAATGCCGCTTCCAAACGCGCACACGCACCTTGCACTATCCCTGTGTTTGATGCCGTCGTGTCAAACACCATGCCTATGATCTTGTCCTCAATTCCGACTAGGGTGAGCGCTTGATGGACTAAGCTTGCCATTTGCTGTCCTGTGCCGTCTATTATTTTCGGTGCTCCTAATAGCTCTTCCACACCATCCCCAGTCACCACAACAGCAATCCGATCGACTGACTTACCCTCCTGTTCGATGTCAGTGAGTATCTTTGTGTCCCAGTGGATCTGCAGTCGAGGTGGAAGCTGCTCGAGGTGGCCAATAACATTGGTCCCTATCATTGTACGGGCCATTTGTCGGAAGCGGTGAACCGTGCTCTTTGATGGAACACTGTCAGGACCGAGAGCTAGAGATTTTGCAGTCGCAGCAAACGCTGATGTTGCCTGTCGAACAGAAAGGCCCTCGCGATCCCAAGTTGCTGCCACGTCAAGATCACTCAGACTTTCTTTTAGTCTGTCATGTTTGGGAGCTTTCGAAGGTTTAAGTCCACAAGTGACGGCTTCGTTTCCACTGTCAGCTGACGATGTGCTAGAACTGCTGTCGGTAGCCTCTTCTGTGACTCCTACAGCTAGAGCCTCCTCCGTTTGACGCCGGTGTGCCCGCTCAAGAGCTCCTTCCCTTTCCTGTCTTTTCATTGTGGCTGCATTATATTTTCTATCTTCACCTCCCATGTAACTCGTATGTCGATCTTCCCTTTCGGAAATGAGGAATTCCTTGTCTTCAAGAGGGATATCTCCCCGATCCAGAACGTCTGAGCGGGCGACATCAAAAATATCCTCCATATCAGCCAAGAATACATCCCGCTGCATATTGTAAGTCATTCCAGTCTTGTTCTTGTTTTTATGCAAATTTCGATACCTCTGAACCAAAGCTTTCAGTTTAGTCGAGGCATGAACGGAGGTTGTTGCCAGATTCGAGTTGGCTCTTGCCCAGATTTCTAATACAGCCGATATTACAGCCTTGACACTGTTGGAATCTGTCTTCTTTTGGTCGCGGTGATGCTAGAAGAAAAGGAGCAACACGTCCATATTACTTGGTAATCGAGATTTAGCCAGCTCTGCTATCGGAGACCTCTCAAGAAGCCACAACTTGATGTTTGATCTTGTCAACGCCATGATGATCAATTCTGAAAACCAAAAAAACGTCATCAAACGTCGGACCTCTAAATATCATCTGATCGAGTTGAAAATCACACAGCCAATGCTTTAGCCCAAACCACATCCGGGCATGACACGAGTGGTCAGGTCGTGTTATGAAAGAAAATTGGGACACCCTAAATTATATATATATGAAAGGAATTACCAACATTGGATACTTAAATTGCTGAGCGGATGTAGAGCGCATCGCTTAAAACTAACGGAATCCCTTGATTGATTATTATAAATATGTTCTGTATGGTTAAATCCTCTGAAAATAATTCATCTGAAACTGGAAAATAAATTTGAAAAATTAGCCGGGCGTCTCGCTGATTGTAAAATACGTGTAAACTTTATGCGCCCAGAGGGTTAAAGTTGTACAATGTAGCACTAGTTGATACGTATTCATTTATTTCAACTTAATTGGCTTTAAGTATCTCTGAGATACGCGGCGCTTCCATGCCTCGTTCTCTCTTCACACGAAGGTCAATTTGATGGTCCCTGCTCCAGGATCGGCTTGTTGGAGGAGCGAGTTGGTCTCTTTCGCGCTCCACCGCACATAACATATATAGAGCGAGAGAGAGAGAGAGAGAGATAGATAGATAGACGGTTAGATAGATAGATATATCGCAAGAAGGGTAGGATAAAAATACCGCGTTTGACAATCAAATTTGATATGCCCTCCATTTCAAACCTAATTAACTTAATTTTTATAGAAAAGAATGCTAGATGATATTCTGATTCGTAATTAGCAGTGAATAGCGTATATTCTCAGCTTATGTGTAACAGTGAGCGCCTCCACACTTCGTCTATGATGCATTATTTTTAATGTGATTTATCAATCAGATAAATTTATCAGTATTGGAATAGAGTTTTTACCCCCAATCAAACTAAAGGTACTGGTTTACCCCTGCCCTCTTCACCTTTTGAAAATTATGCGTGCAAATGATGAGAGCGAAAGTGTGAGAT
>JAJOZX010002936.1:265000-400000 GCA_023014485.1 Bathynomus jamesi
GTTAGGTTATGGTAGTGTTTTAGCGATGCGGCCGCCAAGGGCGCCGACATTGGGGAAGGGCGCCAAATTATTGGTCTTAAGAGTTGTCATGTAGAATGAAATTTGGATTTTTAATTAATTATGTATTAATCATGTATAGGTTGAGCGAAAAGTCCCTGTGCACCTGTTCACTTCCAACACAGTGCAGGTACAGGTTCACAACACTTTTTGCAGGTGCACAGGGACATTTCGCTCACCCTGTATTATGTATTGTTTATGTATGAAATAATTATGTATTTTAATTAATTATGTATTTCTATCATAATCAAATTGTATATGTTTCGAATTTAATGGGGTGGGGGCACATAAGGAATGCCTTGCGCAGGTTGGTACAGCCCTGGATGTTATGTTCCGTCGACCAAATTGGTCGGGAGGTATTATTTGGAGTTGAGTATATGTTTGGTTGTTCCGTTTAACGTCCTTCTTCCTCCTTTTAAAAGGAGAACTGGGTCGAGCCAAATACATTATGCGCAACGAATTCACGGCTCTTCTTCACTACACATCCCTTTCCCATTTTTCAAACTGGCTTGGGACAGTCATTGGCTGGGATAAGTCGAGTTTATCCTTAAAGATAAGCATTGTTTCCAAAAGAGAGAGGGTGCGTACTTTTTAACTTTAGCCAGAACTGAAAAAAATATTGGTTGGTTTGAAGGAGAGCTAATATTTGAGCGCAATAGTTTATAACTATTATTAGTACGACTGCTACATCGATCTAAATCCGGAGTTAGCGTGATGTCACGCCATTGGACCACTGTGTATAATCATCACAATTATATTTTTAGATGATCGATGAACAAAACACGTTCGAATTTTATCTTTAAATTTAAGTTGAAGAAGGCTGAGTTTGCGACGAAATGGGAGCCTACATTTGCCATTTACAGTTCTTTTTGACCCAAATATAGAATTTCAGAATAAACATTTTTTCTTTTTCTTTCTGTAGTGAAAGGTATTTTTAATTTAATAGCCAATTTTGAGTAGAGATATTTCCTTAAGGCAATCACTATAAATCTATAGCCAAAATTACAGTATTGTAACCAAATGGAAAATCTTCAAGAAATTCTAATTTGTTTTTGAGGAGGTGATAATTTGAAAAAAATTAGTAAAAGATGTTTGCGGAGTATATGAGGAGTTTACGTATATATATATATATATATATATATATATAATATATATATATATATATATATAATAATGAATTCTTCAAAATAATATATGATTATCGCCTAATATTTCTAATATACTCGTTTTGTATATATATATATGACATACAGAGAATTAACGGACTCGTTACTTGTAGCAAATGTACTGCAGAAAAACATAACTGTTGAATATACACTGTGCAGGGTCTGTATATAGCTTACAAGGTGTCCCCAAAAAAGTGGCCACTTTTTTACCCGGCGAACAAAACCACAATCCCAAGGATAACTAAATTAAACAGAAATCATATTAAACCCTTCGTTTTGTCCTTAAGTTGAGTGGTAGTTTATTTAAATCGGATGCGTAGTCTCTTTACAAATTTAACTTGAACATAGTTGTTAAAAAAATAAAGTTGACAAGGAGGGTAATTAGAGACTTTAGCTGAACAATGAAAAAAAATAAATTGAACAAGAAATTTATGCAGCAAATGTTTAATGTGTCTACATAAGGGGACGTTTAATTGTCATACAGTAGTTTACAGGCAAAATATTTAAGATGTCAATTAACTTCGAGAATTCATTTTAACAGCACGAAACGAGCTCGATCAAGACACGATTTCTATAGCAGTTCGCCAGTGGCGCTATACAGTCATTGATAATAATGGACAATAATAATGATAATGATAATATATATATATATATATATATATATATATGATGCAAACCCACAAGAAAAAGGAAAAATAATTCTAATGCTTCTCGTGTACTCAACAGTACACCTCATCAGGGAGTGAAGGGAAAGGCGAGATAACAAAAATATATGCCTATGTACAGTGCTTACAATAAGTCTCGCGCCTCTGTCTCGTCCCAAGCTAGTCTGTTAGGTATAAAATGGGCGGTCCTTATGGTAGCAGAGGTGGGTTCGGATTGGTGCACATAATTGCTCTAACCCCATCAATGACGTCCACATTATCATTGTGTCGATCACTCTATCTATTTATATATAGAGACATACTGTATATAGATATATATAGAGTATGCAGGAGATAACGCTCTCTCTCTCTCCATCCTCTCTCTCTCTCTCTCCATCCTCTCTCTCTCTCTCTCTCCATCCTCTCTCTCTCTCTCTCTATCCTCTCTCTCTCCATCCTCTCTCTCTCTCTCTCTCTCTCCATCCTCTCTCTCTCTCTCCAACCTCTCTTTCTCCATCCTCTCTTTCTCTCTCTCCATCCTCTCTCTCTCTCTCTCTCTCCATCCTCTCTCCCCATCCACTCTCTCTCTCTCTATCCTCTCTCCCCATCCTCTCTCTCTCTCTCCATCCTCTCTCCCCCCATCCTCTCTCTCTCTCTCTCTCTCTCTCTCCCCATCCTCTCTCTCCATCCTCTCTCTCTCTCCCTCAGGAAAGATATTGAGAGACTGGAGCGAGTGCAGGCGAGGGCCACAAAGTTAATCCCTTCCGTTAGGCATATGGGCTACAATCGACGGTTACGCACCCTGGACTTGTTTTCCCTGGAAACTCGGAGGCTGCGCGGTCAACTGATCGAGGTTTTTAAGCTCTTACGCGGGTTCAACGATATTGATTTTAGAAGCATGTTTAGTTTAAATGATAACCCAACTTGCAACAATGGTTGGAAGTTGGATTTGAAACGGTTTAGGACCAGTGTGTGTGGCAATTACTTTACGTATAAGATCTGTAACACGTGGAACAGGTTACCTTCAGAAGTTGTGAACAGTTCCTCTGTGGATCAGTTCAAGAAAAGGTTAGACCAAATCTTGCACACTATTTGAGTGTGTACAAAATTTTCCGTGGCACCCGTTGCCATTGGTACTTCTTCGGTATGGGCCGCAAGGCCTTTTGAGGTACTTCTTTTCCTTGTAACTCCTTGTAACTCTCTCTCCATCCTCTCTCTCTCCCCATCCTCTCTCTCTCTCTCTCTCTCTCTCTCTCTCTCTCTCTCTCTCTCCATCCTCTCTCTCTCTCTCCATTTTCTCTCTCTCTATCCATCCTCTCTCTCTCTCTCAGAAAGCCTTTGATAAGGTATCTCACCGCCGGCTAATGGCGAAAGTGCGCGCGCTGGGTATCGGTGGGGAAGTAGGTAGGTGGATTGAAAACTGGCTGAAGAATAGGCGGCAGAGGGTTGTAATTAAAGGGGTTAGTTCGGGTTGGGCCTCGGTTACTAGTGGGGTTCCTCAGGGTTCCGTTTTGGGGCCACTGTTGTTTATCATTTACATAAATGATATCGACGGTGGCATCGTCAGTCGGATCGCCAAATTCGCTGATGACACCAAGCTTGGGGCCAATGTTGGGACGCCCAAAGCGATCGAGGAACTGCGTGCGGACCTAGGTAGGATAGGAGAGTGGTCCGAAAAATGGCAAATGCCGTTTAACTTGGGTAAATGCAAATATGTTGGGGAGTATATCGAGGCGACTGATTTGGAAAAGGACTTGGGTATATTAATTAGAAGCGACCTTAAATTTACCAAACAGTGCGTAGAGGTTGAAAAGAAAGCCCAGAAGCTGTTAGGTTACAGTATATCAGGAGGCAATTTCAGTTTCGGAACAAGGAGATTGTGCTCTCTCTGTACAATTCCCTGGTTCGGCCGCACCTGGAATATGCTGTGCAGTTTTGGTCGCCAACCCTCAGGAAAGATATTGAGAGGCTGGAGCGAGTGGAGGCGAGGGCCACAAAGTTAATCCCTTCCGTTAGGCATATGGGCTACAATCGACGGTTACGCGCCCTGAACTTGTTTTCGCTGGAAACTCGGAGGCTGCGCGATCAACTGATCGAGGTTTTCAAGCTCTTACGCGGGTTCAATGATGTCGATTTTAGAAGCATGTTTAGTAGGGTGGCCCACTTTTCAATTTTTTTTTTTAAAGTTTAGGTTATCGTAGTTTTCCCATTATTTGGCACTATACTAGCACATTGGTACCATTTTTACAAAAATTGATCAATATTTAGGGTCTCGCATCGACCTTGAAATTACGAGTTTTTTTTTTAAATGCGTACTTTTTAACTTTTTACTGAATCAAGATAAATCATTAAGTAGGGATGTTTTCTGAATCCTCTTGATAAGAGAAGTCGTTTGGTGTGCCTTCCAATGTCATACGACTAACGGTTTAAAAGTTGTGCCTGTATACAGGTAATACCAATGTGCTAGTATAGTGCCAAATAATGGGAAAAACCACGATCACCTATACTTTTCAAAAAAATCAGCAAATAGCAGACAAATAAGGAAGAAAGAAACAATAACTTAAACAATCACTTTTGCATTGTATTGACCACTATCACACGTCACTGGCTGCAACGTTGTCCCTCTGTGCTATGTCATCGTGGCGAGTGATGACTTCTTGAAGTCGCCGAGCTCTTTCCGTTTCTTTTCCACCACTTGCAGAAGATCCTGCAGCTGTGCCTCGTCCTTTGTGACCGTGTTCGCATAGTCTTGTATCAGTTGGACTCCTCTTTCAGCGACGTCATTGGTGACCTGGAGATTAGAGATCACATCCTTCAGACGACAAAAGTCCTCGTTCTCGTCCCACTTATCAGTTGGCAGGGTGAGCCACGAAGACCCATACGTCTTCAGACCTGCAAATAAGAACCAGGAGGACTCGTCGATCAGGTCGGGGAGTAGCGTCATCTCGTCGACTGAGACGTTCTCGTATGTGAAGTCTTTGGGTACAGGGAGGTGGGATAGCTTCTCTGCCATCTGTTGCTTCACAGTGCCATCCACCTTGTTGCTGCATAAAGCGAAGATGACGGTCTGAGGCCTCAGATACAGAAGTGCCGCCTCATCACTGCCAGTGACGCTTCTGCCACCTCGCGGTCCACTGCCCTATACCTCAGAAAACGCTGGTATAGTACCAGGTCATTCAACGGCGCATCAGCTGCTACAGGGGCCGCCAACCAAGCTGGTACGTACAGAAGAGCGATGAACACCACGATCCTGTGCAGTTTGTCGACCAGCTCGGCGTCGAGCTCCAGCTGCCTACTGAACATCAGCAGTTTTGTGTAGTAGATGACCTGAAACAGAATAGGCACCATTGTAAGTAAGACAGGTTTATTGTTACCAATTACTTTGTTTGCGTTATAATGAAATGTTTATCTTTGAATAACATTTAAACTTATCTCTAGATTATTTTTGTAGGCTCCTGGGAGCATGAGGTGAATGCCACGGCGTGGTTGTGTCCCGAGTACCAGGAGCGTGATCTCTGCCACTTCCCGGTAATCGTCTCTGACGAAACTAGAAGCTGTGCTCAGGAAGCTGACCGCCGCGTCCCGGAGTTCTATCAGCCACGTACTCTCCGCCAGATTCTCGACCTGCAGCTTGCAGTAGGTCGAGAGATCGAGCTCGTCCCATCTTCAAAAATAATAAACAAGAAAATTCCCCGGCGAGCCGTTTCTTTCGAGATGCTGAACTGATTGAGGTCTGCTGGTGGATCCGCCGAACGTGTGATAGCAGCCACAATGCTTACTACCTATGTAGAGAATGGAAAGTGGAAAGGAAACTGTCAAGAATACATGTGGGTTACGGGACACTTTAAAACTGACGCTATCGATGAATACTATACACAATACGCACCTGATTATTGGACATGCGGAAACGATCAGCCACTTCCATGACAGCAGGTGCATTAAGGATGCGGCGAGGAAGATTGACAGACACACTTGGCTCTTTCGGCAGGGGGAACGCTAGTTCTGTCTCCGACTCTCCTGACATGCCAGTATCATCATTCTCCATGGCCTCATCTCCGGTTTCGTATGCACACTTTGAGGTTTGCGGCTCCTGGCGAGGACGTTTTCTTCCTTCCTGTAGCTTTCTCTTTACAGCGAAAACTTTATCGTTCCCGCTCATCGTTGCCACCCGAGGACCACGTTGATCGAGGTAGAAGTCAATGTCTTCTTTCTTGTCCTTGTCGGACAGCAGTCGATTCTTCTTTATATCTTCGATAGCGTCAGATGCTCCGATATCCCACAGCTTGTCCACACTGTCCGAAAACTTCTGCCGTTTTCCTCCGGCGTCAGTTTCTCGTTTTCTGCTCTTTTGGAGTAAGTGCCACTCTTTCCACAATGCCTCTAGCTTCCGTTTGTAGTTGAGCTTTGCGATTGTTTTAATGCGGGCCATGTTCCAAAACTTTAAGACGTTGTTTACGGTTTCTTTGAATGCGTCTTTCCTGTTAGCAGTGTACTGGATAACACTGAAGAAGTATTGCAAAACCTGCCGTGTTGTTGGCAATTTGCTACCACTGATGGAGGACGACGGTTGGCCAACTAAAAAAATTTCCGAGGCCGATCTTAGAGAAGGTAGCGATGTTATTTTCGCCTTTCCTTTTGATGACTCTCTATTTGTAGCTTCAAGAGTTCTTCCAGTTATGGTTGCCATCGATTTGTCCATGACAAAGGATGAGGAACTCAGACAGAATTTCAAAATGTTATGATCTGCAAAAAATGAAATAGGTTAGGTACCTGGCACAGGCATAGTGCATTTTCTAATTACCTATATACATTATACATTCTGCCCGGGTATGGTGACTCATTTTTTTGAAAAGTATAGGTGATCGTGGTTTTTCCCATTATTTGGCACTAAAAAAAAAATGAATCCATATTCATTTTTACATAAGAACCAAAATCGCTTAACGCGAGTTTGGATAATAATTTTACTTGTGGCTTCCTATTTTTGTTCGTGTCAAAACCCTACGATTTACCATACCTATGGTTTAGTCGTATCCATTTTCATTTATTATAGAAGTTATTATAATTAATTATGATTGTCTTGCATCTCACCCTCGACCCTAGATTATACATACGCATTGCATATAAGAGGATTGGAACCAGTAGTTGTGCTTCTTAGTCCTTGATACCCACTCTGTCTTTAATTCGTTTCTTTTAGGTCCTCCCTAATAATGACTTACAGTTATACTGCACGTATGACATAATGTGAATAACTATGAAGTCATAAAGTAACTTAATTCTCTTCACGTTTTCCATACCTTGAACACTGAATCACGTGTTTAGTATTTGGACATCTTCCGTATTGAATGTATGGTAAATTCCTTAATAATAATAATAATAATAATAATAATAATAATAATAATAAAAAGAAACCATTCTCTATACATCATTAGTTATGTTGCTTCCTACCTATTGTCTACTGATACCTATCAACCTATCAGTCCATATTTTACGCGTCTATATTACGCACACAACCTATTCTGTTACTTACATGTAAAATACGTCCACATGTATTTTTTTCTTTTAAGTGCGTTCACCCTCAACTCTCATTAGGCTTACAGTAGTTAAATGCTCAAATTCGCGAATCAGCAGAACCGAACGTTTCTAAGATAAACAACATCTTTCGCTTTGATCCAAATCTATAACATATAATGTAATATAACATATTATGTATATAAATTATCTTGTCATGTCTCATGTACTGTGTTGTACTAATAACCATATATATAATAACCATATATAATCTGACCATATAATCTGACCATATAATCTGACCATATAATCTGACCATATAATCTAACCATATAATCTAACCATATATATATATATAAAAAACACTGTAAAAATGGTAACGACGTAATGTACTTCAATGAAACTATAATTGAATGTAATGACTTTATATAATGTAAGAATGTACTTTAATCGAACTGTAAGGGACAATCATAAGCGAATGGGAAGTAATCCATAATCGCAATCATAATTGTAATAAACCCAAACAAAAATGATATCGCCTTCAGAAATGAAGACGTGACAAAAAAAAATAAGATTAGTTTTTATTTTTTATTTATTTTTTTTATTATTTTTATTTTTATTTGGAAACTTTCAAACACCTGATCGTGTTTAAAAGGGGGGGAAACTTAACCTCCAACTGCCATCCCCCAACATTCAGGCATATTTTATACATGTATTGTAAAATGAAGAGGACTTCATTACGAGACTCTGCCTTGTCACTGCCAAGAGACTCCCCTGGTAGCAGCCTCGCTGCGGGGAGGGAGGTCGAACCTCTACCCCTGTAAATTCAGAGCAGTACCTGTATATTTTTAAGAAGTAAAGTAACAGTAAGAGAAACTTTTTATTTTCCCCTCGAGTTGGGCTATCGTCAAAGGAACTTAGTAAAGTCGAAAAGTATAAAGTATCAGAGAAAGAATTAGAAAATTATAGAAGAAAAGTATCAGAAGAAATGTCCGTTGCTTGCCTCCCTAACTAGAACCCCCTTCGAATCCGAACCGACAAAGGCCCATAAAGGGGGGGGTTAACAGATTTGGCGACCCTATAGCCAGGATAAACACATAGAAGAAGGAAGGGTCTAACAGAGCTGGCGACCCTTTACCAGGATAAGAAGAAGATTTATAAAAGAAGATTTATAAAAGAAGATTTATAAAAGAAGATTTATAAAAGAAGATTTATAAAAGAAGATTTATAAAGAAGATTTATAAAGAAGATTTATAAAGAAGATTTATAAAAGAAGATTTATAAAAGAAGATTTATAAAAGAAGATTTATAAAAGAAGATTTATAAAAGAAGATTTATAAAAGAAGATTTATCAGGATAAAACCATTTGACCGGCGTGTCACGACTTCTAGTTCGTAACATCCACCCTTGACCGGTGTGTCACGACTCCAAGTTCTCTACGCCTAGTTTTCATCCAAGAACAAGTGGCCAGCAAGACACGTCTTCAGGACACGTCTCTGAGGATTTTGCCAGTAGAACTTTTGGTTAAGTACATTTTGTTTTTTTAAGTAATTTATAAACACTTGAAAAAAATCAGTATTATTAACAGTTAATAATGAGTATCAAGTCAGAATTTACACAAAACACAGTGAACATTTCAGACACCAGTGATACATTTTTTTTAGTGAAAACAGTAATTGTAACAGAGTTAAATGTAAGAGAAGTTAAATGTAAGAGGGAATTAATTTCAGAGAGAATTAATTTCAGAGAGAGTTAATTTCAGAGAGAGTTTATTGTAACAGAAAGTTTATTGTAACAGAAAGTTTATTGTAACAGAAAGTTTATTGTAACAGAAAGTTTATTGTAACAGAAAGTTTATTGTAACAGAGTTAATTTCAAAAGAGAGTTAATTTCAAAAGAGAGTTAATTTCAAGAGAGAGTTAATTTCAAGAGAGAGTTAATTTCAAGAGAGAGTTAATTTCAAGAGAGAGTTAATTTCAAGAGAGAGTTAATTTCAAGAGAGAGTTAATTTCAAGAGAGAGTTAATTTCAAGAGAGAGTTAATTTCAAGAGAGAGTTAATTTCAGAGTTATTGTCACTGTTATATTCAGTATAGAATAATTTTATTTTATGTACCAAACATAATAATACCAGAGTGAAATGTTGTTTACATTTTATATTTTGTTTGCAAATTTTTTTCAATTACTGAATTGAATTGACTTGCAAATTAAGAGAGAGAGAGTTTACAGAGAGTTTATAGATTTAGAGAGATATTTGAAGTCAGTTTTAGTTGCAAAGAAGTTGCAAGTCAGTTTTAGTTGCAAAGAAGTTGCAAGTCAGTTTTAGTTGCAAAGAAGTTGCAAGTCAGTTTTCGTTGCAAACAAGTTGCAAGTCAGTTTTCGTTGCAAACAAGTTGCAAGTAAGTTTTCGTTGCAAACAAGTTGCAAGTCAGTTTTCGTTGCAAATAAGTTGCAAGTCAGTTTTGAAGTCAGTTTTCGTTGCAAACAAGTTGCAAGTCAGTTTTGAAGTCAGTTTTCGTTGCAAACAAGTTGCAAGTCAGTTTTGAAGTCAGTTTTCGTTGCAAATAAGTTGCAAGTCAGTTTTGAAGTCAGTTTTCGTTGCAAACAAGTTGCAAGTCAGTTTTGAAGTCAGTTTTCGTTGCAAATAAGTTGCAAGTCAGTTTTGAAGTCAGTTTTCGTTGCAAATAAGTTGCAAGTCAGTTTTGAAGTCAGTTTTCGTTGCAAATAAGTTGCAAGTCAGTTTTCGTTGCAAATAAGTTGCAAATCAGTTTTCAGTGGTTGCATCCAAAAGGGACAACCAAACCCCAGAGATTTATAAAGATACTCGAAGTAGTTTCGAGTCAGTTTTATTTGCAAATAAGTTGCAAATCAGTTTCCAGAAGGTTGCGCCAAGATGGACAACCGCCCCAGAGATTTATAGAAATACTTGATAAGAGGTCAAGTCAGAAGGTTGCGCCAAGAAGGGACAACCGCCCCAGAGATTTGTAGAAATACTTGATAAGAGGTCAAGTCAGAAGGTTGCGCCAAAAGGGACAACCGCCCCAGAGATTTATAGAAATACTTGATAAGAGGTCAAGTCAGAAGGTTGCGCCAAAAGGGACAACCGCCCCAGAGATTTATAGAAATACTTGACAAGAGGTCAAGTCAGAAGGTTGCGCCAAGATGGACAACCGCCCCAGAGATTTATAGAAATACTTGACAAGAGGTCAAGTCAGAAGGTTGCGCCAAGATGGACAACCGCCCCAGAGATTTATAGAAATACTTGACAAGAGGTCAAGTCAGAAGGTTGCGCCAAAAGGGACAACCGCCCCAGAGATTTATAGAAATACTTGATAAGAGGTCAAGTCAGAAGGTTGCGCCAAAAGGGACAACCGCCCCAGGATTTGTAGAAATACTTGATAAGAGGTCAAGTCAGAAGGTTGCGCCAAAAGGGACAACCGCCCCAGAGATTTATAGAAATACTTGGTAAGAGGTCAAGTCAATAGGTTGCATCCAAGAGGACAACCGCCCTAGTTTGAAGAAGTTAGTTTTGAAGAAGTTAGTTTGAAGAAGTTAGTTTTGAAGAAGTTAGTTTTGAAGAAGTTAGTTTGAAGAAGTTAGTTTTGAAGAGTTAGTTTTGAAGAAGTTAGTTTTGAAGAAGTTAGTTTTGAAGAAGTTAGTTTTGAAGAAGTTAGTTTTGAAGAAGTTAGTTTTGAAGAAGTTAGTTTTGAAGAAGTTAGTTTTGAAGAAGTTAGTTTTTAAGTCCCAAGTCATTTCAATGCAGTCAATTGAATTCAACTTTTTCTTTGTAAGTTAAGAGAATTTAATTTAAGAAAATGTAAAGCGAATTTAATTCAACCTGAATTGACCGGGTTGCGTCTTTAGTTAACCTTTCTTTGTTTTGTTGTAAGAAGGAAATGGACCGATTTGTCTTTTCTCTTTTTCATGCCATTGTTGCGTATAAAAATATATAGGTAAAATGACATATTTTATTGTTGGCAACCAAAACCGTTTTTACAAATGTTGGTAACGAGTTTTATAATTATTGCGATATGATGACAAAATAGTGTAATAATTAATCGATCATGTACCTAATTTATCTTGCTCTGTATGGTCGGGAAATTTACCCGTAGGACCGCACATGGCCCTAAATTTCAGTTGTGTTTATTCTTTTTTGTCATTTAATTTTAATAAACTTCTACACAATAAACATATGTATTTATCATATGCAAACAAGTTTTCAGACTAAAATATCAAATAATTCAAATTCTATCAACATTCAACGAAAGAGTATGATTTTTCTACTTAACATGCAAAAAATTATTAAACCTTTTTAATATTTTTTTTAGTATATAAAAAAATAATTTTTAATGTAAAATTTACCTGAAATTATTAAAAGAAAAGATTGTTCGAAATGCTTTCCTTCCATTTCAATAACACTTTTTATTCTTGGCCGAAACTCATCTAAGGTTCGATTTACTTTTATTTTTAATAATATTATAAAATTATGTTTAGCTCATTAAAATGCATAAATTGATTTATATTTTTAATTTGTATTCTTAACTTTCTTAATTCAATTATCGTACCGATACTTCTGGTTAATGTTTATATAGTTCATATATAGCTAGGAATGTTACTAGTCGAATTTAATTCCATCTTCAAAAATTCAATTTTTAAACCGTGAGATTTACTTTCATCAATTGTAAGTCCTCTAAGTACATTTCTTTGTATTACCTTAATACGTGGAACTGATTTAATTAAATACTTAAATACTACCTTGAACTTAAAGGATTTTATAATAATAATGATAATAATAATAATAACAACAATAATTGACTCAAAAGATTTTATAACCCTAAAACCCATCTTAAATTATTATACATTATTTTTAAACTTTGTTAATTCAAAAACCTTCCAAATCTCTACACATACACACGCATGTATGCGCACTATATATATATATATATATATATATATATACACAAACCTTATGCTAAAATCATTGGATGTCACAATAAACTATTTCATAGCGTGAAAGTGCTAACTATGCTATTTATATAGTCCTACGCATTTTTGCTTACTATATATAAATTTTTGCTCAGGCGTTTATTCAGTTAATTTAAGAATCCTCTCCGCTAATCTATCCCTCAAATTTATAAGATACACACTTTGTATCTAATACACACACATACACACTAGACCACAGGTCTATACATCATCCATTACGTAATTCGATTTTTACCTACAATAGTCAATAAAATTAGTTATAGACTGCACGATCAGGGTAACTTTGGAAAATAATTTATATTTTTCCCTTTTACCTACTATTCAGTATGTATGTAATTTTCCCACAGAAATTTTTTTAAATTAACAATACATTCTTTGTCTAGCGTAATTGTTTGTCTAAAATTGAAGTATTAATCTTTGAATTTTTATATTATATAATAACTCACTTGTTCTGTATAAAAATTTGTAATGTAAAGAAAAAAATTCGTCACCTAACTTGAATTAGTTAGAATGTTATTTTCTCATTTGTATTGTATTAATGATACCCTATTAGATTATTGTATAAATATCGTTTTTTAAAAAAAAAAGGGGAGAGCAATGTAAAAATGAAATGAATCCATATTCATTTTTACATAAGAACCAAAATCGCTTAACGCGAGTTTGGATAATAATTTTACTTGTGGCTTCCTATTTTGTTCGTGTCAAAACCCTACGATCTACCATACCTATGGTTTAGTCGTATCCATTTTCATTTTTATAGAAGTTATTATAATTAATTATGATTGTCTTGCATCTCACCCTCGACCCTAGATTATACATACGCATTGCATATAAGAGGATTGGAACCAGTAGTTGTGCTTCTTAGTCTTGATACCCACTCTGTCTTAATTCGTTTCTTTAGGTCTCCTAATAATGATTTACAGTTATACTGCGTATGACATAATGTGAATAACTATGAAGTCATAAAGTAACTTAATTCTCTTCACGTTTTCCATACCTTGAACACTGAATCACGTTTAGTATTTGGACATCTTCCGTATTGAATGTATGGTAAATTCCTTAATAATAATAATAATAATAATAATAATAATAATAATAAAAAAGAAACCATTCTCTATACATCATTAGTTATGTTGCTTCCTACCTATTGTCTACTGATACCTATCAACCTATCAGTCCATATTTTACGCGTCTATATTACGCACACAACCTATTCTGTTACTTACATGTAAAATACGTCCACATGTATTTTTTTCTTTTAAGTGCGTTCACCCTCAACTCTCATTAGGCTTACAGTAGTTAAATGCTCAAATTCGCGAATCAGCAGAACCGAACGTTTCTAAGATAAACAACATCTTTCGCTTGATCCAAATCTATAACATATAATGTAATATAACATATTATGTATATAAATTATCTTGTCATGTCTCATGTACTTGTGTTGTACTAATAACCATATATATAATAACCATAATAATCTGACCATATAATCTGACCATATAATCTGACCATATAATCTGACCATATAATCTAACCATATAATCTAACCATATATTATATATAAAAAACACTGTAAAAATGGTAACGACGTAATGTACTTCAATGAAACTATAATTGAATGTAATGACTTTATATAATGTAAGAATGTACTTTAATCGAACTGTAAGGGACAATCATAAGCGAATGGGAAGTAATCCATAATCGCAATCATAATTGTAATAAACCCAAACAAAAATGATATCGCCTTCAGAAATGAAGACGTGACAAAAAAAAATAAGATTAGTTTTTATTTTTATTTATTTTTTTTATTATTATTTTTATTTGGAAACTTTCAAACACCTGATCGTGTTTAAAAGGGGGGAAACTTAACCTCCAACTGCCATCCCCAACATTCAGGCATATTTTATACATGTATTTGTAAAATGAAGAGGACTTCATTACGAGACTCTGCCTTGGTCACTGCTAAGAGACTCCCCTGGTTAGCAGCCTCGCTGCGGGAGGGAGGTCGAACCTCTACCCCTGTAAATTCAGAGCAGTACCTGTATATTTTTAAGAAGTAAATTTACAGTAAGAGAAACTTTTTATTTTCCCCCTCGAGTTGGGCTATCGTCAAAGGAACTTAGTAAAGTCGAAAAGTTATAAAGTATCAGAGAAAGAATTAGAAAATTATAGAAGAAAAGTATCAGAAGAAATGTCCGTTGCTTGCCTCCCTAACTAGAACCCCTTCGAATCCGAACCGACAAAGGCCCATAAAGGGGGGGGTTAACAGATTTGGCGACCCTATAGCCAGGATAAAACATAGAAGAAGGAAGGGTCTAACAGAGCTGGCGACCCTTTACCAGGATAAGAAGAAGATTTATAAAAGAAGATTTATAAAAGAAGATTTATAAAAGAAGATTATAAAAGAAGATTTATAAAAGAAGATTTATAAAGAAGATTTATAAAGAAGATTATAAAGAGATATAAAGAAGATTTAAAAAGAAGATTTATAAAAGAAGATTTATAAAAGAAGATTTATAAAAGAAGATTTATCAGGATAAAACCATTTGACCGGCGTGTCACGACTTCTAGTTCGTAACATCCACCCTGACCGGTGTGTCACGACTCCAAGTTCTCTACGCCTAGTTTTCATCCAAGAACAAGTGGCCAGCAAGAACGTCTTCAGGACACGTCTCTGAGGATTTTGCCAGTAGAACTTTTGGTTAAGTACATTTTGTTTTTTAAGTAATTATAAACACTTGAAAAAAATCAGTATTATTAACAGTTAATAATGAGTATCAAGTCAGAATTTACACAAAACACAGTGAACATTCAGACACCAGTGATACATTTTTTTTAGTGAAAACAGTAATTGTAACAGAGTTAAATGTAAGAGAAGTTAAATGTAAGAGGGAATTAATTTCAGAGAGAATTAATTTCAGAGAGAGTTAATTTCAGAGAGAGTTTATTGTAACAGAAAGTTTATTGTAACAGAAAGTTTATTGTAACAGAAAGTTTATTGTAACAGAAAGTTATTGTAACAGAAAGTTTATTGTAACAGAGTTAATTTCAAAAGAGAGTTAATTTCAAAAGAGAGTTAATTTCAAGAGAGAGTTAATTTCAAGAGAGAGTTAATTTCAAGAGAGAGTTAATTTCAAGAGAGAGTTAATTTCAAGAGAGAGTTAATTTCAAGAGAGAGTTAATTTCAAGAGAGAGTAATTTCAAGAGAGAGTTAATTTCAAGAGAGAGTTAATTTCAGAGTTATTGTCACTGTTATATTCAGTATAGAATAATTTTATTTTATGTACCAAACATAATAATACCAGAGTGAAATGTTGTTTACATTTTATATTTTTGTTTGCAAATTTTTTCAATTACTGAATTGAATTGACTTGCAAATTAAGAGAGAGAGAGTTTACAGAGAGTTTATAGATTTAGAGAGATATTTGAAGTCAGTTTTAGTTGCAAAGAAGTTGCAAGTCAGTTTTAGTTGCAAAGAAGTTGCAAGTCAGTTTTAGTTGCAAAGAAGTTGCAAGTCAGTTTTCGTTGCAAACAAGTTGCAAGTCAGTTTTCGTTGCAAACAAGTTGCAAGTAAGTTTTCGTTGCAAACAAGTTGCAAGTCAGTTTCGTTGCAAATAAGTTGCAAGTCAGTTTTGAAGTCAGTTTTCGTTGCAAACAAGTTGCAAGTCAGTTTTGAAGTCAGTTTTCGTTGCAAACAAGTTGCAAGTCAGTTTTGAAGTCAGTTTTCGTTGCAAATAAGTTGCAAGTCAGTTTTGAAGTCAGTTTTCGTTGCAAACAAGTTGCAAGTCAGTTTTGAAGTCAGTTTTCGTTGCAAATAAGTTGCAAGTCAGTTTTGAAGTCAGTTTTCGTTGCAAATAAGTTGCAAGTCAGTTTTGAAGTCAGTTTTCGTTGCAAATAAGTTGCAAGTCAGTTTTCGTTGCAAATAAGTTGCAAATCAGTTTTCAGTTGGTTGCATCCAAAAGGGACAACCAAACCCCAGAGATTTATAAGATACTCGAAGTAGTTTCGAGTCAGTTTTATTTGCAAATAAGTTGCAAATCAGTTTCCAGAAGGTTGCGCCAAGATGGACAACCGCCCAGAGATTTATAGAAATACTTGATAAGAGGTCAAGTCAGAAGGTTGCGCCAAGAAGGGACAACCGCCCCAGAGATTTGTAGAAATACTTGATAAGAGGTCAAGTCAGAAGGTTGCGCCAAAAGGGACAACCGCCCCAGAGATTTATAGAAATACTTGATAAGAGGTCAAGTCAGAAGGTTGCGCCAAAAGGGACAACCGCCCCAGAGATTTATAGAAATACTTGACAAGAGGTCAAGTCAGAAGGTTGCGCCAAGATGGACAACCGCCCCAGAGATTTATAGAAATACTTGACAAGAGGTCAAGTCAGAAGGTTGCGCCAAGATGGACAACCGCCCCAGAGATTTATAGAAATACTTGACAAGAGGTCAAGTCAGAAGGTTGCGCCAAAAGGGACAACCGCCCCAGTGATTTATAGAAATACTTGATAAGAGGTCAAGTCAGAAGGTTGCGCCAAAAGGGACAACCGCCCCAGGGATTTGTGGAAATACTTGATAAGAGGTCAAGTCAGAAGGTTGCGCCAAAAGGGACAACCGCCCCAGAGATTTATAGAAATACTTGGTAAGAGGTCAAGTCAATAGGTTGCATCCAAGAGGGACAACCGCCCTAGTTTTGAAGAAGTTAGTTTTGAAGAAGTTAGTTATGAAGAAGTTAGTTTTGAAGAAGTTAGTTTTGAAGAAGTTAGTTTTGAAGAAGTTAGTTTTGAAGAGGTTAGTTTTGAAGAAGTTAGTTTTGAAGAAGTTAGTTTTGAAGAAGTTAGTTTTGAAGAAGTTAGTTTTGAAGAAGTTAGTTTTGAAGAAGTTAGTTTTGAAGAAGTTAGTTTTGAAGAAGTTAGTTTTTAAGTCCCAAGTCATTTCAATGCAGTCAATTGAATTCAACTTTTTCTTTGTAAGTTAAGAGAATTTAATTTAAGAAAATGTAAAGCGAATTTAATTCAACCTGAATTGACCGGGTTGCGTCTTTAGTTAACCTTTCTTTGTTTTGTTGTAAGAAGGAAATGGACCGATTTGTCTTTTCTCTTTTTCATGCCATTGTTGCGTATAAAAATATATAGGTAAATGACATATTTTATTGTTGGCAACCAAAACCGTTTTTACAAATGTTGGTAACGAGTTTTATAATTATTGCGATTATATGATGACAAAAATAGTGTAATAATTAATCGATCATGTACCTAATTTATCTTGCTCTGTATGGTCGGGAAATTTACCCGTAGGACCGCACATGGCCCTAAATTTCAGTTGTGTTTATTCTTTTTTGTCATTTAATTTTAATAAACTTCTACACAATAAAGCATATGTATTTATCATATGCAAACAAGTTTTCAGACTAAAATATCAAATAATTCAAATTCTATCAACATTCAACGAAAGAGTATGATTTTTCTACTTAACATGCAAAAAATTATTAAACCTTTTTAATATTTTTTTTTTAGTATAAAAAAAAAAATAATTTTTAATGTAAAATTTACCTGAAATTATTAAAAGAAAAGATTGTTCGAAATGCTTTCCTTCCATTTCAATAACACTTTTTATTCTTGGCCGAAACTCATCTAAGGTTCGATTTACTTTTATTTTTAATAATATTATAAAATTATGTTTAGCTCATTAAAATGCATAAATGATTTATATTTTTAATTTGTATTACTTAACTTTCTTAATTCAATTATCGTACCGATACTTCTGGTTAATGTTTATATAGTTCATATATAGCTAGGAATGTTACTAGTCGAATTTAACTCCATCTTCAAAAATTCAATTTTTAAACCGTGAGATTTACTTTCATCAATTGTAAGTCCTCTAAGTACATTTCTTTGTATTACCTTAATACGTGGAACTGATTTAATTAAATACTTAAATACTACCTTGAACTTAAAGGATTTTATAATAATAATGATATAATAATAATAACAACAATAATTGACTCAAAAGATTTTATAACCCTAAAACCCATCTTAAATTATTATACATTATTTTTAAACTTTGTTAATTCAAAAACCTTCCAAATCTCTACACATACACACGCATGTATGCGCACTATATATATATATATATATATATATATACACAAACCTTATGCTAAAATCATTGGATGTCACAATAAACTATTTCATAGCGTGAAAGTGCTAACTATGCTATTTATATAGTCCTACGCATTTTTGCTTACTATATATAAATTTTGCTCAGGCGTTTATTCAGTTAATTTAAGAATCCTCTCCGCTAATCTATCCCTCAAATTTATAAGATACACACTTTGTATCTAATAACACACATACACACTAGACCACAGGTCTATACATCATCCATTACGTAATTCGATTTTTACCTACAATAGTCAATAAAATTAGTTATAGACTGCACGATCAGGGTAACTTTGGAAAATAATTTATATTTTTCCCTTTTACCTACTATTCAGTATGTATGTAATTTTCCCCACAGAAATTTTCTTTTAAATTAACAATAGCATTCTTTGTCTAGCGTAATTGTTTGTCTAAAATTGAAGTATTAATCTTTGAATTTTTTATATTATATAATAACTCACTTGTTCTGTATAAAAATTTGTAATGTAAAGAAAAAAATTCGTCACCTAACTTGAATTAGTTAGAATGTTATTTTCTCATTGTATTGTATTAATGATACCCTATTAGATTATTGTATAAATATCGTTTTTTAAAAAAAAAAGGGGAGAGCAATGTAAAAATGAAATGAATCCATATTCATTTTTACATAAGAACCAAAATCGCTTAACGCGAGTTTGGATAATAATTTTACTTGTGGCTTCCTATTTTTGTTCGTTTGTTGTCAAAACCCTACGATCTACCATACCTATGGTTTAGTCGTATCCATTTTCATTTATTATAGAAGTTATTATAATTAATTATGATTGTCTTGCATCTCACCCTCGACCCTAGATTATACATACGCATTGCATATAAGAGGATTGGAACCAGTAGTTGTGCTTCTTAGTCCTTGATACCCACTCTGTCTTTAATTCGTTTCTTTAGGTCCTCCCTAATAATGACTTACAGTTATACTGCACGTATGACATAATGTGAATAACTATGAAGTCATAAAGTAACTTAATTCTCTTCACGTTTTCCATACCTTGAACACTGAATCACGTTTAGTATTTGGACATCTTCCGTATTGAATGTATGGTAAATTCCTTAATAATAATAATAATAATAATAATAATAATAATAATAATAAAAAGAAACATTCTCTATACATCATTAGTTATGTTGCTTCCTACCTATTGTCTACTGATACCTATCAACCTATCAGTCCATATTTTACGCGTCTATATTACGCACACAACCTATTCTGTTACTTACATGTAAAATACGTCCACATGTATTTTTTTCTTTTAAGTGCGTTCACCCTCAACTCTCATTAGGCTTACAGTAGTTAAATGCTCAAATTCGCGAATCAGCAGAACCGAACGTTTCTAAGATAAACAACATCTTTCGCTTTGATCCAAATCTATAACATATAATGTAATATAACATATTATGTATATAAATTATCTTGTCATGTCTCATGTATTGTGTTGTACTAATAACCATATATATAATAACCATATATAATCTGACCATATAATCTGACCATATAATCTGACCATATAATCTGACCATATAATCTAACCATATAATCTAACCATATATATATATATAAAAACACTGTAAAAATGGTAACGACGTAATGTACTTCAATGAAACTATAATTGAATGTAATGACTTTATATAATGTAAGAATGTACTTTAATCGAACTGTAAGGGACAATCATAAGCGAATGGGAAGTAATCCATAATCGCAATCATAATTGTAATAAACCCAAACAAAAATGATATCGCCTTCAGAAATGAAGACGTGACAAAAAAAAATAAGATTAGTTTTTATTTTTTATTTATTTTTTTTATTATTTTTATTTTTATTTGGAAACTTTCAAACACCTGATCGTGTTTAAAAGGGGGGGAAACTTAACCTCCAACTGCCATCCCCCAACATTCAGGCATATTTTATACATGTATTTGTAAAATGAAGAGGACTTCATTACGAGACTCTGCCTTGGTCACTGCCAAGAGACTCCCCTGGTTAGCAGCCTCGCTGCGGGGAGGGAGGTCGAACCTCTACCCCTGTAAATTCAGAGCAGTACCTGTATATTTTTAAGAAGTAAATTTACAGTAAGAGAAACTTTTTATTTTCCCCCTCGAGTTGGGCTATCGTCAAAGGAACTTAGTAAAGTCGAAAAGTTATAAAGTATCAGAGAAAGAATTAGAAAATTATAGAAGAAAAGTATCAGAAGAAATGTCCGTTGCTTGCCTCCCTAACTAGAACCCCCTTCGAATCCGAACCGACAAAGGCCCATAAAGGGGGGGGTTAACAGATTTGGCGACCCTATAGCCAGGATAAACACATAGAAGAAGGAAGGGTCTAACAGAGCTGGCGACCCTTTACCAGGATAAGAAGAAGATTTATAAAAGAAGATTTATAAAAGAAGATTTATAAAAGAAGATTTATAAAAGAAGATTTATAAAGAAGATTTATAAAGAAGATTTATAAAGAAGATTTATAAAAGAAGATTTATAAAAGAAGATTTATAAAAGAAGATTTATAAAAGAAGATTTATAAAAGAAGATTTATCAGGATAAAACCATTTGACCGGCGTGTCACGACTTCTAGTTCGTAACATCCACCCTTGACCGGTGTGTCACGACTCCAAGTTCTCTACGCCTAGTTTTCATCCAAGAACAAGTGGCCAGCAAGACACGTCTTCAGGACACGTCTCTGAGGATTTTGCCAGTAGAACTTTTGGTTAAGTACATTTTGTTTTTTTAAGTAATTTATAAACACTTGAAAAAAATCAGTATTATTAACAGTTAATAATGAGTATCAAGTCAGAATTTACACAAAACACAGTGAACATTTCAGACACCAGTGATACATTTTTTTTAGTGAAAACAGTAATTGTAACAGAGTTAAATGTAAGAGAAGTTAAATGTAAGAGGGAATTAATTTCAGAGAGAATTAATTTCAGAGAGAGTTAATTTCAGAGAGAGTTTATTGTAACAGAAAGTTTATTGTAACAGAAAGTTTATTGTAACAGAAAGTTTATTGTAACAGAAAGTTTATTGTAACAGAGTTAATTTCAAAAGAGAGTTAATTTCAAAGAGAGAGAGAGTTAATTTCAAGAGAGAGTTAATTTCAAGAGAGAGTTAATTTCAAGAGAGAGTTAATTTCAAGAGAGAGTTAATTTCAAGAGAGAGTTAATTTCAAGAGAGAGTTAATTTCAAGAGAGAGTTAATTTCAAGAGAGAGTTAATTTCAGAGTTATTGTCACTGTTATATTCAGTATAGAATAATTTTATTTTATGTACCAAACATAATAATACCAGAGTGAAATGTTGTTTACATTTTATATTTTGTTTGCAAATTTTTTTCAATTACTGAATTGAATTGACTTGCAAATTAAGAGAGAGAGAGTTTACAGAGAGTTTATAGATTTAGAGAGATATTTGAAGTCAGTTTTAGTTGCAAAGAAGTTGCAAGTCAGTTTTAGTTGCAAAGAAGTTGCAAGTCAGTTTTAGTTGCAAAGAAGTTGCAAGTCAGTTTTCGTTGCAAACAAGTTGCAAGTCAGTTTTCGTTGCAAACAAGTTGCAAGTAAGTTTTCGTTGCAAACAAGTTGCAAGTCAGTTTTCGTTGCAAATAAGTTGCAAGTCAGTTTTGAAGTCAGTTTTCGTTGCAAACAAGTTGCAAGTCAGTTTTGAAGTCAGTTTTCGTTGCAAACAAGTTGCAAGTCAGTTTTGAAGTCAGTTTTCGTTGCAAATAAGTTGCAAGTCAGTTTTGAAGTCAGTTTTCGTTGCAAACAAGTTGCAAGTCAGTTTTGAAGTCAGTTTTCGTTGCAAATAAGTTGCAAGTCAGTTTTGAAGTCAGTTTTCGTTGCAAATAAGTTGCAAGTCAGTTTTGAAGTCAGTTTTCGTTGCAAATAAGTTGCAAGTCAGTTTTCGTTGCAAATAAGTTGCAAATCAGTTTTCAGTTGGTTGCATCCAAAAGGGACAACCAAACCCCAGAGATTTATAAAGATACTCGAAGTAGTTTCGAGTCAGTTTTATTTGCAAATAAGTTGCAAATCAGTTTCCAGAAGGTTGCGCCAAGATGGACAACCGCCCCAGAGATTTATAGAAATACTTGATAAGAGGTCAAGTCAGAAGGTTGCGCCAAGAAGGGACAACCGCCCCAGAGATTTGTAGAAATACTTGATAAGAGGTCAAGTCAGAAGGTTGCGCCAAAAGGGACAACCGCCCCAGAGATTTATAGAAATACTTGATAAGAGGTCAAGTCAGAAGGTTGCGCCAAAAGGGACAACCGCCCCAGAGATTTATAGAAATACTTGACAAGAGGTCAAGTCAGAAGGTTGCGCCAAGATGGACAACCGCCCCAGAGATTTATAGAAATACTTGACAAGAGGTCAAGTCAGAAGGTTGCGCCAAGATGGACAACCGCCCCAGAGATTTATAGAAATACTTGACAAGAGGTCAAGTCAGAAGGTTGCGCCAAAAGGGACAACCGCCCCAGAGATTTATAGAAATACTTGATAAGAGGTCAAGTCAGAAGGTTGCGCCAAAAGGGACAACCGCCCCAGGATTTGTGGAAATACTTGATAAGAGGTCAAGTCAGAAGGTTGCGCCAAAAGGGACAACCGCCCCAGAGATTTATAGAAATACTTGTAAGAGGTCAAGTCAATAGGTTGCATCCAAGAGGGACAACCGCCCTAGTTTTGAAGAAGTTAGTTTTGAAGAAGTTAGTTTGAAGAAGTTAGTTTTGAAGAAGTTAGTTTTGAAGAAGTTAGTTTTGAAGAAGTTAGTTTTGAAGAGTTAGTTTTGAAGAAGTTAGTTTTGAAGAAGTTAGTTTTGAAGAAGTTTTTTGAAGAAGTTAGTTTTGAAGAAGTTAGTTTTGAAGAAGTTAGTTTTGAAGAAGTTAGTTTTGAAGAAGTTAGTTTTGAAGAAGTTAGTTTTTAAGTCCCAAGTCATTTCAATGCAGTCAATTGAATTCAACTTTTTCTTTGTAAGTTAAGAGAATTTAATTTAAGAAAATGTAAAGAATTTAATTCAACCTGAATTGACCGGGTTGCGTCTTTAGTTAACCTTTCTTTGTTTTGTTGTAAGAAGGAAATGGACCGATTTGTCTTTTCTCTTTTTCATGCCATTGTTGCGTATAAAAATATATAGGTAAAATGACATATTTTATTGTTGGCAACCAAAACCGTTTTTACAAATGTTGGTAACGAGTTTTATAATTATTGCGATTATATGATGACAAAATAGTGTAATAATTAATCGATCATGTACCTAATTTATCTTGCTCTGTATGGTCGGGAAATTTACCCGTAGGACCGCACATGGCCCTAAATTTCAGTTGTGTTTATTCTTTTTTGTCATTTAATTTTAATAAACTTCTACACAATAAACATATGTATTTATCATATGCAAACAAGTTTTCAGACTAAAATATCAAATAATTCAAATTCTATCAACATTCAACGAAAGAGTATGATTTTTCTACTTAACATGCAAAAAATTATTAAACCTTTTTAATATTTTTTTTTAGTATAAAAAAAAATAATTTTTAATGTAAAATTTACCTGAAATTATTAAAAGAAAAGATTGTTCGAAATGCTTTCCTTCCATTTCAATAACACTTTTTATTCTTGGCCGAAACTCATCTAAGGTTCGATTTACTTTTATTTTTAATAATATTATAAAATTATGTTTAGCTCATTAAAATGCATAAATTGATTTATATTTTTAATTTGTATTCTTAACTTTCTTAATTCAATTATCGTACCGATACTTCTGGTTAATGTTTATATAGTTCATATATAGCTAGGAATGTTACTAGTCGAATTTATTCCATCTTCAAAAATTCAATTTTTAAACCGTGAGATTTACTTTCATCAATTGTAAGTCCTCTAAGTACATTTCTTTGTATTACCTTAATACGTGGAACTGATTTAATTAAATACTTAAATACTACCTTGAACTTAAAGGATTTTATAATAATAATGATAATAATAATAATAACAACAATAATTGACTCAAAAGATTTTATAACCCTAAAACCCATCTTAAATTATTATACATTATTTTTAAACTTTGTTAATTCAAAAACCTTCCAAATCTCTACACATACACACGCATGTATGCGCACTATATATATATATATATATATATATATACACAAACCTTATGCTAAAATCATTGGATGTCACAATAAACTATTTCATAGCGTGAAAGTGCTAACTATGCTATTTATATAGTCCTACGCATTTTTGCTTACTATATATAAATTTTTGCTCAGGCGTTTATTCAGTTAATTTAAGAATCCTCTCCGCTAATCTATCCCTCAAATTTATAAGATACACACTTTGTATCTAATACACACATACACACTAGACCACAGGTCTATACATCATCCATTACGTAATTCGATTTTTACCTACAATAGTCAATAAAATTAGTTATAGACTGCACGATCAGGGTAACTTTGGAAAATAATTTATATTTTTCCCTTTTACCTACTATTCAGTATGTATGTAATTTTCCCCACAGAAATTTTCTTTTTAAATTAACAATAGCATTCTTTGTCTAGCGTAATTGTTTGTCTAAAATTGAAGTATTAATCTTTGAATTTTTTATATTATATAATAACTCACTTGTTCTGTATAAAAATTTGTAATGTAAAGAAAAAAATTCGTCACCTAACTTGAATTAGTTAGAATGTTATTTTCTCATTGTATTGTATTAATGATACCCTATTAGATTATTGTATAAATATCGTTTTTTAAAAAAAAAGGGGAGAGCAATGTAAAAATGAAATGAATCCATATTCATTTTTACATAAGAACCAAAATCGCTTAACGCGAGTTTGGATAATAATTTTACTTGTGGCTTCCTATTTTTGTTCGTGTCAAAACCCTACGATCTACCATACCTATGGTTTAGTCGTATCCATTTTCATTTATTATAGAAGTTATTATAATTAATTATGATTGTCTTGCATCTCACCCTCGACCCTAGATTATACATACGCATTGCATATAAGAGGATTGGAACCAGTAGTTGTGCTTCTTAGTCCTTGATACCCACTCTGTCTTTAATTCGTTTCTTTTAGGTCCTCCCTAATAATGACTTACAGTTATACTGCACGTATGACATAATGTGAATAACTATGAAGTCATAAAGTAACTTAATTCTCTTCACGTTTTCCATACCTTGAACACTGAATCACGTGTTTAGTATTTGGACATCTTCCGTATTGAATGTATGGTAAATTCCTTAATAATAATAATAATAATAATAATAATAATAATAATAATAATAATAAAAAGAAACCATTCTCTATACATCATTAGTTATGTTGCTTCCTACCTATTGTCTACTGATACCTATCAACCTATCAGTCCATATTTTACGCGTCTATATTACGCACACAACCTATTCTGTTACTTACATGTAAAATACGTCCACATGTATTTTTTTCTTTTAAGTGCGTTCACCCTCAACTCTCATTAGGCTTACAGTAGTTAAATGCTCAAATTCGCGAATCAGCAGAACCGAACGTTTCTAAGATAAACAACATCTTTCGCTTTGATCCAAATCTATAACATATAATGTAATATAACATATTATGTATATAAATTATCTTGTCATGTCTCATGTACTTGTGTTGTACTAATAACCATATATATAATAACCATATATAATCTGACCATATAATCTGACCATATAATCTGACCATATAATCTGACCATATAATCTAACCATATAATCTAACCATATATATATATAAAAAACACTGTAAAAATGGTAACGACGTAATGTACTTCAATGAAACTATAATTGAATGTAATGACTTTTATATAATGTAAGAATGTACTTTAATCGAACTGTAAGGGACAATCATAAGCGAATGGGAAGTAATCCATAATCGCAATCATAATTGTAATAAACCCAAACAAAAATGATATCGCCTTCAGAAATGAAGACGTGACAAAAAAAAATAAGATTAGTTTTTATTTTTATTTATTTTTTTATTATTTTATTTTATTTGGAAACTTTCAAACACCTGATCGTGTTTAAAAGGGGGGGAAACTTAACCTCCAACTGCCATCCCCCAACATTCAGGCATATTTTATACATGTATTTGTAAAATGAAGAGGACTTCATTACGAGACTCTGCCTTGGTCACTGCTAAGAGACTCCCCTGGTTAGCAGCCTCGCTGCGGGGAGGGAGGTCGAACCTCTACCCCTGTAAATTCAGAGCAGTACCTGTATATTTTTAAGAAGTAAATTTACAGTAAGAGAAACTTTTTATTTTCCCCCTCGAGTTGGGCTATCGTCAAAGGAACTTAGTAAAGTCGAAAAGTTATAAAGTATCAGAGAAAGAATTAGAAAATTATAGAAGAAAAGTATCAGAAGAAATGTCCGTTGCTTGCCTCCCTAACTAGAACCCCCTTCGAATCCGAACCGACAAAGGCCATAAAGGGGGGGTTAACAGATTTGGCGACCCTATAGCCAGGATAAACACATAGAAGAAGGAAGGGTCTAACAGAGCTGGCGACCCTTTACCAGGATAAGAAGAAGATTTATAAAAGAAGATTTATAAAAGAAGATTTATAAAAGAAGATTTATAAAAGAAGATTTATAAAAGAAGATTTATAAAGAAGATTTATAAAGAAGATTTATAAAGAAGATTTATAAAAGAAGATTTATAAAAGAAGATTTATAAAAGAAGATTTATAAAAGAAGATTTATAAAAGAAGATTTATCAGGATAAAACCATTTGACCGGCGTGTCACGACTTCTAGTTCGTAACATCCACCCTTGACCGGTGTGTCACGACTCCAAGTTCTCTACGCCTAGTTTTCATCCAAGAACAAGTGGCCAGCAAGACACGTCTTCAGGACACGTCTCTGAGGATTTTGCCAGTAGAACTTTTGGTTAAGTACATTTTGTTTTTTTAAGTAATTTATAACACTTGAAAAAAATCAGTTATTAACAGTTAATAATGAGTATCAAGTCAGAATTTACACAAAACACAGTGAACATTTCAGACACCAGTGATACATTTTTTTAGTGAAAACAGTAATTGTAACAGAGTTAAATGTAAGAGAAGTTAAATGTAAGAGGGAATTAATTTCAGAGAGAATTAATTTCAGAGAGAGTTAATTTCAGAGAGAGTTTATTGTAACAGAAAGTTTATTGTAACAGAAAGTTTATTGTAACAGAAAGTTTATTGTAACAGAAAGTTTATTGTAACAGAAAGTTTATTGTAACAGAGTTAATTTCAAAAGAGAGTTAATTTCAAAAGAGAGTTAATTTCAAGAGAGAGTTAATTTCAAGAGAGAGTTAATTTCAAGAGAGAGTTAATTTCAAGAGAGAGTTAATTTCAAGAGAGAGTTAATTTCAAGAGAGAGTTAATTTCAAGAGAGAGTTAATTTCAAGAGAGAGTTAATTTCAAGAGAGAGTTAATTTCAGAGTTATTGTCACTGTTATATTCAGTATAGAATAATTTTATTTTATGTACCAAACATAATAATACCAGAGTGAAATGTTGTTTACATTTTATATTTTTGTTTGCAAATTTTTTTCAATTACTGAATTGAATTGACTTGCAAATTAAGAGAGAGAGAGTTTACAGAGAGTTTATAGATTTAGAGAGATATTTGAAGTCAGTTTTAGTTGCAAAGAAGTTGCAAGTCAGTTTTAGTTGCAAAGAAGTTGCAAGTCAGTTTTAGTTGCAAAGAAGTTGCAAGTCAGTTTTCGTTGCAAACAAGTTGCAAGTCAGTTTTCGTTGCAAACAAGTTGCAAGTAAGTTTTCGTTGCAAACAAGTTGCAAGTCAGTTTTCGTTGCAAATAAGTTGCAAGTCAGTTTTGAAGTCAGTTTTCGTTGCAAACAAGTTGCAAGTCAGTTTTGAAGTCAGTTTTCGTTGCAAACAAGTTGCAAGTCAGTTTTGAAGTCAGTTTTCGTTGCAAATAAGTTGCAAGTCAGTTTTGAAGTCAGTTTTCGTTGCAAACAAGTTGCAAGTCAGTTTTGAAGTCAGTTTTCGTTGCAAATAAGTTGCAAGTCAGTTTTGAAGTCAGTTTTCGTTGCAAATAAGTTGCAAGTCAGTTTTGAAGTCAGTTTTCGTTGCAAATAAGTTGCAAGTCAGTTTTCGTTGCAAATAAGTTGCAAATCAGTTTTCAGTTGGTTGCATCCAAAAGGGACAACCAAACCCAGAGATTTATAAAGATACTCGAAGTAGTTTCGAGTCAGTTTTATTTGCAAATAAGTTGCAAATCAGTTTCCAGAAGGTTGCGCCAAGATGGACAACCGCCCCAGAGATTTATAGAAATACTTGATAAGAGGTCAAGTCAGAAGGTTGCGCCAAGAAGGGACAACCGCCCCAGAGATTTGTAGAAATACTTGATAAGAGGTCAAGTCAGAAGGTTGCGCCAAAAGGGACAACCGCCCCAGAGATTTATAGAAATACTTGATAAGAGGTCAAGTCAGAAGGTTGCGCCAAAAGGGACAACCGCCCCAGAGATTTATAGAAATACTTGACAAGAGGTCAAGTCAGAAGGTTGCGCCAAGATGGACAACCGCCCCAGAGATTTATAGAAATACTTGACAAGAGGTCAAGTCAGAAGGTTGCGCCAAGATGGACAACCGCCCCAGAGATTTATAGAAATACTTGACAAGAGGTCAAGTCAGAAGGTTGCGCCAAAAGGGACAACCGCCCCAGTGATTTATAGAAATACTTGATAAGAGGTCAAGTCAGAAGGTTGCGCCAAAAGGGACAACCGCCCCAGGGATTTGTGGAAATACTTGATAAGAGGTCAAGTCAGAAGGTTGCGCCAAAAGGGACAACCGCCCCAGAGATTTATAGAAATACTTGGTAAGAGGTCAAGTCAATAGGTTGCATCCAAGAGGGACAACCGCCCTAGTTTTGAAGAAGTTAGTTTTGAAGAAGTTAGTTATGAAGAAGTTAGTTTTGAAGAAGTTAGTTTTGAAGAAGTTAGTTTTGAAGAAGTTAGTTTTGAAGAGGTTAGTTTTGAAGAAGTTAGTTTTGAAGAAGTTAGTTTTGAAGAAGTTAGTTTTGAAGAAGTTAGTTTTGAAGAAGTTAGTTTTGAAGAAGTTAGTTTTGAAGAAGTTAGTTTTGAAGAAGTTAGTTTTGAAGAAGTTAGTTTTGAAGAAGTTAGTTTTTAAGTCCCAAGTCATTTCAATGCAGTCAATTGAATTCAACTTTTTCTTTGTAAGTTAAGAGAATTTAATTTAAGAAAATGTAAAGCGAATTTAATTCAACCTGAATTGACCGGGTTGCGTCTTTAGTTAACCTTTCTTTGTTTTGTTGTAAGAGGAAATGGACCGATTTGTCTTTTCTCTTTTTCATGCCATTGTTGCGTATAAAAATATATAGGTAAAATGACATATTTTATTGTTGGCAACCAAAACCGTTTTTACAAATGTTGGTAACGAGTTTTATAATTATTGCGATTATATGATGACAAAATAGTGTAATAATTAATCGATCATGTACCTAATTTATCTTGCTCTGTATGGTCGGGAAATTTACCCGTAGGACCGCACATGGCCCTAAATTTCAGTTGTGTTTATTCTTTTTTGTCATTTAATTTTAATAAACTTCTACACAATAAAGCATATGTATTTATCATATGCAAACAAGTTTTCAGACTAAAATATCAAATAATTCAAATTCTATCAACATTCAACGAAAGAGTATGATTTTTCTACTTAACATGCAAAAAATTATTAAACCTTTTTAATATTTTTTTTTAGTATAAAAAAAAAAATAATTTTTAATGTAAAATTTACCTGAAATTATTAAAAGAAAAGATTGTTCGAAATGCTTTCCTTCCATTTCAATAACACTTTTTATTCTTGGCCGAAACTCATCTAAGGTTCGATTTACTTTTATTTTTAATAATATTATAAAATTATGTTTAGCTCATTAAAATGCATAAATTGATTTATATTTTTAATTTGTATTCTTAACTTTCTTAATTCAATTATCGTACCGATACTTCTGGTTAATGTTTATATAGTTCATATATAGCTAGGAATGTTACTAGTCGAATTTAACTCCATCTTCAAAAATTCAATTTTTAAACCGTGAGATTTACTTTCATCAATTGTAAGTCCTCTAAGTACATTTCTTTGTATTACCTTAATACGTGGAACTGATTTAATTAAATACTTAAATACTACCTTCAACTTAAAGGATTTTATAATAATAATGATAATAATAATAATAACAACAATAATTGACTCAAAAGATTTTATAACCCTAAAACCCATCTTAAATTATTATACATTATTTTTAAACTTTGTTAATTCAAAAACCTTCCAAATCTCTACACATACACACGCATGTATGCGCACTATATATATATATATATATATATATATATACACAAACCTTATGCTAAAATCATTGGATGTCACAATAAACTATTTCATAGCGTGAAAGTGCTAACTATGCTATTTATATAGTCCTACGCATTTTTGCTTACTATATATAAATTTTTGCTCAGGCGTTTATTCAGTTAATTTAAGAATCCTCTCCGCTAATCTATCCCTCAAATTTATAAGATACACACTTTGTATCTAATACACACACATACACACTAGACCACAGGTCTATACATCATCCATTACGTAATTCGATTTTTACCTACAATAGTCAATAAAATTAGTTATAGACTGCACGATCAGGGTAACTTTGGAAAATAATTTATATTTTTCCCTTTTACCTACTATTCAGTATGTATGTAATTTTCCCCACAGAAATTTTCTTTTTAAATTAACAATAGCATTCTTTGTCTAGCGTAATTGTTTGTCTAAAATTGAAGTATTAATCTTTGAATTTTTTATATTATATAATAACTCACTTGTTCTGTATAAAAATTTGTAATGTAAAGAAAAAAATTCGTCACCTAACTTGAATTAGTTAGAATGTTATTTTCTCATTGTATTGTATTAATGATACCCTATTAGATTATTGTATAAATATCGTTTTTTAAAAAAAAAAGGGGAGAGCAATGTAAAAATGAAATGAATCCATATTCATTTTTACATAAGAACCAAAATCGCTTAACGCGAGTTTGGATAATAATTTTACTTGTGGCTTCCTATTTTTGTTCGTGTCAAAACCCTACGATCTACCATACCTATGGTTTAGTCGTATCCATTTTCATTTATTATAGAAGTTATAATTAATTATGATTGTCTTGCATCTCACCCTCGACCCTAGATTATACATACGCATTGCATATAAGAGGATTGGAACCAGTAGTTGTGCTTCTTAGTCCTTGATACCCACTCTGTCTTTAATTCGTTTCTTTTAGGTCCTCCCTAATAATGACTTACAGTTATACTGCACGTATGACATAATGTGAATAACTATGAAGTCATAAAGTAACTTAATTCTCTTCACGTTTTCCATACCTTGAACACTGAATCACGTGTTTAGTATTTGGACATCTTCCGTATTGAATGTATGGTAAATTCCTTAATATAATAATAATAATAATAATAATAATAATAATAATAATAAAAAGAAACCATTCTCTATACATCATTAGTTATGTTGCTTCCTACCTATTGTCTACTGATACCTATCAACCTATCAGTCCATATTTTACGCGTCTATATTACGCACACAACCTATTCTGTTACTTACATGTAAAATACGTCCACATGTATTTTTTTCTTTTAAGTGCGTTCACCCTCAACTCTCATTAGGCTTACAGTAGTTAAATGCTCAAATTCGCGAATCAGCAGAACCGAACGTTTCTAAGATAAACAACATCTTTCGCTTTGATCCAAATCTATAACATATAATGTAATATAACATATTATGTATATAAATTATCTTGTCATGTCTCATGTACTTGTGTTGTACTAATAACCATATATATAATAACCATATATAATCTGACCATATAATCTGACCATATAATCTGACCATATAATCTGACCATATAATCTAACCATATAATCTAACCATATATATATATATAAAAAACACTGTAAAAATGGTAACGACGTAATGTACTTCAATGAAACTATAATTGAATGTAATGACTTTATATAATGTAAGAATGTACTTTAATCGAACTGTAAGGGACAATCATAAGCGAATGGGAAGTAATCCATAATCGCAATCATAATTGTAATAAACCCAAACAAAAATGATATCGCCTTCAGAAATGAAGACGTGACAAAAAAAAATAAGATTAGTTTTTATTTTTTATTTATTTTTTTTATTTTTTTTTTATTGGAAACTTTCAAACACCTGATCGTGTTTAAAAGGGGGGGAAACTTAACCTCCAACTGCCATCCCCCAACATTCAGGCATATTTTATACATGTATTTGTAAAATGAAGAGGACTTCATTACGAGACTCTGCCTTGGTCACTGCCAAGAGACTCCCCTGGTTAGCAGCCTCGCTGCGGGGAGGGAGGTCGAACCTCTACCCCTGTAAATTCAGAGCAGTACCTGTATATTTTTAAGAAGTAAATTTACAGTAAGAGAAACTTTTTATTTTCCCCCTCGAGTTGGGCTATCGTCAAAGGAACTTAGTAAAGTCGAAAAGTTATAAAGTATCAGAGAAAGAATTAGAAAATTATAGAAGAAAAGTATCAGAAGAAATGTCCGTTGCTTGCCTCCCTAACTAGAACCCCCTTCGAATCCGAACCGACAAAGGCCCATAAAGGGGGGAGTTAACAGATTTGGCGTGGTGGAGATGCGGGGCAATCATAATTAATTATAATAACTTCTATAATAAATGAAAATGGATACGACTAAACCATAGGTATGGTAGATCGTAGGGTTTTGACACGAACAAAAATAGGAAGCCACAAGTAAAATTATTATCCAAACTCGCGTTAAGCGATTTTGGTTCTTATGTAAAAATGAATATGGATTCATTTCATTTTTACACTAGCACATTGGTATTACCTGTATACAGGCACAACCTTTAAACCGTTAGTCGTATGACATTGGCAGGCACACCAAACGACTTCTCTCATTAAGAGGATTCAGAAAACATCCCTACTTAATGATTTATCTTGATTCAGTAAAAAGTTAAAAAGTACGCATTTAAAAAAAAAAACTAGTAATTTCAAGGTCGATGCGAGACCCCTAAATATTGATCAATTTTTGTAAAAATGGTACCAATGTGCTAGTATAGTACCAACTAATGGGAAAAACCACGATCACCTATACTTTTCAAAAAAAATTGAAAAGTGGGCCACCCTAATGTTTAGTTTAAATGATAACCCAACTCGCAACAATGGTTGGAAGTTGGATTTTAAGCGGTTTAGGACTAGTGTGTGTGTGGGAATTACTTTACGTATAAGATCTGTCACACGTGGAACAGGTTACCTTCAGAAGTTGTGAACAGTTCCTCTGTGGATCAGTTCAAGAAAAGGTTAGACGAAATCTTGCACACTATTTGAGGGTGTAGAAAATTTTCCATGGCACCCCGTTGCCATTGGTACCTCCTCGGTATGGGCCGCAAGGCCTTTTGAGGTGCTTCTTTTCCTTGTAACTCTCTCTCTCTCTCTCTCATCACACCGCATGGCAATGTATCCATATAACGTTAATAATAACAGAAACTCGAGAAAATATACTCTCTGCCTTCCGCTCTATCCCAAATCCTTTTCTCTTAGTAACCTCTTAATACAAACTAATCTATCATATTTTGCGACTTTTTAACTCTGGTAGGATTCAATTCCATTCCTATAGTGTAAGATACTTAAATTCATGTGTGTATTATGCCATATGATGTGCGTAATAAATAATCATTTTTAAATAGTTGGAACGTTCAAGGTCATCTGTAGTAATCTATACACTACCCCTCAAGCCCACTCTCAACACTTAGATTCCCCCTAAGACACAGGCGTCTTCAAGTAACATGAATGCGTAGAGATCTAAGGTGTTAGATTCAATATTATATAATTTATGTGCTAGGTTTAAGAACGCTGGCATTGAAGGATGGAAGGAAGGGACATTAAAGGGATAATAGGTTTAATGAAGGAAGTGGAATGAGGATGGAGGTAAGCGTTGCTATGTCGAAGGAAACGAGGTTGGGTGGGGAATTACGAAGTACGAAGGGAGGAGGAAAGGGAGCCAGAGATTATTAATCTAATTCTGCCACCACGTTCTCCTGATATGAATCCGATTGAAAACCTTTGGGCAATAATGATTAACGAATGGGAGCAACGCAATGAAAGAACATTTGAAGCACTTTTAGCTCACACGAGGAATAGTTGGGAGAGCTTACGTCGAACACCAAACATTCCCAACAATCTGGCCTCTTCTATGCCGCAACGATTGCAAGAAATTATTGATGCCGGAGGAAGCTATACGAAATACTGATGTTAAAGCCATGACGTAAATGTGTATCGAATATAAAGTATATTTATGTTAATATAGAATTTTATTATATTTTTATGTTTGACATCTATAAAAGTATATATAGTGACCATGAAAAAACTTTACTTATCCTTAGTTAGAATCTTTTGTTGCTATGTCTACGCTCGTGGAGATGATAATATATACATTGTTGAAACAAACTGTGAGAAGGTAGTAGTTTCAGGAAAAAAATAAAAACTGGCAACATCGAGGCCATCACATGTTTATGGGAATTGTCATATGATATGCTACCAATAAACTCTTATATAATAGTATATACAGTATACTATATTACGTAATAATTACGATGAACAAATCAAATGCAAATTTCTCTGATTCACGGCCCACCAGTCTTGCTTTAGACTAATGACTTTCATAAGATGAAATAGGTTACCACTTAAAACAATGGATAAACTATCTATTAGTGAGACGACCGTGATTTCCTCGAAATGCGAGTGCGTGAGAGGTTCACTGAGGAATTTGATCATTAGATTCTTCACGTAGGATATGTATCACAAACAACAATATTGACAACAATTCCCAACAATTACTTAATATCAATCATTGCATTTGAGCAAATAATTTAGACCTGCGTCAAAATAACTTAGGTATCATGCCATGATTTGGGATATTTTCCGAATTAGTCGTTCTCTATAGTCTACAGTATATATTGAGACGGTATAATGTAGTGCCCAGCTAATATTATGATGACTAGGATTGCTCCACAACCATCCCAACATCCCGAAACTTGGTCATTCTGCTTCTTAATCATTTGTATTTTAAACACTAAAATGTAGCAGAAGTGACGTAATAATGGACGTCATTGATGGGGTTAGAGCAATTATGTGCACCAATCCGAACACACCTCCGCTGCCATAAGGACCGCCCATTTATACCTAACAGACTAGCTTGGGACGAGACAGAGGCGCGAGACTTATTGTAAGCACTGTACATCAGAACAAAATAATAAAAAGAAATTAGCAGAAGATTAACAAGCACTGAAAAAGGGCAAAATATATTTTAACAAGTAGTCAGGCAGTTTAGCGTAAAATTTTTGACAGAAGGGGAATGACTGGACCAAAGCAACAAAATTTTTCTGTGGCTCCAGTAGACCATAAACAATGAAATTTTGATAGGGGCCATTAAATCATAATAATTTCTCAACCTCTTTTGATACACAAACTAATTTTTTTAAGCCTATTGGACAAAAGTGCTGAATATGTGGTTTGAAGACAATGTTTGGATGATTTGGACGGTGATAAAATTAATGGAATATCGCCATTACTGTTTATTGTTTATGTTAGGTACATGGTTTTGAAATTTGACCGACAAAATTGAACTACCTTCCATTTATGGTTCCATATATTTTACAAACACAATCTACATGATATACATGTCAAACAACACAACAATTGGAACACGCATAATTTGTTCGTCGATTATTACCTAAATTTTCGAAACTGTATATATGCTGGATTCCATTGCATTATTCAGTCACAGGTTTTCAGTGAATGTGCAATTAACTCATTTGTCACATTTGCAGCTGCAAAGTTCCGTACATTTCCAGCCAGCCTTCTTGCATGAACATCTACCGGTGCAGCCACCTGTGCTTTTGCAGCTACACTTCACCAGCACACTGCAAGCTTTCGATGCCATTGGTAATGTTGTTAATACGGGTATCCACTGTGTATCATTGTCTCTTGTCTCTCCCCATTCCTCTGGAGTAGGGGCTTGCTGCTGAACCTGGTGACTTGTACTCCATATCCCTGATTGGTACGCAGTACATTTCGTCTGTTGCAGCGAAGCATCTTGAGACGGGGGTATGTGTTCCATTGTCCTGTTTTTCTGACAGAAGATGTCTTTTTGTGCCTCATTGACAGAGTCTAGGCTGCTGGTCTTTTCATAGAGGACCACGGTGTACCGGTCAATAAGTTTGAAGGTGCTGTTATCCACATCCAGTTTTTTGAAGGGACTTGTTGCCATGGAGGAGAAGGCTTGCGTTACCTCAAGATAAGACTGCCATGCTTGCCATGCCATTTTCTTCCCTCTTCCAAAGAACGAGACAGTCACATCCTGTGAAACTGTGAAAAGTAGGCAATGCCAGGCATTTTTGTGCTTCAAGAGTTCGAGATACTTGATTAATGTGTAGATAGGTGAAAGTCTTTCCAGTACCCAGAGCTACCCATATATCTGCGGTGGGACATGTGTTCAGTAAGTAATGATACATCCCAATTAGGATGACAATAACATCAGTGTCCACAGTACGAACCAGGCATGTGATGCAGCCACGTGCTAATGCAGCTTGTAGTTAAATGATTATCCTAGTATTCGCTTCCTCGTGATCACACAGTGGCATGGCATGACTTGATCCCTTTACATCTTATCCAGATGTTATGAAAACTTCTTTACCAGCAGGAACGTCTATGTTTGCAATTTTGTCAGACAGAAATACAAAACGTTCCTGCTTGTTAGTGGGATCACGAAGGAATTCTTGCCAGTTTCCAGGAATTTTGCTTTGAGCAGCCACCTTCCTCCGAGTGCCTTTTGCTCTTTTCTCCCTCGTGGACGCCTTAATGCTGTTATTGAGGTATGTGTCCCAGATAACGTCAATTCCCTTAGAAGTCTCCAACTGATTTGTGATGTACGGATTGAAGACATTGCTGGCGTAGTCATCGAATGTTGTGAGGCCACTTGTGGGAAGAAAGTTCACAGCAGCAGCACCATCTAAGACCTTCACATCGAAGGAACCTGTATACTCGGCCTGGTTATCCTGTTCTAGGCATGTGATCAGATCAGATTTCTTACCCTGACGTAGCTTCCCTCTATCAGAAAGAGACGGGGGATATGGGTGATTCTCATGTGAGAAGAAGGTATCCATGTCGCAATCTCTTTGGCGCATTACAATATACAGCTTCAGCAGTGAAATCTCTTCTATTTGCTTGCTCTGAACCTTGTGTGCTGACGACCTGAAGACTGGCTGAGAGTTCTTTTTAATTGGCTCATGGATGGACTGTGCGTAGTCTACCAATACAGCTTTGTGGTACTTGATGCATTGATCTTTCCCTAATGCCTCTATGGTACGGACTGTGTTGACGACAGACTCATCCATCACGTTGTGTATCTAGAGTCAATAGTTCTGGACCCCTCTTCAGTAAATGGATTGCTCATATCAGTGATGGCTTCTACCAGATCCAAGGTTTGCTGTTTGAAGGTTTTCTGAGCAGACATGCCCTCTTCATGATGTTGCTGATTCGCTTTCAAATTCCTTCAGAAGTCTTGCTTGTTCTGGCCCAGCTGTCATCCATTTCCTAAATGCAGATGGGTTCTCTGTTACTCCGATGGCACCACCAGACCCATTCACAAGTTCATTGTTCTGCTCGTGTGCTTGGTCGACTGGAATTGTGGAGAACCGTTTAATGGTCTTAGGCATAACCCGCTGACCATTTGTTTTGAATTCCTTAACAATTGTAGGCGGAAAACTTTCCACATCTCTGATACGTACAGGAATCCAGCGCGCATAATTTTGGTGACTTAACATATCGTGAAAAATTTGGAGTCCGGTGGGCTCTGACGAAGATGAGGCATAGGAGTTCCATGTGGAGGATGGTATCACAATGTTGGAATATTGGACTTTTGTTGATCATATCAGCTCTCCAAGCTCCTTTGTCTGTTTGGGGTTGTCCAGAACTTTTGAATGCTTTTTCTTGAAGTTTTGCCAAAGCCAAAGCTGTTACTTGGTGGGCATGTCTCGTTCTGATGAGATGAGATACTCTCAGGAATGAGTCGGCCATACCTTGTGATGCAACCCCCATCTTGTGTCAATACAAAAGTCTTTTATATCGTTTTATAGTGTCTTTTATAGCGTCTTTTTTATCGTTTTCCCACTTGATCACTGCTTTCTCCCCCATTTTGTCGTGCTTTTTTTCTTCTGGCTCTGCCTAGACATTTTGCGATGGAGAGAGTGTGGCAACTTTTGTGCCATTGGGCATGGTGTTACACCAGTTCTTCTGCTGTAATTGTTTCAGAAAAGTTCAATTCCATACGCAGCCGGTCTATCTCTCTGAATGCACTGACATTGTTCAGGAAAGAGGTATATGCTATAGATTTATCTCCACTTCCGTGCGTGTTCAATGGGCATTTAAGTCCTTCTTTGGTGACCTGACAAATCACGCATCTTGTCCAATCCATCATTCTGCATTAGTTAGTGCCTGAAAAAATATAGAAAAGCAAAATTATAATGCATATCAATCTTCTATCTGATCCATCATGCACCACTATGGATGAAATAACAAGTGAGAAACATTTTATAATCTGCACTCGTATGTTAAATATGTGCAATAGTTTTCATTGTTTGCACTTCAAAAATACAACTCAATCAATGTTTCATAATAATATTTAATGTTTCATAATAATATTTAATGTTTCATAAAATAAATGTTTCATAAAGAGAATTACTGGAATGATTGTTTTGGTGAGAAAATTATGCTGTTTTTTGTGTCAGTAACAGAGATGATGTCAATTTTATGTGCCTCTAAATATCTATAACTTTGTTAATAATGATGATATGAAAACGAACCAAACATCATCAGAAACGTCTGGAGACTGCCAACAAATTATACACTTAAGATATTTCTCCAAATTCAATAATTGAGGAGTTATATGTTTCCAGTAATCTGTCTTTCCTTGTGAACAGACGTGTTCTATCGAGTGTCCAGTATTACCAATTGAATAAGTGATTTTATTCGAAATGTCTTTAAAAAAATTAAGTGTTTGGTGCTTTCTTAACTAAATTACCTCCGGTTATTAATTATTCATAAACGAATATATTTTTTATTAACTTTATTTATTACTGTAATATTTGATTAAACCAAGGTGAGTGCACGTGGCTAGCCTTGTTTGTTTTCCTTCAAGAGGGTAAAATTCCAAAACGTGGTCTAATAAGGTTGATTTTGCCTTGTTGAAGAACATCAGGTAGGGTGTCGTCACCGTCCGTGGGAAAAACAAGCTCTTGTGGTTTACTTCTACTGTAGAGTAGAGATAGGGATTATAGAGTACATAAGTGCGATAAAGACAATTTGTGGTACGGAACAACTACATATCTCTAAGGCGTGAAGCGAAAATAGTAATAAAAAAATCCAAGCGCGATTTCGAAATCTCCATAGCTGTTGACGGCAAAGAAAATCCCAAGCGATTCTTTCAATACGTCAATAATAGGAATCCATTAAAAAGTGTTTTGGGGCAGTTAAAAACATCCTGACAGAGAGGTAGTTTCTGGAAAAAGCAAATGGCTACCCTGCTAAACGAATTTTTTACGTCAGTTTTTACAATAGAAGATGTAACGAATATCATTACGGTCATAGACATAATACCTTTTGACAATAGTAATACTTTAGATAATATTGTGGTTAGTGAAAGGGAGGTAATGCGTTATATTGATAAAATAAAAATGCGTAAATCACCGGGTCCGGATTTCATATATCCCATAAAACTAAAAGAATTAAAAGAAAGCATTGTTGTGCCGCTACCAAAGATTTTTAATGCGTCTATTTCTGAGGAGTGCGTACCAGAAAATTCCAAGTTAGCAAATGTAACACCTACTTTTAAGAAAGGCGATAAAGGTGCGGCGGGAAATTATAGGCCAATCAGTTTAACGTCTGTTGTAGGTAAGCTACTGGAATCAATAATAAGGATCGTATATTCGAACAATTGAAATTGCATAACTTGATTACAAATACGCAGCACGGTTTTAGGCGAAAGAAATCTTGCTTAACTAATCTTTTAGAATTTTTTCAAAGCGTGGTTGACGTTTACGATAGTCATCGGACGGTTGATGTAGTGTATTTACATTTTCGAACAGCGTTTGACACCGTACCGCACAAAAGACTCATTGAAAAAAACTAAGGCTCATGGAATCAGTGGTGTAGTAATAAATTGAATAGAAGTGTAGTTGCGAGGTAGGAAACAGAGGGTGGTCGTTGATGGAGCGGAGTCGTCTTTGCTAATGTAGCGAGCGACGGGCGTTCCTCAGGGTTTTGTATTGGGCACCTTGCTTTTTCTTATATATATTAACGATTTAGATGTCGGCTTAGTCAGTACATTTGAAAGTTTGCGGATGAAAAGAAATTGGGTGGTAGGGCAATTAATGATGAAGATAGAGGTAAAATCCAGGAATATCTGAACAAAATGGTTGGTTGGTCAGTCACATGGCAAGTGAGCTTTAACGTCGATAAGTGCAAAGTTTTACATATAGGTTCGCGTAATGGTAATTTTGCATATAGTATGTCAGGGAAGGAGTTAGCAAGCGTAGAACAGGAAAAAACCTTAGGAGTCATCGTCACTGGTGATTTAAAAGTGGCGAAACAAAGCACAGCAGCGGTCAATAAGGCGAACAAGATGCTAGGTTATATAGCTAGGAATTTTGAGTACAAATCGCGCGATATTATTGTTCCTCTTTATAAATCATTAGTTAGACCCCATTTGGAGTACGCGATCCAATTTTGAAATGGCATATACGCAAAGATATAGATAAAATCGAAAGAGTTCAAAGACGAGCAACTAAGAGAATTCCGTCGCTTAGGTCGAAGTCGTACGAGGACAGGCTTGAGGGGTTAAAATTGACTACACTCGAGACTAGGAGGCTAAGGGGTGATCTAATCCAGGTTTTTAAAATTATGAATGGGTTCGATAACGTAAATAGAGATAGCTTTTTCGAAATTTCACAATATAATAGGACTAGAAATAATGGGTGTAAGTTGACAAGTAGAAGGCATTTGCCAAAAACTTTTTTACGCTTAGAATAGTAAATAGGTGGAACAGTTTGTCGGTAGAAGTAATTAGTAGCACGTCTATAAACATGCTTAAAAATCGATTAGACGCATATGTTGATAGATTGGGTATAGTTAAAGGGAGTAAAATTAAGGCTTTTGTGGTTCAGATAATCAGAGCTGGGCACTTGCGTTTTTTTTGCGGTACTGCGGTACTGCGGTACTACCGTGTTGGTCGGTACCGCGGAAAGTACCGCGGGAAATTTGAATGCGGTAGCGGTACTGCTGTACTTTCAGCGATCCTTTGCGGTACTGCGTTATGCGGTACCGGTTTGGTAGTGCGGTAGTAGTACCGCAGTACCGCAGTACCGCAAAAAAACGCGCAAAAAAAACGCAAGTGCCCAGCTCTGGGTCACTTCAGAACCCACATAAAATTGTAGGTTCCCTCTGCCACGACGGTGGAGATGACCAATAGAGTGTATCATGCTCATTGAAGCGCGAATTTCAAGATTGGGAGTATGTATTCCTATGTAAAATTAAATTTTAGGAATGGGGTTGTTTTCTTGAACTTTTGCTAAAAATCACGTTTAAGTGTTCTAATTTCCACTTTTTCGTTCTCTGGTTAGGTACAGAACAGCTGTGCAGGACATACACTGTCGTGCAAATGTAACAAACTGGATTCTTACAAAACAAAACCATTGTAACAGCTGTTATAGGCTACTAGAATTTCAATGTGATAATTTTCTATGTTTCAGATACAAAGCTTGGTGAAGATTGTGTAGCCACCATGGATAAGCAAGGACGAAAGACCAGAAAAAGTTCTGATTCAAAGCTGAGCGATCTGGTGGGTCCAGGCAAGCAGTTATTTCCCACAGAAGTTCCAACCTGGAGAGCTGTGTTTAAGAGAGGAATCCTCCTCCAGGAAGAGAAACTGCTTCTGGATGATATGAAGAGAGCTCAGTGCCCTCTGCAAGATTTGGCTAAGGACTTGGCATCACTGGTACTGGCACAGTGACGCAAAAGCAATGCCAAGTTCACACCTCCTGTGGTCATTGAAGAGAGATGCATTGCCAGGAAGATTCTTGTCAGGTGGAATGAAATGATTGACCTAGTGAATGGCAGAGTGAAGGCTGCAAAGAGAGAGAAGAGCATATCTGACCTTGATACATTGTTTGACATAACAACCTGCAGACATGATATCACTCTCTGTGGAACTAAATCATCTGGCTGTGCTGCTAGAGTTCATGTCAACTGTGTCCTCTGCCTCAGAAGATTCCAAAGCTAGAGCTAGAGTGGCTCCATTACCAGAGGATCAAAACCTCAGAAGTTTCTGGCTACCGGATGGCATCTGTTGATGTGAAGGAAACAGTGGAGCAGGTGAACGCCGCTAAGAGGAAGGAGGAAGAACAGAAGGCAGCTGAGAAGAGAAACAGAAAAGAGGAAGAAGAAAAGGAGCTACTGCTTCGAGCTGATGATGGTGATGATGATGATGATGATAAGGTGACTTCCTTGCAAGTCTCCAGGCAGAGCAGCTCCTACAGCTGACACAGATTTTTCCAGTACAGCACCAAGCTCAAGCTCCAGTGTCAACACTGGCAAAGTCTCCACCTCTGCCAGGAGGAATTACATGGATATTTCAACCACTGCTGCGGCTGCAGTCAGGTTCAAGGTGGCAAACACTCCTGTAGCATCCATTGCAATTGGTTTCTTGCAAGATCTCATCAAAGCTGGCCATCTATCTGCTGATAAGGCATAATTAGCTGTTGACAGGATGGAGCTGTGGAGGGGCAAGGAGTCTGTAATAGATGCCTCGGTGGAGGTCCTGGAGAAAAGAACAGAGGGAGAGGAGATCAAGGGAATTTTCTTTGATGGAAAACAAGATAAGAAGACAAAGATCATGAGGTACAATGAAGAAACTGGCCGCTTTCATCCTGATATTACAACTGAAGAGCACTATAGTGTTACCTGGGAATCTGAGGGGGAAGCATCTCTTCCATTGTACACCAGAAGAACCTGAAGGAAATGAGAAACCTGCACTGAAGATAGCTCAAGCTGTTTGAGTGGATTAGTGCTCATGGTGCTAAAGATACTATTGTGGCCCTTGGTGGTGACTCTACCAACACAAACATAGGACCTGATGGAGGAACCATCACTCACTTGGAGAGACTGCTAGGTTACATTTGTCACTGGCTGATAAGGCCAGTTGCATATTAATGAACTCAGCCTCAGGCACATGATCATCAAGCTTGATGGTCCCTACACGCACAAGTTTGGGTTCAGTGGCACAATAGGAAAACTTTTGGAGAAGATCAATGACATACCTGTCAACTTTAGCTTCAAGGCTCTGGCAGGAGAAGATATGATTGAACTGCCAGAAGACATTGTACAGAACCTTAACACTGACCAGAAGAACTGCTACCTACTGATTAAAGCTCTCAAGACAGAAGATTTGAGCAAGGAAGTTGCTGATTTTAAGTGTGGCCCACTGAATCAGTCACGCTGGCTGACTACAGGTGAGGCTCTGTTGATGCTGTGGATGAGGCAGCATGGTCTGAAGTGGGAGGTGTTGAAGAAGCTGGAGGTGCTGCTGAAGTTCTGCCTGGACTTCTACTTCAAGATGTATTTTGAGATCAAGGTGAAGCACCACATGAGGTATGTACCTCACCCACTCTGGGACTGCTGACAAGCCAGACCTCTGAAGTCAGGAACATAATCACTCATGTGATAGTTCGTGTAGCATATCATGCTCACAGTGAGAATCTCATTGCCTCTTTCCTTTGCAGTGAGGATGAGGAGGAGAGGGCATGTGGGGGTTGAGATGATCAAGAAGATCAGATGTAAGTCTGAGTATGGAGACAAGAGTCTGAGAACTCATAGAAACCCTAAACTGAATTTTGATGCCACTTTTCCACTTACTCTGATTAATTGGGATAAGGAGAAACTGTATGAGGAGCTTCTCAGGTCTCCACTTGAAGATGAGAACTTCTCAGTTCACACTCAAAGCTGTGAAAGAGCAGTCCAGGAAGTTTCAGCAGCAGCTCATGCAGTGTATGGGCAAGAGAGAAGAGAGTTTTGTTCGTGCTAGGATCGATCATAGAGAATTTCTGCCAGTTTTCGAGTCAAAGCAAGACATTATGAACATGTTTTAGATCTCTACAAGACCTGCGAGACAAATCAAGATGCTTTCAGAAGAAAAAATCTCAAAACATTCAGTTGACCATCATATTATTACACAAAAGAGAAAATAAAACGCTAATTGGAACACAATTTATTTAATAAAAATATCGAATTATTGAAGGTGTATATATATATTGGTGAAGGCCGCTTCTGGCAAGCTTTAATTTCAATTTAAGCAGAAAGCCACAGACAAGAAGGAAAGAAACATCCATCATGTTGGAAAGGGACTATATTTTTTACATTGCAACGTTTCAAGCACAAACTATGCTCATCTTCAGGCAAAAATTCTAAAAAGTTAAAAACAGAATATTAAAAACCATAATGACAAATATAAAATACAAAATAAAGTAAGGAAACATTCACAAGCTTTAAAACAAAATGAAAGTCACACTAAAAAATTCTAAAAAGTTAAAAACAGAATATTAAAAACCATAATGACAAATATAAAATACAAAATAAAGTAGGGAAAAAATCAAGCTTTAAAACACAAAATGAAAGTCACACTAAAAAAGAACAATGAATGACAATTATAAAATACAAAATGTAAAACCCCAAAAAATTAAAAATTCACAAGCTTTTTAAAACACTTAAAATGAAAAACCCACACTAAAAAGAACACACCTTAAGTCTAAGCAGCACAGATTCCGAGGCAAAACTAATGCAAACAGAAGCATCTAAAAACAAGTAAAGGTTGGTTATTAAAGATCAGTTCAGACGGAGGGGAACGGATGAATTACACTAGGGAACAACATTTTTGTTTCTTGAAAACTATTTGGTGTTTCTTATAGAACGTTTGATGCTGATTCCAAATATGGTTTCAGAATTTTTCTGTCACCCATAGTTTTCGAAAAAATAATATTTCCATTTACTCAGAGTTTTCCCAAAATATTAGTTAAAATTACGTGTACTAATTTAATTTTACTTTCTTTTTTTTTCCAGGTCAACTATATTTAATAGTATTTTTTGCATTAAAAAAATATAGTTATTAAAACAAACAGATTTTTAATAAAAAAAAAGAAATTTTTGTCAAGTTTTGCTCAAATTTTAAAATTTTTCATAGTAGAAAAAATTGGTTTTTCATTCCAAAAAGTTTTCCGTGATTTCAATAATTTTCCGCCAGCATGAATCGAAACTGTATTAATCCCAGAGATACATTTGGCTACGTATGTGGAGAACTGACCATAATGGCACAGAGGAAGACGATGACCCCACTCGTGAAGAAGGCTTACGAACTTTATTTTGGATGTAAGGTAGGCGACCAAGACAAATCCTGGGCACCTCATATCTCATGCATTTCCTGTGCCGTCACTCTTAGGGGTTGGATTAAAGGTACCCGCAAATCTATGCCATTTGCCATACCAATGATTTGGAGAGAGCCCAAGGATCACCTAACGGATTGCTATTTTTGTATGACTAACGTTTCAGGATTCACTGCCAAAAATAAACATAAAATTCAATATCCAAATCTTGCATCTGCCATGAGACCAGTACTACATGACGATGATAACCCAATTCCAACTCCCCCAAAGTCATGGACACTGGATGAAGAGTCTGAAGTTGAACCAATGGAAATTGATGACACTAAAGATACAGACTTTCAGCAACCTGAATCAAATAAACCACGTATGATAACGCAGGTTATGCTGAATGATCTCGTGAGAGATTTGGACCTTCCGAAAAAGAAAGCGGAATTATTGGGCTCCAGGTTACGTGAATGGAATTTGCTGGCAAAAGATACAAGCATATCGGCGTTCCGCACTCGCCAAAAAGATCTGATGCAGTATTTCTCCTCGTCAGGCGGTTTATGCTACTGTAATAATGTAAATGGACTGCTGTTAGCTCTCGGTCATGAGCACAAATCTGAAGATTGGCGTTTATTTATTGCCTCTTCGAAGCTAAGCCTCAAGGTTGTACTACTTCACAATGGAAATAAATACCCTTCCATTCCTGTAGGGCACGCTGTCCACATGAAGGAATCTTACGAAAATATGAAACTCATCCTTCAGCAGATTAATTATGACCAGTTTCGTTGGTATATATGTGGGGATTTAAAAGTCGTCGCGCTTCTTCTGGGAATGCAGCTCGGTTATACGAAGTTCTGCTGCTTCCTTTGTGAATGGGACAGCAGAGCCAGAGATTCGCATTATTTTGTAAAGGATTGGCCACTTCGTCAAAAATGTATCCCAGGACTGAAGAATGTGTCTCATGAACCCTTAGTTGACCTCAAGAAAATATACTTACCGCCACTTCACATCAAACTTGGCATCATGAAAAATTTTGTCAAAGCAATGAACAAGGAAGATGAGGCATTCAAATATTTGAAGAAAAAGTTTTCACGACTTAGCGATGCAAAGATAAAAGAAGGGATCTTTGTTGGTCCCCAAATCAGAGAGCTCATGAAAGATCAAAAGTTTGATGATGCCTTGAGAGGGAAAGAAAAAGTGGCATGGGAGCCCATGAAGAATGTTGTCACAAATTTTCTAGGGAACATCAAAGCCTCTAACTATGAAAAAATAGTGCAGGACATGATTGAAGCATATAGGTTATTGGGATGTAATATGTCACTAAAAATCCATTTCTTGCCCTCCCATTTAGATTTCTTCCCTGAAAACCTCGGCGACGTAAGCGATGAGCATGGAGAAAGGTTCCACCAAGATATAGCTACTATGGAGAAACGCTACCAAGGGAGGTGGGATCAGGCAATGTTAGCTGATTACTGCTGGACATTGATGCGAGAAGCTCCTAATGAAAACTACAAGAGAAAATCAGTGACAAAGAAGTTTTAAGAAGAATATTTTAAATGCCAATCTGCCACTAATATAATTTTTATGAAGTATTTTTACTAACTTCTATACACTTTTTTAATAAATATTAAAATACAAATTTCTCAGTAACCTTGGGTGATAGAGAAATTCTACGGCTATATTCGGAATCAGCGGAAAAAATCCTATAAGACCGACCTGTTCCCTTCCAAGAAACAAAAAAAAAGTTAAAATTTGTTCCCCAGTGTTATCAGAGTTAAGCGAAGGGGAGAGAGTTTTAATATACAGTGATTCTAAAAGTCTTAAAGTTTGCTCACACGGAGCGGAATCTAAAATGTTAAAATTAGCTAAAGTTATATCCACTTTGCATAGAATAACAAGGCTGCGTATAGCTGAAGCTTCTTTAGTTCTCAGTGGTTTGTCAGTTCTATGGCTTATGTCCATGTGGGCACAGAAACGCGACTCGAGGCTCCGCACAGTGCTACCAATATAGCTCCGATCACATCGGGGACACTTGAATTCATAAACAACAGCACTGCACAGAGCATCCGATATGCGGTCTTTTACATTAAAAAATGAGCCAATAGAACGACGGTTAACAAACACTAGTTTAAAATCTATTTGACAATAAAATTTATTAAGAAGTGGCATAAGGTTATTGCGGCAATATGAATTCAGATATCCCATTTCTGGGAGTACAAGATAATATACATCTTTAGGAACGTTAAAATTAGACATTTTTGGTTTATAAATGTTAGCTAAAAATCTATTGATAGCGTTTTCTACGATCTGCAAAGGATAACCATTATTCACAAAATATTTTCTTAAAAAAACAAATTCACTATGCAAAGACTGATAGTTAGAACATAAATTATACGCTCGGTTAGGTAGGGTGTTAACAGATGCCAGCTTGTATTTAAAATCACAGTAACTTAAAAAATTGAGTCCAAGACCCGTGAACGTCTTCTTACGAAACACTGAAGTAATGATAGAGTCACTCTCTCTGCTAATCAGTAAATCCAAAAAAGGCAGCTTGGAATCTGATTCTTACTCCAGAGTAAACTTTATGTTTGGGTGTAAGTTATTTAAAAACGTAAAAAATTGATGAGCACTGTTAGCATCAGTAAAAACTGCAAAAATATCATCAACATATCGTCTATAAAAAATAGGCCTTATAGGGGGAGGAGGCTGGGTAAACATTTTGGTTTCTAAAAAAGTCATGAAAAAATCTGCAGCCAATGGGCCGATCGGAGATCCCATGCCCACGCCATCAGTCTGCTGGTATATATCTCCATTAAATGTAAAAGTACTACCTTTAAGAGTTAGCTCTAACATAGAATTAAGGTCATTTTTATCAAAACTTTGAAATTTGGGGGAATTACTGAAAACCTTGTCAAGAATAATTTTACGAGTTTCGTCCACAGGGATATTGGCAAACAGGGAACTAATGTCAAAATTTACCAAGTAATGGTTTGAGTTAAATTTCTTATCAAGGAGTTCCCTCTGAAAGGACGCGGAATCAGAAATAGTATACTCATTTTTGGAGAAAGGGGAAAGCAAACTAATCAAAAATTTGGCAAGATTATACGAGGGCAAGCTATATGAAGCCAGAATAGGCCTCAAAGGAGTTCCGGGTTTGTGTATCTTAGATGTGATAACTTATAAAAAACAAGTTATCACATCTATTGCTTTTTTAGTTTTCAAAGATGACAGTAACCTATTAATTTTATCCTCAAGCCGTAAGATTACAATTTTAACACTATCCTAATTAGTTTAAATTTCGAACCATCTTTTAACAATTCTAAGGTTTTATTAACATAATCCGCACGATTGAGAATTACAACACCCCTACCCTTATCTGGCCTAGTAACTAAAATGTTAGGGTTTCGAGACAGATCGCGAAGAACACAAACATCAGATTTCCGAAATATGATAGAATTATGGCTGCAGTTAACTTTTGAAACAAATTATTCACAACATTTGACATTTCTGAAGAAAACCTGTTAAAATTACCTTTAATGGGTTGTGACTTAAGATCTGACAATAATTTTTCAAACGGCAACAAAACGCGGGGTTTAGAGAAATTAAATACTGGAATTTTAAAATGTAGGCCAGGCCCAAAGAGAGCAAAAACCTTTCCCTCGCGGGCAATGTATAATCTGAAAGGTTAATAATAGTCTTTGAAGAATCTACAAATCTAGGACCACTCAGACCCAAACTGCGCAACTTCCTTTCATGCGTAACAGAAACTTTATCAATAAATGCGTTTAAATTATGTAGACTAAAATTTTTAATCATTAGAAAATCCAAAAATTAAAGTTTAGTTTTCAAATTAGCTTCTAATTTTTCAACCGAAGCCGACAAGGAAGAGAGTTGCTTGATTTTTAAATTAATTTCGCAGTTCGAAAGGTAAGTCATGGAGTCTTTATAAAATTGGGAATGATAGAGAGATTCGCGGTATAATTTAAAATATATAAACTTGGAAAAACACCACCAACACGACAAATCTCCAAAAACTCTCCATCCTTTTTTATCTTTACGAGTCGCACGGAGTCTTTTGTATATTTGCGAAAAGCACACAAAACTTCTTGTCCATAATGATTACGTACATATTGGTGAAGGCCGCTTCTGGCAAGCTTCAATTTCAATTTAAGCAGAAAGCCACAGACAAGAAAGAAAGAAACATCCATCATGTTGGAAAGGGACTATATTTTGTACATTGCAACGTTTCAAGCACAAACTATGCTCATCTTCAGGGAAAAATTCTAAAAAGTTAAAAACAGAATATTACAAACCATAATGACATATAAAATACAAAATAAAGTAGGGAAAAAATCAAGCTTTAAAACACAAAATGAAAGTCACACTAAAAAAGAACAATGAATGACAATTATAAAATACAAAATGTAAAACCCAAAAAACTAAAAAATTCACAAGCTTTTTAAAACACTAAATATGAAAAACCCACACTAAAAAGAACACACCTTAATTCTAAGCAGCACAGATTCCGAGGCAAAGCTAATACAAACAGAAGCATCTAAAAACAAGTAAAGGTTGGTTGTTAAAGATGTACGTTGCAATGTACAAAACATAGTCCCTTTCCAACATGATAGATGTTCTTTCCTTCTTGTCTGTGGCTTTCTGCTTAAATTTATATATATATATATATATATATATATATATATACACACACAGGGTGTCTCATAAGTCCGGCATCATAGGAGAAATTCATATTTTTCTATTTCTACAAATCATAATTCATATGCTCGGGATGCCAATTTCCCGTCCACCATTCTCTTCAGTGACGAGACTGTTTTTTTATGGAAATGGTGAGGTAAATCGACAGCACACCCGCTACTGGTCTCAAAACAACCCTCACTGGTATACCTCTTCAAAGGAACAAGGTACATTTCGGGTGATGGTATGGTGTGGCATTTGGAAGGATCGCATCATAGGCCCCCTCTTTTTCGATTAACATATCACTGGAGGCACCTACCTACGTATGCTCAAGGAAGAAACATTTCCCAGTGTCTTGAACGAAGAAGGAAATTTCCCAGCATGGTTCCAGCAAGACGGCTCTCCTGCACATTACAGCACCCAATTAAGGGAATACCTGTACCAACAATTCCCTGGTCATTGGATAGGACGTCGAGGGCCTGTGGAATGGCCAGCTAGAAGCCCGGATCTCACGCCACTAGATTTTTATCTCTGGGGCCACTTGAAAGCGCTGGTATACGCAGAGAAAATTAGGAGTGTTGAACATGTGCGGCAGTGCATTATTGGGGCATGTAACACCATTACTCCTGACATCATTCACCGTGTGCTTGCTGACTGGGTATCACGTCTGAATTTGTGAATTGAAAACAATGGTGGACATATTGAGCACGTTCTGTAAATAAAAGCTTTTGTTTTGCCTTTTTTTATTATTTTACCTATGATGCCGGACTTATGGGACACCCTGTTTATTCAAATACGTGTAATAAATAAATTAAACATATATTTAACAATTAAATAGACAAATGTATATATAACAATCAATGGTTACGGTTGCCAAAGGGTACGGTATCATACGTACCAGGCACCTGGCAACGTTTCCTGTAGGTGTTACGACACACTTTTGTACCCCTAATTCCTTTACACCCTTTAACTTCTGAGCCCGAAAATTGTGGGTCCCTACAGTCAGTTAGGGCGGTTGGTCGCCCTCATCTTCCAAGCACACTAGCTCCTTCAACGAATCAAAGTTAACGATCCGACGGTTCGCCTTGTTAAGCTTAATGACCTTCGCCTTCATGATATATTTCATCTCCTCCCCCATCCTTACTCTTACCCCTTAAGTTTTGAACATGTTGAGACAAAAGAGTCGGCGTATGCCATGTCACCATACACATCCTTGATCTCATCAGTCAACTCTCCGAGAAATTCACCAATATGTAGCATGTATTCACCCTCCCTCGCTGTGAATATCACACTATCTGTGTCGGCGTCCAGAATCCTCCGCCCAAGAGAATGCAACAGACCCCAAAGTTTGATTCGAGCTTATGCCGTTATGAAGCTCTACAGGTATGTTTGCAACACGCGATGTGTCTGTGGCCAATTCGGTGATGTATTTTATTATGTACGTATTACCTACATTCACGATCTCCATGACCTCTTTATCAGGAGCATTGGCATAATCACACACATCGCTATAACTTTGGGCTAGATGAACGTTCCCCTTTCCTGTATTCTATGCAAATTTTCCCCAAAGTCTATTTAAATACAACTTTGTACTAAAGCGCTTGCCTGGTTTCTTTACAATTTGGGAACGCTCAAGTTGTAGCCCTTCACTGTTAAGGTAACGCTGAATATAAGCCGAATTTTCATCTTCGGTATCAACTCCTCGCGGATACCCTGATGCTTCTACCTTTTCCTTCAAAAAAGTGTTTATATATGGCGTGAAAAGGTTGGGTAGCTTCTGGAACCTCCACACCTCATATATCTTCAATATTCTGCAGCCATAGCGAACGGCTGGGGAGAGTTCAGGGCTTGTATATACGCCTCTGATCTTACGCTGGTTGGTTGTGGGATCACAAATCCCATTGTTCTCCTATGCGCACTTCACGCACAGGGAAAACATGAGCTTGTGTTCTATAACGACGTGTAAGATCAGCATCCATAAATGGCGAAGGGGGAGCACTTCTACGAAAGAAAAACCGAAATAGTTGTTGTTCAAATTTGCTTAGAACTCCTCGATGGTGGACAGGGCTGGTCCCACCAGCTTTTCAGGTGCACCTACGTGGTACGAATTGTTCTTCATCACGTGGGGGTATAAAGAGCAGAAGTCGTAGTAATGAAGTTTCATGCCCTCCGTAAGGGGAAAGTATAGCTTGAAGGGATTTGTACGCCCTCCGAACAAGCTATCACCGCATTTGAGAGGATCCAACACCATTGAACGTTTGATGATGTTTATTTCTTTGCGGTACTATCCATCTGTTTCCATCCGTGCATCATACTCATGCTTTCACAAGATCTTGTGAGTGAACTGGGTGCCTATAATCTGATCGCGAGTGCGGGTCCATCCAAGACTGTCGGCAGGAGATCTACCATAGATATCTCCTACGATTCCACACTCAGGACGGGGGCATCCTTGCCACCAGCAATCGTTAAAGGAGTACGCAGTCTTCTCACCAGTGACACGGTCTTCGCTTCGGCCATCAACCGAAAAAACACGATCTTTGACCTTAGTGGGTACCTCCCCAATATTGCGGGCATGTTTTTTGTATACACCGGTTTGCTGCTGTAGGTATATGGCCAGTAAATAGCCTTGTGTCCATAACTGCGAGGGTTGTTTCTGTGAATGAGGCTAAGGTGTCTTCATGCATGAAATTGTTCTTAAACACAGTAAAGCACAATGAGGCGATAGTGGTTGCGACTTGCAGTGGATCGCAGTTGAAACGGTCTAAGTACAATTGTACTTCCTTCTAAAGGTCTGGAAACATATTCTAAGCACACGCGCATCATTAACGCAATAACGCTCACATTCATCAGCTATATTTAAGGATTATCTTCATTAAAACTGTTGTAGAAGGGTCAAAATCTTCACGCTCACTATCACTCATGTTGGCGTAGTTAAAGTAATGTTTGGGAGGAGGTAGTCCTACGTAATTTAAACTGGGGCTAGTGAGGAAAGTGTAAGGGTAACTTGACTAATTTACAAGGTGTGAATAAAAAGTGTCTTTAAACTGTACATTACATCTATTTGCATCTGTATAAGTTTGTTTCCTCTTTTCAAGGGATCGCCTGTAAATATCTCCGATGACTCGTATTCAAACATGTTCCTTATAAAAGAACTGTATGTCAAATTTTTCCCCGTTATGGGCAAGAATATACAGAGTAATTTTTTTTAACTTGTCCGCTAACTTCACAATATAGGACACAAAGAGTTCCACAGGGCTGTCGTGTGCGATCGCTTTAAAAACTTTTGCCCGTTTACCACATTTGTGACACTCACCAAACTCAGCCTCCATGCACTCATCGAAGATACTCTGACTTACAAATAGATTTGGGATAACATCTTTGGTTTCAGCAACCGTATATGTTTCTATATCGTAGTACACAGTTATACAAGGTCTATTTTAGGCTTAGCATCTTTCATATAACATACATGCTTTACACCATCTGCCTTATATTTCTCATGGTGTGTAGGATTGTGAATTTCATCACATTTATCCTTGACTTAAAATTGAAAAAATTTTAGGCAGCAAAGGTTCAGGAAAGAGAAAAATGTACCTGGTGAAATGGCTAGGGTATCCAGAAAGCTTCAAGACTTAAACAAAAGCTGATGCAATAATGAAACTTAAATAGTATGCAACATGGCGTCTAACCATTTCTAAGTCACACTACCGTCCTTTTCTTCTGTCTGTACATCCTAACAACACCCTGACCAACTTTGTACAGAACTCCACGAGCCCGTTGAATTCGATCATGATTCGTAGGAGGTGGGGATATGCGAAATTCAGATGGACACCCTATTTTTAAGTATTGATTATAAAGAACCCGTTTTTACGGTTCTTAGAGACCTTGATGAGTGTGAAAAATCCGGGGTAATTCGGGATGAAACCATGTGTATCGCCCTGAGTGGGGACGTACGGTATTACACTGCAGTAGTAATACTAGATCCGGGCCGTTATGGTGCAGCTGAGGATGTTGTGAGAGACTTAAACGTTAGTTTAAAAAGCTCAAATCTTACGGCTGATTTAGTATACGAAATCGTGAACAAAGGAACCCCTGCACACACTCTGACCCTAAAATTAGAAGCTAACAGAAATATTAAAGACAAAGGGTTATTAAAAATTATAACCTAGGGGCGATATAGATCAGCCCTCCAAAAAGATATCTTTCACGAAGTACAACAGGATTTGTCCAGCCTAAAATTGGAGAAGTTGGGTTATGGCTATGCACCCCTTGGCATATGCTATATTTACAGCATTATCGTGGAGCATCAGATTGTTGGGGATACTCAAGCGCGCCTGCTTCGTATCGCTCACTTTCCCAATCATAGAGGACAGATGAAGAGTGTTACATATGACAAACTTCATTATGTGAAAGTCGCGACTAATCTATTAACCAATATCTCAAGATATATATATAAGAACGATTTAGGGGAAATGTTTCCCATTCGGTGATGGGAGCTTAACGGTGAAACGAAACTCCACTTTCGTCGCACCGAGTTACAATGGACCGAAAGCCTTTTACAGTCTATCGGGGAGTGAGATACCAGCGTGGGAGTGGGCTTGGATCCATTTTTTAAACCATACTACGTACGTCTGTCCCCTTGCTGAAGAGTTGTGCCAGATACATTCGGAGGAAAGCGTTACATTCAGATTTTAACACGGTAAAAGACATAATAGCGGGGGCTAGACCTAAAGAAGCTCTAAAAAAGAACTTAAATCGTACACAGGACGAAAACATCAAAGATTGAAAGAGAAAAATGCGTGGCGCTGGGAAGAAGAAGAAGAAGGGGTTACCAGCACGTCCGTTAAATGTAAAAGGACATTAAAAAAGAAGTGCTCTAAGCGAGTGAAACCTATGGTTGATAATTTTTTTTAAATTATATAAGCTAAGGACATTACTCTCATGAATCATAGATTGATTACGACTTGTCGAAAGAGGTGGCACTATTTCTGGCTCGTCATAGCACGTTTCATCCATCCGTGTAGTTCACAACAATCTAAATCGGAGCTGTCCCCTTTTGACATGCCCCCAACACAAGTTTCTATTGAACACAGTGAATTTATTACGATTAACCCGTTAAACACAATTAGTTTCCCGAGTGCTCCAATAGAATTCGTGATACCCAGTTCAGTCCCTTACTTTTTTCCAAGCTGCGTGCATATGTACGCTAAACTACGTAGAGCACATTCAGATAGAACGGATTGCGCTCATAAATACGTTGTGTTTCCCGAAACAAACTTTCTACACTTCATATTCAGCCAGGGTGATGTGTATTTAGGTGACAGGACAATTGCGTCCTGGTCAAGTGCGTCCCGGACAAATGCGTCCCGGTCATTGGCGTCCCTGGACAATTGCGTCCGATTTTATTTCGTCCAGGACAATTGCGTCCCGGACAATTGCGCACTTCCCCAACTACTATATGAAGTTTATTTATTAGAGAAGTGAATAGAAAGTTCATTGTGACTTCACCTACGCAATTGTCCAGGGACGCCAATGACGAGGGACGAGTATGTTTGTTATTGTAATTTTGTATGGGATATAATGCCCGGTTAGATTAACTGAATGCCCAGTTAGGTCAACTCTATGCCCTTGACGATTGGTTAGGTTAAGTTGTGATATTTTCGTTAAAACTAACGAAAATAACTTTATCTTAAGTGGACGTAACCCATAAAATTTGACAATGATGTTGCTGATGATAGGTAAAGTTTTAGAGAACAGTTTCGAACAGAACTTATGAACATATAACAAGTTTAATAGGTTAAAATGAAAAGTATATTTGAAATTCCGATACTAACTTTCTATTCACTTCTCCAATAAATAAACTTCATATAGTAGTTGGAGAAGTGCGCAATTGTCCGGGACGCAATTGTCCGGGACGCAATTGTCCGGGACGCAATTGTCCAGGGACGCCAATGACCGGGACGCATTTGTCCGGGACGCACTTGACCAGGACGCAATTGCCCTAGTACCGTGTATTTAAATCAGGTCAACATCTCTGCAGGAATGGGTTATTACCACCTGCGAGCCTATCTGGAAAATGTCCTCAACTTTTCAAAAAAAGCAAAGGATATGTTTTTAAATGACGACGGCTATTATCAGGGTAAAGACGAAAGTGAAAAGGACACATTTAAAAATTCCAAAAAGAAGATGTACGAATGTTTTGGGGACCTGCATACAGACTTTACATTGCAGGAGAAGTTGCTTGTGAATGGGGTTGATATGAAATTAAAGCTTATTCGAACGAATCTTGAGATCTGTTTAAATCTGAGATCTGATCAAGAAGAGGGTGCAAAGCCAGTTGTGATTCATATTATGGAAACATACCTTCGCGTACGTCGTGTGAAATTAAGTTCGCCTAAACAGTTAAAAATTGAAAAAAAATTACTACATGCCACAGTAGAATACCCAATTAACAGAGTACAGATCAAACTATACACGGAACCCGCAGGTTTGACATCGAAACAGATAGAAAACATCGCCGTGGGGGATCTACCTAAAACGTTATTAATTGGCATGAAGGATCACGCTTTTGTGAATGGGAAATATAAAAAGAACTTTAAATTCGAGAATTTCGGTCTTAAAGATATAACTTTATACGTCAATGGCATAGCGTTTGGGGGGAACATTGGAGACGTATTATTCATCTGACGCTGTATTGACGTTTTGTTCGAGAGCTTATAGTAATCTTGCCCATATCGCCGAAGATTTGATGAGCTTCGAATGGGTATAACGCAGGAAGAATTCTTCGATCAATTTAACCTTTATCCTTTTGACTTCACTCCTGACTTATCTACTGGTGTAAATACACACCTAAGTCCACAGCAGAGTTGGAACAATTCAGTCAGACTCGACTTTGCCAAGCCGATAGACGCCCCTATTGGTGTACTAGTATACCTCGAATCACAGGCCCTAATAGAAATTGACAGATTCAGGCGTGTAGTCACTGACTTTTAAAATGGATGCGAATAAACTCCAGAGAATAATGAATAGTTACCAAATCACACATTTCAAAGTTATCGGTGTATTTGCGAAGAATGAAAATTGAAATTACCAACTATGAGGGACTGCAGCGCACTTATTATGAACACAGATGTCATTGGTGGCGAAGGTATTCACTGGATAGCTATCTACTTTAAAAAGAGTAAAAGAATGTACTACTTTAACTCGATGGGGACTCATCCTTGGAGCGACTCTATTATTGTAAAATTTCTCGAACAGATTCATATCCCCGAAATTGTCTGGAATCCTTACCGATTCCAGGGATACTTTAGTAATACTTGCGGCATGTACTGCCTTTCATTTCTCTTACACATGGCAAGTGGAAAGGAATTTATAAATTTTTAAAATTTATTCGACCCGTGTTATACTGAGCGGATTAATGAGTTGGCATGCAGGCAGATAAAAAACGTTTTCCCTTTGTGCGCACTCGATGTACTGTATGATGTTTTACGCGTATATACATATATATAATTGTAACTTGAGTAATTGCAACAATATTGTGTAAAATATAAGATGTCTCCAATAATGTTAGTTTTATGCTCTGTAAGTTATTTAAAATATGATGGATGTTAATTCTGTAAGTAATTTAAGTGGAATATAAGAACTGTACTAATTTATAAAACATTCCTTATGATTCTGCCATTTAATAAATTGATGAAAATACACTGCGTCTTATTCTTACCCGAAACACAAGAAAAAGAAAAAAGTTTACATTACTTCCCCGAAGACCTGGCATTCGTTGTATTACTTCGACCTCCCTATTCAGATCTCTGTCCGCGACTTGCGTTTCTTCAAAACTATCACGGAAAGATTCTATAACAGGATTTAGTTCCTCATCGGTCCTTTAAGGAAAAAGGATATGGTTGTAGACAGAAATTTTTTAATTAATTTGATTAGTTCGTGCATTTTTCTGAATCTATTTTAATAAAAATCCACTTGTTTTTCATCAAAATACAGAGTATATATATATATTATATATATATATATATATATATATAATATATATATATATATATACATATATATATACAGGGCGTCCCAAAAAAATGTATACACACTTTAAATAATTATAAAGGCAGTGTTTATTAAAATACATTTCATTTTCAAAATGTAATAGAATCTACAGACATTATTTAATTGTTTTGTCAACGCCTGTTTTCAAACTGACGTCCGTTCTGGTCCAGGCACTGTTGATAACGCGAAGCAATGGAATCGCAAACATCACGAAACATTTCGTTTGGTATTTGTGTGCATTCTCGTTCAATGGCTGCTCTCAATTCAGCGACTGTTGCAGGTTTTATAGCGTAGACTTTGTCTTTTAAGTATCCCCATAAAAAAAGTCTAGTGGTGTGAGGTCTGGTGAACGCGGAGGGTATTCTACGAAACCCCTTCTTCCAATCCACATCCACATCGTGCCAAGTACCACTCGCAATACTCCACTCTTCGGTCCGGATCATCTTCATTAATAGCATGGACTAATCTTGGAATGTAACTTTTCCATTGACAGCGCTTCAAAATGCGTTGGACAGACGATTCTGAAATTCCTACCTCACGACTCGCTTGCCGCACAGATTTTCTTGGACTTTGGTGATACGTTTTCAGTACTCTTTCTTGCTTTGTGGGGCTTGTCGATGTCCGTGGTCTTCCGGAACGCTTCTTCTGGACATTCTGAACAGTTCCATCGGCTTCAAACTTATCTCTAATTCGAGTGATGGTAAGTCGCGTTGGTGGATCTGTTTGCAACTCCCTCCTAAACTGTCTTTGCACTTCAACTGCGTTTTCACACTTCCAGTAGCATTTTAGAATGAATCTCCTTTGTTCAAAGCTTAGTCTGACTTCCATTATTAATTCTAATGGGGTTAACTTGGAAAGAATGAAACATCAATTGAGCTACCAGCTGTTAAAGTGTGTATACATTTTTTGGGGACGCCCTGTATATACTTTTTTTTTTTTATTATTTATGATCGAAGTAAAGCTGCGCCCTGATCACAATTATTTTTATGTAATTTTATTCATTCAATAATTCACACGCTAGTGTATGATTCATTTCCTTCCGAACGGAAATCCCACGCTTGTAACGCGGACGGTTTCTTGATTTCACCTGGGAAACACAATAGATTGTTAGAAGCTCGCTTCTCTAAAGTTCTCAGGTGAAGTCAACCGCTTGCGTGGTGGTGTAGGCAGGTTCTGTTCCTTTGACTATATAAGAAGGTGATCAATGCTCTTACTGTTGATTCAGAAGAGAGGGGTCTCCGGGCTGACGAGGGAAAGTCTGCTCGTTAGGGAATTGCTTTTGGAATTGGAAGATTAATGGGTTTTCAATTGGAGTCTGATTGTAGGAAAAGACATTAGACTTAGCAATTGATTCATACAAACTTGGAGACCCAGAACGGACAAGGGTGTTTTAGAGGCGTCTCTGGCTTATTTAATATCTTACAATTAAGAATTAACTATTATTATACTTACAAACATTTATTGGAAGAAATATTCATGTTATTAATTCTTGTGAAGCATATACGTCATTTACTATTAAAAATACTCATTTTACCTAAATTCAATTAAATTACTAAACTGCCGACGTGTTTCTTTCGACCTTTGACTATCGAGAACTGGTGATAGGAAGACTAGAGGATCCACAAAGTGCTCTATGATTGCGGGATTTCAGATATTGAGACGTTTTCCCGATCAAGGAGTATTATATTATACCTTCTCTCGAGTAATTCACTTCATTCTGATTTGCCCGACTCCGAGAGAAGCGTAAAATATATATATATATATATATATATATATATACAGGGCGTCCCAAAAAAATGTATACACAGTTTAACAGCTGATAGCTCAATTGATGTTTCTTTCTTTCCAAGTTAAACCCATTAGAATTAATAATGGCAGTCAGACTAAGCTTTGAACAAAGGAAATTCATTCTAAAATGCTACTGGAAGTGTGAAAACGCAGTTGAAGTGCAAAGACAGTTTAGGAGGGAGTTTCAAACAGATCCACCAACGCGACTTACCATCACTCGAATTAGAGATAAGTTTGAAGCCGATGGAACTGTTCAGAATGTCCACAAGAAGCGTTCCGGAAGACCACGGACATCGACAAGCCCCACAAAGCAAGAAAGAGTACTGGAAACGTATCACCAAAGTCCAAGAAAATCTGTGCGGCAAGCGAGTCGTGAGGTAGGAATTTCAGAATCGTCTGCCCAACGCATTTTGAAGCGCTGTCAATGGAAAAGTTACATTCCAAGATTAGTCCATGCTATTAATGAAGATGATCCGGACCGAAGAGTGGAGTATTGCGAGTGGTACTTGGCACGATGTGGATGTGGATTGGACGAAGGGGGTTTCGTAGAATACCCTCCGCGTTCACCAGACCTCACACCACTAGACTTTTTTTTATGGGGATACTTAAAAGACAAAGTCTACGCTATAAAACCTGCAACAGTCGCTGAATTGAGAGCAGCCATTGAACGAGAATGCACACAAATACCAAACGAAATGTTTCGTGATGTTTGCGATTCCATTGCTTCGCGTTATCAACAGTGTCTGGACCAGAACGGACGTCAGTTTGAAAACAGGCGTTGACAAAACAATTAAATAATGTCTGTAGATTCTATTACATTTTGAAAATGAAATGTATTTTAATAAACACTGCCTTTATAATTATTTAAAGTGTGTATACATTTTTTTGGGACGCCCTGTATATATATATATATATATATATATATGAATACACTCATAAATATCAACTTTAGTAATTCTAAAAGAGATGCTTTAATTTGAAGGGATCATCTGTCGACGCGGCTATATCATTCGAGTTACTTGAAATAAATTCGGAATAAACATTTTACAACAAAGTGCAATGAATTGAAAATATATTATTACAGTCCATCCATATATATATATATATTACGAAAGAAGCACCGAATAGTGCTCAAGAGCTTTCGCCTAATGACATCCTGAGGAACATGAAAATAAATAACAAGTTCGCGACTAAATATAGGACACAAAAATAAAATAGAAATACGGGTACATAAAATTTTTACACTTACATTTTAACTTTAATCCCTTACGCTGGATCAAAGGGATCGTCAGTGCAGATGTCAGCAATGGTTTGCGTTGAAAATAATACGTTCCGATCGTATGCTTTAAAAAGACTAATTGTAGCACCGGCGTTTGGGCACCCCACCCCTCTTTATATAGCTCCAGTAAACGGAAAAGTTGTTGTTGTGACTGGTTGGCGTTGTCCATTGCCGAGGGAATGTGTGATTATTCGCTGGTAATATAACTGCTGTGCTGTGAGTTCCAGCTGAAAATACTTCCTTTTATTGAAAATGATTCCCTACTATGGCAGTCCCTTAAACTTGTTGATTGGCTGTTAATGTAACTGGGCGGGCGGGCCTATGGCATATGTGTGTGCCAATCAGATGTTGTAACACCCACCGAAGTAACGGACCCACGCTTTGGGCATTGAAGTTCTGATTGAACACCTTCACGAATAATGAACGTATGTCTTTATCAAATTTTGCTTGTTCATTCCGCAGATTTTTTCACGGTTTTCACAGAGGTCGAAGGCAAAGAAAATTATATTGTAATTAAAAACTTAAGTGTTCGAATTTCAACGTAAAAATGAACGTTATTTATCATGTTTTAAAAAATTTTAAACGTAAATTCAGTTTTTAAGAGATAGAGAAGATCTGAGGGTATTTATTATTATTATTTTAATTACTATTATTTAAAACAACGTTGATATAATGGCAAATAAATTTCGTGTTTTCAGATTTCCAAGTATTATATTTTTCATTTTAAAAATGCCGAATGGTTAGGTAGGTTAGGTTAAGTTAACTGTAGCGCTCTTTACATTGCACGCACTTCAGTCTATATTTGTCGCAGACTCCAGTGTTAATAATTTAAAAAAAAATTCGAATTACTAATGGTTCTCGAATAAAAAATCACCCTGTACTTCATGGAATGGTCCTGTTCTCAAATCTGACAGCATTTATTCTTCGTTTAACGCGGTACTAATAATATAAATAATAAAGAAACGTTGTCGAGGGATATGTGGATGTCTTGTGTACAATAATAATAATAATGATAATAAAAATAATAACATTGGTGGTTTTTCGTACGAATATAAACAACATTCTTTGGTTGATTGGTTGGTACATGGGGAATATTATCGTACGTTCATTAAAAGTGTTTCGTTTTTATATTCGTCTATAATGAATGTATCATTTGGAATATGCGGTATACGTGGATGTGGAGAAAGAGCTCCCTTTCTCTCTTTGTGTGTGTATGGGTCATTTACCCGAGCATAGAGCATCTTCTTGCTCCTGATGAATCATATACCCAGATTTGGTGTACGCTTTTACAAAGTTGTTATAAAAAGAAGTGAATTATGTTAATTAAGATTGGATAAATCTTCGAATGAGGAGAGTGACTTGGCAAAAGTCCATCAGTCATTCCTATTCCATTTGACAAGGATAATGCAAAAAGCTTTAGAAACCTCCATAAATGCCTATATTTATAACATGACAATGGTCGAATAATACGGAACTGTTTCATCTTCTCAATTTCCCTCATTCTCAATTCGGTTTTCTTGCAAAAACAAGAAATCTGAAATTGGGATTCTCAAAAGGGAGGCGAAAGCGCGCATATATATATATATATATATATATATATATGATGAATAAAACCACGAAGGGAAATAGAAACACAAAGTGGTGCTCAAGCGCTTTCGTCTAATGACATCCCCAGGAACACTGAGTGTTCCTGAGGATGTCATTAGACGAAAGCACTTGAGCACCACTTTGTGTCTTTTTTCCTTCGTGGTTTTATTCATCATAAATATTTTTCACGTGTCACTTTCGTGAAATAATTTTCATATATACGGGATGTCAGGAAATGATTGCCCCCCTTGTAGAGCAAAAACTAGAAGAGATAGATAAAAACCGGCGAGACCACTTGAAAGAGCGTTAAAATCTGAATAAAAACCATTATATTCTATTCCTGTGATTTTAATTCTTACCATTTTTTTCCCCACAGAAACCATGGCATCATCTATTTTGAACGATTCAGAGAAAAAGCGAGTTCTTGACCGCATTCGAGCTGTCACATTTCGTGAAGCAAAGGAAGCTGGTGCAACTTTCATAACTCGACACTGGGTGGCTGAGAGATTAAAAAGATCAGAAGACTTTGTCAAAAGGAATTGGAATAAGAATCCTGAAGATTGTGAAACAGAATTTCGAGGAGGAAGACCGGAGAATTATCTCAAGAATCGAAAGACATTGTGCTTGCTGCATCACGGCGCCGAAAGAAGAGCTGCTCTGAGGTAGCGAAAGAGATACTTATCCGTCGTGGTAAGATAGTCAATCGGCAACTTGTGCATCAATTTCGAGTTCGCCAAGGCTTGAGGGCTTGGCATGAAATAGCTAAGCCACGGAAGAGTGATCTTAATATTGAAGATCGGCTATGGTTTTGTGATTATATTGAGGAATGGACGGAAGACGATTTCCTTCACTTCGTTTATGTCTCCAGAAAACCAAATTTTCAGAATGATCGGGTTTGGGCAACAACTCCTGATGAAGTCCCAGACGACCAGAAGTATCGAGAAATAGTAAAAAATCCAGCATGTGTGGGTGTTTTCATTATGTTCTCTATTCGGAAGCTCATCTGGGTTATCAAACCAAGAGGAACCAGTTGGGAAATGTAATTTTAGCCCAACATGTAATTCCGTTTTTGAAAGACCCCGAGTGTGTTTTGGATGTTGAACAGGCAACCTTTCTTCACGACAAAGCCCCCTGTATGAAAGCACTTGCGACTCAACAACTGCTTAAGGACAATAACATTGATTTTTTCGGAAATAATGAATGGCCTGGCAATTCTCCCGATCTTAATGTCTGTGAACATGTCGGATCCATCATGAAGGATCGGGTGGAGTCCTTAATGCTGGAACAACCCATTCAGAATCGGTATTCAACAGAAATTATGACTGCAAAGATCAACGAAGTCCTTGAAGAAATGAGTCACGATACCGATCTCTTTGAGACACTTCTGGGATCATACCCCCGTCGATTAATGGCCGTCAGAGCTGCAAATGGGGGCAACACCCGATATTAAAACAAGTGTTTTTTATTCAAAATTAAACGCTCTTTCGCGTGGTTTCGTCTGTTTTTTTCTATTCCTTTCAGTTTCTTCTCTACAGGAGGGACAATCATTTCCTGACACCCTTTATATATATATATATATATATATATATACATATATATATATATATATATATATATATATATACACACACTTATATATACTGACATAGGACTATGTAAGTATATATATATATATATATATATTTACATAGTCCTATTAAATGAGAAACAGAACCTAGTTTAAGTAGGTTTTAAGTCCTACATAAAAATAAATCCAAATAAATATTTCATTCTTTTACTGGACTTTTTATTTGAAAGAATTCCACGACGCAAATATTCTTGCGGCCCTTTGTACTAATTCCTGAATTATTATTATTATTATTATTATTATTATTATTATTATTACCAGCACTCTCTTGAGTTGAGGCCATCCAGGTAGCTAAGCAGTTTCTGTGTCTGACTCTTGGCGGTGAGGCTCTGGCTTGCTCCCGGTTGCTTTCTCCTGGGTTAGGTCGGCCACTCACCCTGTTACTGCTCGAGGTCAGTTGACCTTCCCGCACACTCATTCCCACGAAATGGATAAATGAGTTCTACGTGTTGCCTGTTTTTCACATTAGCCTAAATCGATCTCCCGACTTTAGTGTCTTCAATTCGCAATTTATATCTCCTGTGCTTATAATGAGATGATTTGTTATCTTTGTAGCGTATTTATTTATTATTATATATATACAGGGTGTTTGAAAACTTTCTGTACAAATTGTAATGGGGTATAGGCAACACCAAGACAAACCCTTTTCGTCTATAAGTGTATGTCCGCTGACGCCACCATTCGGCGCGAGAGGGCGCCGCTGCAATTGGCTAAAAGGTGAAGTAGGCTAGACTCGCGCTTGCCGCGGCCATTCTTAAATCGGACGTAGTACGCGTAACATGTTTATTTAAAGAAGGCATGTTTATTTAAAGAAGGTGCTGAAAGTTGCAACCGGTAGCATCAATGCATGCCCGACAGCGTCGAAGCATTGACCGACGTAGACGTCGAAAGATTCACGGCATTTCGGGAACAGTTCTAGCGGCGACAGCGATTCTTGCTACGAGGTCTACTTCTGAGTAAATGGGAGTCTCGTACACGAGGTTCTTCATGTGTCCCCACAGGAAGAAATCGAGGCATGTTAAATCGGGCGATCTCGGTGGCCAGGCTACGGGCCCACCCCGGCCTATCGATCTGTCCCCAAAAGTGGCGTTCAGATAATCCCGCACATCGTTGCTGGAGTGTGCTGGGGCCCCGTCATGTTGAAACCACTTTCGTCCACGAATAGCGACGGGAACATCTTCCAGCAGTTCCGGCAACGTTTCTTCAAGAAATATCCGATAAACCCGCCCGTCGAGTCGGGCAGGCAGCAGGTACGGCACAATCAACTTGCCATGGACGATACCTGCCCAAATATTGACGGCGAACCGTTCTTGATGAACATGCACCCGTGTAGCATGTGGATTTGCGTGTGCCCACACGTGAGAATTGTGCATGTTAAACACACCCTCACGTGTGAAACAGGCCTCATCTGAGAACAGCACATAAGCTGGAAAATTAGGCTGCACCGCTGTCTGCTGCAGAAACCAGCGTGCGAATTCCACACGAAGAGGGTAATCCAGAGGTTGTAATGCCTGGACTCTCTGACGATGAAACGGATGTAACTGCTGCTCGTGCAACACTCTCCAGACCAGGTCGTGGTTCACACCGAGGATACGTGCAACACCTCGCGTGCTTGCGCTTGGATTGTCCTCAAATCGCCGTAGGATTTCTTCTTCCATGTCAGGATTGCACACGTTTCTCTCCCGACCAGTGTCATGCATGTTTGCATGGAATGTTCCAGTTTCTCGCAGTCGCCGATGCAAATGCGCAAACGTTTGGTGGTTTGGCACACGTCTGTTTGGGAATCGCTGTCGGTACAACCTCACAGCAGCTCTTCCGTTTCCATTGGCAGCCCCATACACCATATGCATGTCAGCCATCTCAGCAGTCGTGAAGCGCTCCATGTTACGCGTACTACGTCCGATTTAAGAATGCCCGCGGCAAGCGCGAGTCTAGCCCACTTCACCTTTTAGCCAATTGCAGCGGCGCCCTCTCGCGCCGAATGGTGACGTCAGCGGACATACACTTATAGACGAAAAGGGTTTGTCTTGGTGTTGCCTATCCCCCATTACAATTTGTACAAAAAGTTTTCAAACACTCTGTATATATATATATATATATATATTCAATGATAACCAACACGGGTTTCGGTCAGGCAGATCATGCCTGTCACAACTAATGGAACACTACAACAACATTATTGATTCACTTGAAAGTAATGAAAACTATGATGTACTATACACAGACTTTGCTAAAGCGTTCGACAAGTGTGACCATGGAATCATAATACATAAACTGAAATATATGGGAATAACAGGAAAAGTAGGGAAATGGATATATAATTTCCTTAGTGAGCGGAGGCAAGTCGTTACAGTACAAGGAGTATCTTCATCAGAATCAGAGGTCCTCAGCTCAGTACCACAAGGAACGGTATTAGCTCCACTACTCTTCATAATCATGCTAACTGACATAGATGAGGACGTTACCAGAGACAGCACAGTAACATCCTTTGCAGATGACACAAAGATCAGTAGAAAAATACGAAAACCAGAAGACATAGGATCTCTACAAACCGACATAAACAAAATTTACAAGTGGACGGAAGACAACAATATGAAGTTTAACACCGAGAAATTTCAGCTATTACGGTACGGAAAAAGAGAAGACCTAAAGTCCATGGAATATTATACCCCAAATGGACAGGAAGTCCAGAGAAATTCCAGAGCAAAAGATTTAGGGGTTGTAATGACAGATGATGCGAAATTTGAAACACAAAATAAGATAGCAGTAAACAGAGCAAAGAGAATAACGGGTCTGATATTGAGAACTTTTAAACGAAGGGATAGGAATGTAATGATCCCCCTACTGAAAACCCTGATAATACCCAAACTGGAATACTGCTCGGTCCTAACATCCCCATATAAAAAAGAAGACATTAGACAGCTGGAGGGGATTCAAAGAAGTTTCACAGCCAAGATCAATGGTGCAAAGAACTAAATTACTGGGAAAGGTTACGAGAACTAAACCTATATTCACTGGAAAGGAGAAGAGAGAGATACACCATTATTTACACTTGGAAAATAATGGAGAAACTAGTCCCTAATCTTACTCTGAATCCCATAACTCCCCAAACAACGGTGGAAGGTAGAAACGGTAGACTGTGCCGTATTCCCAAATTGAAGGCGAGACAGGGAACATCCTTAACCCTGAAAGAAAATAGTTTTGTAGTGAGAGGACCAAAACTATTTAATCAGCTGCCCAAAGACCTAAGAAACACGAAGGGAGTTGCAGTGGAAATCTTCAAAAGAAGACTTGACGCCTGGCTCAGAACAATCCCCGATGAGCCGGGCGTACCTGGCTATGTGAGGTGGAGAGCGCAAGAATCCAACTCACTACTTCACCTGGCCAACTCGAGAGGAGGGGCGACACGCTTGACCTTCGCGAAATGAGAAATCATCACGTGGAACCTTTGTAAGGTTGTAAGGTTGTATATATATGATGAATAAAACCACGAAGGAAAGGAAACACAAAATGGTGCTCAAGCGCTTGAGCACCATTTTGTGTTTCCTTTCCTTCGTGGTTTTATTCATCATAAATATTTTTCACGTGTTACTTTCGTGAAATAATTTTCATATATATATATACATTGGGAATTGTGAGATATTTTAAGGATTTCTGATTGGTTGACGACGCATCTGTAATTTCATCAAAATATGTTTATGCATTTAGAATTTAATAAATACTCGTTCTATATGCGTAATACGTATATAATTTTCACGTGTAATATCAAAGGACAATGCGTCATCGGTTCTTCACAGATAGATTTGAGCTGATGTGCAGCGTCAAATGCAATCTGCTGAATTAGGATTCAATTCCTGAAAGCTGTGTTTTGTTTAAAGCAATAATGTTCCTGAAGAAAATTTATTTTCTCCGTAATTAGTGCATCTCGTACTTTAACGAAACCGTGGTAGAAAAAGAGATAATAATAATAATGAAAATAATAATAATAGAGAGTGAGGCTTAAGGAATAAATTTATTTGAAAATTGTATTTTGTGTTTAGGCAAAACATGAAAAATGCTTTTAGTCCAACGGCTAAGAGCGAGATTGCCCTTCACGATGATGGGGCAATAGAGTACCCTAAAAGCCGTGGTGTACTACAAGGTGATATTATCCATCACGCTTCGGGGTTACTTCAAAAAGGACAAGTTTTCTTTGAGCATCATTTATTTTAGCGTATAAACCATTAATTTTGGAAGTGCAAAGTATTGTAATTTAAAATGCACAGGTAAAATACATTTAAGGTACATTATCAAAAATGAGAACGGTCAATTTAAGGTAATCAGTGGTGAGGCGAAAGACATTTATACGCATTAGTCCCTCGAAACACATAAGTAAAATGGATTTAAAGAAATTAGATAACCATCTTACTGGAATTTTCATGAAATTATTTCCAATAATTCGTCTAAATAAAGAGTATGATGTGCTTGTGTTTTATTTAATTCTTTTGGGTGTATATAAATTTCTATATATTTCATGTATATTAAAATTTTGATGTTTATATATTAATTTTTGATTGTATATATATATATAAAATTTTTGATTGTGTATATATATATATATAAATTTTTATTGTATATATATATATATATATATATTATATATACACGCTCGCTTATATATGAGGGTTCACTAAACTGTGTACTTCTTATATTATCTTTGATTAAATTACTGGGATATGTTTGGCGTCTATAAAACAAAAATGATGTATTGGTGTTTTATTTAATTCTTTTGGGTGTGTGTATATATAAGATATCTTTTTTATTTGTTAAACAAATGTTTTTTGTACAAATTAAATGAAGTGTTTATGGAGAGGCTTCTCAAACCCAATGTTGAATTCTTTGTATAATATTGGTATCATACTTTCAATAATGATATATGATAAAACCTTTTTCCTATCGAAATATTATGTGGTTAGTTTAAATATCCCATAAACAACTTTGAAAAAGATATTAAAAATATTGCAATAATTTCGACGTGGAGCTACAGACAAATGGTTTCACATTGTTACGTATATATATATATATATATATATATATATATATACATATATATATATATAGTAACAAGGTGAAAACATTGCTGAAGAAGAATCGAGTTATTTATAACTGAAAATAATATTTTATGGAATTTATCAAAGTATGAAAAATTTATTCAAGTCAGTTAATTGTCACTCCTTCATGGGTAGAAAAATGTCGCGTCCAATGTATCATCGGCTCTTCACAGCATTTCTTCAGCTGTGGTGATGGACTTCGTCCACAGTACTAACGGCGCTCTGGTCGATCATCAGATTGACTTCTTCCCTGCAGCGAAGCTCTGAAGAGTGTCGACTATGCGACGTAATGCCCGTCGTGCTGCAGCCGACGGGATTGCAGGGGCCGGGGAACAACAGCTCCCGGAGGCGGCTGGTCCGCCTAACGAATTCGTTTGCCCGCAATGTGCTCGGCCGTTCCGGTCTAAGATCGGCCTCGGAGTACACCGCCGAGCAATGCAACCCAGCGACTTCTTCGCTGAGGTGCACCTCGCTCAAGTAAAGAAGCGTTGGGACCCTGCCGAAGAGGAAGTCCTAGCAGATACGGAGGCACGGCTGACCCTTTAACACAGAGAGGGTCAGCTGTTTATGAACCAAGCCCTCTTTGAGCTCTTCCCCGATCGTACACTCGAGTCGATCAAGTCGAGGCGCAAGCGGCCCGAGTACCGTGAGCGGGTTCTCCAGTTGGTGGAATACCGCCAGGAAAAGGCCTCCATGGAGGTGGGAGATGGTGCCCGTCCGCGTCGTCGGGTCCGTGAGGTGGTTCCTCCGCCCCCCCGGTTCAGCCCGTGGCCCCTATGGACCTCTGGCCCCGTGGGGGTCGCGTCCTGGCCCGCCGCGGCGGGTTGCCGCTCGCCCTCCTGTCCCCGATATCGAGGAGAGTGTTTCCGCCTCCTCCTCCTCCGGCTCTGGGGAGGATGACGAGACTTTTGTTCTTTCCTCCTCGGAGTCCGTTGCGGAAGCAGTTGCTTCCCCTGAGGAACCGGGAGGGGGACGAGGCGGCGGGGTGGGCCGAAGAGGGAGCCGAAGATGTTCTGCCAGGGCCAGTCCCAGACAGGGACCCAATGGAGTGGTTAGATCGGTTAACGTTGGCGATTGGCAGAGGTTGCGAAACTGGAGTGACGAAGTGTTTGGACTCCGGGATTGGGATGGGTACGCCCACCAGGCGGCGCAGGAGTGGCTCCCCCTCGCCTGCGCTGTCCTGGACAGGTTGGCTGCGGATCGCCCTGGTTAGCCCGATCGTGTGGCGGGGCGTTCGCCAGTAGGCCAACGAGGGCGCGTTACGCCCTCACCGGCCGAACACGACCGTCCTTGCGCTCGGTTGGGCGCAGGGCGCCGTGGTCAGCGTGTCTCGGGGGCTCGTCGTTCGCCAGTAGGCCATCGGAGGAGCGGAGCGTCCTAACAACAATCCTGTTGAGGTGCCACGCCCTCGTCGAGCAAGAAGACGTAAGGAGTGGAGTATCGTCCAGAGGCTGTGGGCGGGGAACCGAGGGAGAGCTGCGTCCCTGGTTCTGGACGACTCTTATTGGCAACTCGACCCGGTCGGGGCGGAGGCGAAGATTACCTTCTGGCGAGGTATCTTCGGTGCCCCCTCTGCTCGCGATGCGCGCGTACCGGTTCCTGGGGAGCCCTTGTGGCACCTCATCGAGCCGGTTACGGTGGCCGAGGTGAAATGGGCTGTCTCAGCTATGAAGGACGGGGCACCTGGGCCTGACGGGGTGGTTCTGGTGAGCATAAAGGGATACAGTAAAGAGGCACTTGCTGTGGCCTTTAACTGCTTCCTGGCGGGTGGGGATCTGCCGGAGCGTTTTCGGGACGCCCGGACGGTCCTCATTCCGAAGAAGGCTACTCCAGAGGGACCGGGTGACTACCGCCCCATTACGATGAGCTCAGTGATAGTGCGCTGTTTCCATAAGATCCTTGCCCGTAGGTGCGACTCCTGAGTTCTCGGCAACGGGGCTTCGTGCGTGCTGATGGCTGTGCTGAGAACCTTTTGGTTCTTCAGACGGTCATTGCTCAGGCCAAAGGTCTGGGCCACCCCTTGCACGGGGCGTTTGTAGACTTATCCAAGGCGTTCGATAGTGTCTCTCACGAGAGCATTCCCGGCGCCTTGCTTCGTCTCGGTGTGCCAGCACCTCTAGTCAACTATGTGGCAGCAACCTATGTGGGGGTGGCCACATGGTTGATGGGGGAACGCCTGTCAGTGCGTAGGGGTGTGAGGCAGGGAGACCCGTTGTCCCCATTTGTCTTCAATGCGGTTTTAGAATGGTCATTAGGACAGTTGAGTGATGCAGTCGGCGTTCCTTTAGGAGGACAGCGTGTGAGCCACCTCGCCTTTGTGGACGATGTGGTTCTTCTGAGTACGTCTCCAGTGGGCTTGCAGTCCTTATTGGACTGCTATGTCTCGGAGACGGAAAAGACTGGCCTCCGCCCGAACAATGCCAAGTCCGCCACCTTCTCCATCCTGCTAGACGGGAAGTGGAAGCGCTGGGTTTGGGGCGCTGAGGCACGCTTCACTGTAGGTGGCATGCACATTCCCGCGTTGAATACGGGCGATTTTTATCGGTACCTCGGGGTAGATATCGGCATGATCGGGTCTAAGTCGAAAGCCCTCGCCCTGATACGCGAGCGGCTGAATCGGGTCTCGGCTGGCACACTCACTCCGCAGCAGAAGCTCTGGGTCTTGCGGTCCAAAGTGCTTCCTGTGGTCACCTACGACCTGGTGCTTAGCCGGGTTCGTGCGGGGACCTGGTGGCGCTGGATCGCTTGGTCCGGAGTCACGTAAGGCAGTGGCTACATCTTCCGAAAGATGTGCCGCTTGCCATGTTCCATGCTACAGTGGGTGATGGGGGGCTTGTTCTGCCGTCTCTGCGCGTGAGGTTGCCGATATATAAGATCAGACGAATCGGAAGCTTGGTTCAAAGCTTCGACCCGGTCACCCGAGAGGTGGCCGCTCACCCACTGGGCAGATAGCTCGTGACCGCGTGCCCTCCTGCTACAGTTAGGTGCCTGGTTCTGCGAACACCAGCAGAAGCCGAGCGCGCGTTCCGTTTGGCACTTACCGCCTCTGTAGACGGCAAAGGGCTGGCGGGCGCGCGTCAACAGGCTGCGTCAGCCCCTCATGGGTGGATCAACGACGGTACGAGGCTTAAGACCGGACGGAATTACATCGACGCCGTCAAGGTCCGTATCGGCGCTCTGCCCACGAGGGAGCGGGGGACACGGGGTCGGGGCGGCCCCCCTCCTTGTGAATGGGGGTGCCACACGGGTGATGGCCTCGGCCATATCCTGCAAAGCTGTCCCGACACCCACCGCAAGGGCGTCGAACGTCACGACCGGGTGGTCCGCTTGGCGGAACAGTCACTCCGTGGCTCTGGGGCCCGGGTGATTGTGGAGCCGGTAGTGCCCATTCCGGCGGGCATTCGGCGTCCCGACATAGTGGTGGCGCGTAACCATAAAGTTACTATCACTGATGCCCAGATCGTATCGGACTCCTGCTGCACGACCTTGGAGGAGGCTCACCTCCGGAAGGTTTGCCGTTACGACGAACCGGCCGTGAGGCAATGGGCCCTCGACTAGGCACGGCAGCAGGATGACGACTGTCAATTCGCCAAAACTACGTCCATAACCATTTCCTGGCGCGGGCTGCTAGCCACCGGCTCGGCTCAAGATCTCAAGGCACTAGGCCTTGGAGCCGGTGTACAAAAATTACTGGTAGTCCGCAGTCTTGAGGGGTCGGTGCTTACATGGAGGCACCGGACGCACCGTGGCATGCGCTGTGGGCGGAGACGTGGGCGACCGCCGAATCCTGAGCCGGTTCCCAGGCGGGATTGATCAGCTCTCCTGATGATCCTGATCAATCACCATAGGCGTCAAGCTCTTGGCCTGGTCAGGTAGGGGAACGCGGCCACGCGTTTGGACCGCACAGAACAAACAACACCAGGTGTTCAGTCCCTCTATTGATGACCCTACTGAGGCTTACATAGTATTGGCCGAGGGGTACGGGAGGTTACCTAGCCGTTGCTTGGTATTTCACCCGTAGCTTCTGTATTACTATGCAGTATGCGAGACATAGAGCGACACATTGACGAAAAAAAAATGATATAACGACTCGTAGAGAGCTGTATCCCACATAAAGCTGTAGTTCCTCTCTGCCACATGATGTTTGTTGCTACGAAGGAGAATAATCAGTCCCAGAACTTTTTTAATGCATGAAGGATGGCCAAGGCGGATTCTTTATAAACTTTTAGACCATTCCTGAAAGTTATACATCGTGTGTGTGTGTGAGTGTGTGTGAGTGTGTGTGTGTGTGTGTAACATCTCTACAAATAATTAAATAGCTCTATCTGGCAACCCCCTCTAAGCATTGAGAACATATCTCTCTTGCCTTTAATAAATAAATAATTAAAATAAATAGTGCTCTATGGCAACGCTTTCACATATAAATAATTAAAATAAATATCTGGCAACCCCCTCTATATATAAATAATTAAAATAAATAGTGCAATCTGGCAACCCCCTACCTTCTAAGGAAAGTGCAAAGACCACGAACATCATTATGCGTCTGGCCGTCCGAGGCGAAGGATGGTCTCTCTCTCTCTCTCTCACCTTCTTAGGTTAAGGTTTACCTTCTTAGGTTAGTGATACCCCTTTCGGGGGTGAGGCCATCCCATTTTTACCCCAGAGTTAGGGTTTAAGTCAGAGTCACCCCTTGGGGAGGTCATCCTCTCTTCTCCCTCCAAAGCTCCACCCTTCATGCAATTCGGAGGTTACCCCCACCCCTTTTTGCATTATCCCCTCCCCCATTATCCCTACCCCTTTTGCAATACCCATACCCCCTTGCAACATTACCCCATGCCCTTGCAACATTACCTTTAACCCCCTTTGCACCATTGATCAACATTGCATGCAATTACACTACTATTTGCGTCCATCCTACTTACGTTGAGTGCTGCTGAAACTTTATCCGCATACCAAGACATAAAACTTGCCTTGATATACGACCTTAACCTCGACCAATCACAGTCCAGAATAAATGTCGTCATTCATGACGTCATTTTATTCTGAAAGATTATAACTAGCAACTGTTGGCCGCGAAATTATGTAGCCGCGTACTCGTCCAAAGATATGAAAGAACGAAAATTTGCTGCCGCGAAATTAACCTGGTTTCAGTATATATACTTATAAACTCATACAATATTATACTAATGTTGTGAAATGACGTTCATGGGCCAAACCGAGGTGTTGACATAGTTACAGGCATGATTTATGTTCATACCATATTTCTACACAGTATGACGAACACCGACTCTGAAAATGAATCCAGCTCAAGATAAAATTGCACAGCGAGGTCGGATAACTGTTATGCGGGAAGCAGGCCTCTCTGTAGCTGACATACCCATGGAACTGGGAATTTCGAAGCCTACTGTTCGACGCAGGGTGCAGAGGTGGCAGGAGACTGGGAATCTGCCAGATCGTCCTAAGTGTGGGGCACTAAGAAAGACCACCCCAGAAGAAGACCGGCGAATAATCAACGAAGTGCAGAACGATCCTATCAACAACGTAGTCGGCATCCGGGAGACTACATATGTGCGTGTCAGTGAACAGTTTCGTGACGTTCGTGAGGCCTTAGGGAATCTTGATTTGTTTTGTTCTGTAATTTTCAACCCCCGGTAGCGTTGGGGTGGTGATCCTTCAGGTGAGCGCGCTCGGGGTTGCTATTCTTCAGGTGATGACCATGACGTAACAGGTGACCGTATGTGGCGGCATACTTTGATAAATATTATTCAGACAGGTGACTAGTAAACGGCAGTCTTTGATAAATACTATTCAGTTAGGTAACCGACGGATTAGTGACAGGTCACTCTGACATTAGGTACATAAATATTATATAAGTCACGGTATATAAATATTATTCAGTCAGTCAGCAGTAACTCTTAATTAATGTAACAAAACTACTGTAGAAAAGCAATCTATGAGGTGGTCATCAGTTGAACTGAACTCATATAATATGTTTGTGTTATTTATGTGTATAAACTATTTTACTGTATCTATTTCTATAAAAAAAATAGGCCAAACTAGAGAAGAATACCACCTGGTATACTGATAATTAGCTACTAGCGTCGATAATTTTGTTTTTCGCCCGTCGTAAACTGTAACATATAAACTTCTAAATTATATTATTTGGAATGAATATATAATATCGGAAGCAAACAATAATTTTGCTAATATCGGCATTATTACTGAGACGTAAATTGTTATATTGCTTGCAAATAATTTTTTCGGTCTTTTTCATTTACTTTAATAATATAAAGTATTATACATATAACTTTAAAAATGTCTGATAATGGATAATATCAGTTGGAAATATACTCTTGAATCAAATTACATATATAACATGTTGAAATATCAGGTGCAAATATATGCTTAATATTATCGTTATTATATTATTATCGTATATATATATATAATTATATTGTAATGGCATGATATAAACTTCATACCTATAGGCCTACCGTACATTAGAAACATCTTTCACATACAGTACAAGCTACAATTACATAAATGGCCTTTGTTAGACTTTAAGACTACAATTTCATATTGTCAAGATACATAAAAATGCAAAATTGAAAAAGAATAATGCATCTCAAAATGTAGCTCTATTTGCAATGCTCGCTAGAGTCGTTAATAATTGTAGCCATTCAGAAATTATACGATCAACACTCAGTGAGTTAGTACAATCTTGAAATATTTTGCTAGATCATCATAACTTTCCATGTTATAAATACTTGAAATATTGCAGGTATATTAAAATGAGAAATAAGAACTGCATGAAATGAGAAATAAAAAGTTATTGGGCTAATATATGGTTCCCAGGAAATCTTGTTCTGGCAACTGTCTGACTGTGTGACACCCGGCAAGTGTAAACACACAGCGTGTCGGTGATGTGGTGTGGCCGGCCGAGTTTGATAGATGAACGTGCTTAATGCTTAGTAATTCCCTTTGATTAGGTAAGTGAAGTGAGCTATGTCTTTCTTTATTAATTTTGAATAGAATCTTGCTTTTCCTTATGGATTTCTAAAGAAAAAGAGGTAGAGGCTAGTGTGAGGCTACGGTAGGTTACCGTTCGAAGAGCGTTAGGGATAGGCTACGCTTGATTGTTGAGCCTTCCCAAAGCAAGCAGTGCCAATACCGTATTCGTTATTTGCAACCGAATATCACACCTCTGGGTGTAAACACTTTCAGCCTAACAATCTTAAGGCCTCGGAAGGCCTCCCCTAAAAAGTCCTCGGCCTCGAAGTCTTTAAAAAAAATATATCCTCGGCTTCGACCTCGTGGATTTCTGAAGGCCTCGGCCTCGAGGCCTGAGTGAAGGTCTCGTCCCCATGCCTGCTGGACACCTTAAAGAAACGGTTACATGAAGCAGGATATCACGACCGTACTCCTGCCAAACAAGAGAAGATCGAGGAATGACATCGTCAGGCCAGGCTTTCGTTTGCTCGCCAGCATATAAATGACGATCTCGCATACTAGAGCAGAGTTATCTTCTATGACGAGAAGACGTTTGCGTCTACAACTCACGGCCGTCTTCGGTGTTGTCGACAGGACAACACGAGATATGCCCCCTAAAATATTTACGAAGTGGCACGGATTGGGCACGTGACGACGAATGTGTGGGGATGGATGCACCTGCAAGGACTAGGAGAGGTGAGTGAGATCCACGGGAGGTTATGGAGGAGGTGATGCTGCCTTCTGGACGCGCGTATGCCTTGCCCTATCCCAAGCAGATTATCTTTATGCAGGTATGTTGTATTTGTGTTATAGAATATTATACTATTACTAGAGTAAGATTTATGTATTACACGCATTTGTATGTCTTGTTTCCACATTTACATGGGACGAATAACGGTCATAAAATTGTTTTTTAGCTCTTTCAGTACTATGACAACACTAGGATTTTATTCTGGATAACTGGAAACTGTATTATTTGTATAACGGCGCACAATTACATTTAGCTGAGAGAAACGCCTAATACATAAGGGTTAAAACATATCACGAATTGTGGCTTATTGATGAAGCGTATGGATGAGATATAATTCTACTTTTAATATTTAAAATCCATTTGCAGGACAACTCTCCCATCCACACCGCCAGGATGGTTGAAAGGTGGTTTGAGGAGTAGCAAAATCTAGAACTACTGGACTGGCCTAGTTAAGGGTATGACCTCAACCCTATTGAGAACGTTTGGGGAAATGTGGTGAACTCGTGGGACACCTGGGCAGGAGCGAACCAGACCAGCCGCTAGCTGCTGGGTCACACTATGGCTGAGTGGGAGATGTTCCGAAGGAACCAACACGACTACATAACCATGTTGCATCTATGCCACACATTACAAGATGTAATAGACAATACTGGGGAATGGACCAAATACTAAATAGGAACTGAACATAACCATTATGAACATCTACAGACCACCAAACACTACAAAAAGTTAATTCCAATTTGCTAAAAACGAAATAGAAAACAAATATTCTAATTTTCAGAGATTTTAATTTCCCATTCATATTATGGAAGAAAAATGACGAAGTTATATATGCCGAGAAGTTTCAGGGCAACATTACTAAAGATGATAGAACCCAAGCCACAATGCTATTAGATATTATGGAACATTACGCCCTTACCCAGGAAATCTGTGAAGCCACGAGAAAGGAGATTTTGATTTAATCTGGACAAATAACAACGAGATAATACTAAATAAAAAAGTAACGCACACAAAGTTCTCCGACCATAACCTCATCGATGTACAAATGAAGTTAGCACCCAGAGATCCGAAAACGTATCCTAGAGAGGCAGATGGAATATTTGAAGGTTTAAACATAATTCTAGGTATGGTAAGAAATGTAGACAGAGAAGAAGTAAGGACGGCTTTAACAAAAATGAAGAATGGAAAAGCGGGAGGACCAGATGAGACACCATCAGAAGTATGGAAGTCGTTGTGGGAAGAAGGACTGGATATATTGTGGAGGATAATGACTGTAGCTTTTGAGACTGAGAGGATACCAGAGGAATGGAGGGAAAGTACAATGGTACCAATTTACAAGCAGAAAGGCGACATCCAAGAGTGTAAAAATTACAGAGGAATAAAGCTTATATCTTATACCATGAAGATCTGGGAAAGAATTGTGGAAGCGAGACTGAGAGGAAGTAGCGATCTCTGATGAACAGTTTGGTTTTATGCCAGGAAGAGGAACAACGGATGCAATATTTTCACTTCGACAATTATTACACAGGTACGGAGAAGGAAGAAGGGAGCTACATCTAGTGTTTATAGACTTAGAAAAAAGCGTATGATAGAGTAACAAGGCAAGAAGTGTGGAGATGTTTAAGAGACAGGCGGGTACTTAAGAAGTATGTCAGACTGATCCAAGATATGTATGAGGGAGCTACTACGAAGGTGCGAAGTAGTATGGGAGAGACCGAGAAATTTGAGGTACGAGTTGGTCTACACCAGGGATCAGCGCTGAGTCCGCTGATTTTTTTATATTGTGATGGATGTGATCAGCAAAGACGTGATAGAGGAGGCTCCATGGACCATGATGTTTGCTGATGACAGCGTGTTGTGTTCAGAAACAAGGAAGGGAGTGCAAGAGAAATTAGAGGTGGAGAGTAGCTCTGGAAACTACAGGACTAAAAATAGGCAGAGCAAAGACTGAGTATATGAAATGTACACCTGGAGACTAACAAATGGGAAGTGTCATGGTCCAGGAATTTATTATAAAGAAAGTTAAAAGTTTCAAATATCTGGGATCAATCATAGAGGAGAAGGGAGGCTTGGAAGGGGAAATAAACAACAGAATTCAGGCTGGCTGGAAAAATTGGAGAGAGACCAGCACTACTATATTGGAGTAAGACCAGGAGTAAGACCAGCACTACTATATGGGGCAGAAACATGGCCGATGAAAAGAAGCCTGGAAAAGAAAATGGAAGTGGCAGAAATAAAGATGCTATGATGGATGTGTGGAGTGACTAGGAGGGATAGAGTGAAGAATGATTTAATAAGAGGAACAACAAAAGTAACGGAAATCTCCAAGAAGGCACAGGAAAGGAGATTGAGATGGTATGGGCATGTCCAGAGGAGGGAGGAGGAGTATGTGGGACGACGGATGCTGAGGATGGAAATTCCAGGCACGAGGAGAAGAGGTAGACCTAAGATGAGGTGGCGGGATAGACTGAAGAAAGATATGAGTGAAAAGGGACTGGAGGAAGAGGTGGCTCAAGACAGAAGTGAATGGAGAAGAAGGATCTGCAACAGCAACCCCACATAGAAGTGGGCTAATAAGGCTGCGGAAGAAGAAGAAGAAGAAACAAAAATTTCGAAGAAAGTAAATTGGGAAAAAGTAAATAAAGATTTAAAGGAGGTAAATTGGGACTTGCTACTTCACGAGAAGACTCCACAAGAGATACTGTGTATAATAGAGACTATGTATAATAGAGACTGAAACCAAACCTATAATACTGAAACATATTCCAGAGAGACAGGAAAGAAAACATAGCAAGCTCGAGAGGAAAATCAGGACACTATTCAGGCAACGAAGACAAACCGTCAAACATCTCGACAGATGTAGAACTGATGCAAAGACACTCAGACTGCAGAGGAAATTGCCGAAATAGAAATAGACCTAAAGCAAACATTCATACATAAGACAAACGAGGAGGAAAACAAGGTAGCAGGAAACAAAAAATAACCTAAAATACTTCCACACGTTTTCGAAAAGGAAAATGCAGTGTAAGGAGAGTATAGATGCGTTGATAGACGGGGAGGCCGAATACACAAATGACCCGAAAGAAATAAGTGAACTGCTTAGGGAGCAATTTAACTGTGTTTAGCACCTATAAGTCCAAGATGCAAGTGGAAAGCCCAGACGAATTTTTCGACATAGATACAGATCAACCAAGAACAAATTCCGGCACAAACCTATTAATGGACTTCGAGTTCATGGAAGGAGATGTAATTACGGCCTTATCACAGATGCGAGACAATTCAGCGTCAGGGCCAGACACATGGAGTGCCACATTTCTGAAGAAAGGCAAAGAGAGTATTGCAAAACCGCTATACTTACTATGGAGGAAATCACTCGACACAGGACAAATTCCACTCCCCTTAAAGAACGCGAACATTGCCTCCCTATTTAAAGGTGGTAACAGAGCAATGCCCAATAATTATCAGCCAGTGGCTCTCACTTCACACCATATAAAGTGTGTTGAACGTATAATTATAGGCAAACCGATCTACTACCTACAAGAAAAAGTCTTATACAACCCAAATCAACATGGCTTCAGGGCGGACAGATCATGCCTATCACAGCTACTAGACCACCAGGCAGGAGAAAATATTAGAAACATTGTTTCGAGGACAAAACATAGATGTAATATATATGGACTTTGCAAAAGCCTTCGATAAATGTGACCATGAAATCATAGCACACAAACTTAAGAATAAATGAATTACTGGAAGGCTAGGAAGGTAGATATTTAATTTCTTGACGGAAAGAACAGAAAGAGTGGTGGTAAACGGAGTTAAACCAGAAGTCTCGGAAGTCGTGAGGTCTGTCCTACAACAGACAGTATTAGCTCCCTTGCTGTTCATTAGGGTGTGTCACTTTTGGACTTTTTTTGAAAAGTTATGGTGCTTACCTCTTATATTGTGACAAATTGACAAAAAACCATGAATAAACCAAAAAAAAGACAATCGGGTAATATTCAGGGTCCCCGACCCCCATTTAAAAAATAAGCCCCTTATTCGCACAAAAAAATTGTGATTTTTGGAGATATTTTTGGTCATAGTTTCCTTACTAATCATCGTATTTCAAAAGTTTTGCTACCAAAATGTAGAGAATAATAATGCGCTTCAATTTGAATAGTTTTTATTAACCTTTGAGTTACATTTATTAAATTTTTTATATCTCTTTGGTCATTTTGATGCATTTTCTAAGAGAAAAATGCTGCTGTTTTATATCTTTGGAAGATCTGAACTGCAATAAAATACAGGGTGTACATAAAGTCAGGATCTATTTTTGTGAAATAATTATTTTTTTCTATTTTTCTTTTCAGAAGCCCTTAGAATGAATACAGAAGAGCGTGTGGCAATAGTAATTTGGCGAATCGAGGGAAAGAAATACAATGACATCAGAGAGAAGTTTAGAAGATTTCATAAGCGGGGGGGGGGGCCAATAGACAAGACAATACGAAAATTGGTGAACAAATTTAAACGAACTGGATCTGTAAATGATGAAGCAAGATCAGGACGACCGTGTATGTCAGATCTTACCGTGAATGCAGTAGGCGGAATTATCACTGAGGAACCACGTACGTCCGTTCGTGCTGCATCACACAGACTCGGCCTCCCGACGTCATCTGTGCACAAAATTATGAAAGTTAATTTGCAGAAGAAAAGCTATCATTTGCAGGTTTTACATGATTTACATGAGGAAGATTTCCCTCGACGAAGTGCTGTGTGCTGATCTCGTAGAACAAATCTGGAGTGATAATTTAATGGACAACATTCTCTTTAGTGATGAAACCACTTTCCATACGTGTGGAAAAGTAAATCGCCATAACTGTCGAATTTGGGCAGATGAAAGACCGAATGATTTCATCCAAAATTGGGAAAGAGACTCACCTAAAGTTAATGTCTGGATGGGTTTAACAAAATCTAAGGTTTATGGTCCTTTTTTCTTTGCTGGAGCTACAGTTACGGGGCTTATTTATCTGGACATGTTGCAGCAATTCCTTGAACCTCAGCTGATTGGGGATAGGATTGTTAGTACCGTCGTCTATCAACATGATGGTGCTCCTTGTCACTATGCCAAAATTATTCAGGATTATCTAAATGGACGTTTTCCAAATCGCTGGATCGGACGCGGAAGCAACAGACCTTGGCCAGCGAGATCACCAGATTTAACCCCTTTAGATTTCTTTGCATGGGGCTTTATCAAATCGCACGTCTATCAGACGAAGATTACGAGTCTTGAAAACTTACGTACACGTATACGAACTGCTGCAGATAACATAACCCCGCAAATGCTCCAGAATGTGTTTAGAAATGCTGCGGAACGATTTGAGCTGCGCAGGGATACTGATTGGCGTCACGTCGAATCCTACTCTTAATTATTTAATAAATGTTACCACTTTATCATTTTATGATTGAATTCCATATAATTTCCAAGTGCTTCACAAAAATAGATCCTGACTTTATGTACACCCTGTATTATCTTATATACTTTGGATGTCACCGCCATCCATAGAGCATCATCCCAATGCTGCTCTGCGGCGATGGGCTTTGAAAATATAACTGAAAAAAGCAGATGGGCTTAAATGAGCAACACTTTTTTGGTTTAGAGATTCAAAGTGGGAACAACTTTGTACATGTTTAGTAGATTAAAATTAGTAAATTTTGCAAAAAAAAAAAAAAAATGACAACTGTAGACTTAAATTTTATTAATCTAAAAAAATAGGCAAAGCACCTTCGTTTTTTTTATGTTTTATTATGAAATACAAATACAAAACAATTTTAATCAAATAGAAACGAAGTGCTGTTCTTGAAATTATAATGAAAAATTGTAAATGAAATGAAATTATAAATGGAAAGAAATTACAAATTCAAGAGACCTTGTTTGGAAAACTTTGGGAAAACACGCCTCTTTTCCTCTACAACTTGAAGCAATGCCTGAAATTCACCTTTATCCCTACATGAGCCATGAAAATCCTGCGAAAGTTTGATACCTCTTTCTGCAGTGTCATTAACAACCTTAGTTGAAGAGAGTATTCTCTTTATCCTTATCCAATCTCCCGTTGAACCAAGGACTTTGAATACAAACCATGAGTTTGGACCAACTAATTGCTGAATTTTAATTCGTTCTTTTAGGATGGGAAATATCGGCTTACCCTGTTTGAATTCTGGTGGTTGATTGAGAAAGGAAAGTTTTTTGGCCACCTTGTCCTTTTCACCATGAGGTAAATCTCCAAAGAGAGAAAGGGTTACAAGTTCTTCAGATAGGTACCAGTAATGAGCTTTTAGAGTGTTGAGGGCAGCTTCAGCTACTTCCATGTCAATCTTTTTGTACTGAACTAATTCGTTGTATAGGAGGAGGTCATTTTCAGGAGCTCAAGTGCGTTGGTGACTGATAGCCAGTACTTGGAGTAGATCAGCATACTCTTTCCGGCATTTTTATTGTAACATTATCATATCCTGCTTGGTCTGAAAATGCTAACATCTTATTCGTATACAATATGACAGCCATCCATCTGGCGTGATGGAGAGTTCCTGGCTTAATCCAGTGTATTCCTCTGGCAGGAATTTCTCCTAAAACGAGCATAGTTGTTTCAGCTACCTCTTTGTAATCATCCCTGGGAAGGCTCTGGTTATCTTTTTAGCAAATCTGTCATAAAAACTATGAAGCATTTTTTCAGATCTTTGAGATGTCTGTCATTGATAGATAGCTGTTTGAAGGGTTGCTTAGTATCTAGCTTCTCCCATATAACATCTCTGAAGGTCTTGAAAGATTCTTTTTCGGATGAAGTAGATTTTCCAAATACCTTTATATACATTGCTGACAAAACCCGTTCTGCCATATGGTGGCGACAAGCGAGCCATAATAATTTTTTTCCAAAGAGGTCTTCCAGTATTTTACAAGCCCCTTTTATCCAGCCAGTATTGGATGAAGTAGTGTCGAATACCATTCCGTAAACCTTATCCTGTAGTTTTCATTCTTGGATTGTGCTGAAAACAGTACAAGCTTGTGTCGATCCAGTTGAGACACCGATATCCGGTATTGAGAGAAGTTTATCAACATTATAAACATTAGTTTATCTCTCCCGATATAAGTATTGCCAATCAATCCTGCTTTCCTCCTGAAACATTCAGTATCATTTTGCTGTCCCAGTGGACTATACAATATTGAGGTGAGTTGAACGACTCTTTAATAGTGTCAGCAGTAGCTTTCCTTGACTTCTTCGCAGCTCGTGCCGAAGTACTTTTCGATAATGACATCTCTTTTAAATCTAGCCCACATTCAGCTGCTACCACAGATGCAAATTTCGAGCGTTGTCCGAATGATAGTCCTAAACGATCAGCTGTATTACATATTAATGGTGACTGTAGTAACTTAGGACGTTTTGATGGGCCTGGGCTCGGAGTAAAATCATCTTCACCATTACTTGAGTCTACTAACTCGCCTTCAGATGATTCAAGTTTGTGTGTCTCTTCTTCTAATGCCTTTCGCTCTTTTTCTTTCAATTTTCTTCGTTCTTCACCTTCTATTCTAGCAATCCTTTTGATCAGTTTGGCTACATAAGCTTTTTCGATCGGACCCAGAGAATATATTCTAGCACTTCGCTGATCTTCCAAAAAGCGAAGATCTTCATTCTTCTGTTATATAGTTCTCAATGTATTATTTTGGATCTCATTACATACATGTTCAGTTGATATATCAAATAAGTTATCTAAACGAGACAGAAAAGATGTTTTTTGGGTTTCATAACATTTTTCTTTATATTTTTACCTAACTTCTCATGCTCTTTTATCAAATCCCACAACATTTTTTTGGGTCCTTTCTGCCTTCTAACGGATTTTGATGGTATGCCAACCATAATCCACACCTTTTCTACCTTATCTAATACTCTCAAAATATTTTCTTCCTTTGATACATTGTCGCTTTTCATTTGATCCCTTCTCAAGAAGAAAAAGTGACTGAGAACTTCATTATTCGTTGGAAGCATGCTTCCTTCTCTTGCGGATATGTCTTCCACTAACTTTCCCAATAAAGAATCATATTTTCTTAGGTCTGTTCTTAATATTGGCTTACTGTTAGCCATGACTATTGACTAATTTTAATAAACTATGAAATTAAGCAAATCTATAATAGAATTCTGAAAGAAAAGCAAATTTATCATACGTACATTTGGTTATATTTGCATACTTTTTGTAGATAAAACCTGGAAATACTGTAAATAAATGTTATAGAAATGAAAACAGAGGGAAAAATTTCATAAGGTCCACTCAAATATCAGCACTGTATACAACTAAAATAGTTTTAAAATGTTCACAATAAGAGGATACCGTTATTCTGTACATTTTGGTAGCAAAATTTTTTAAATACGATGATTAGTAAGGAAACTATGACCAAAAATATCTCCAAAAATCGCCATTTTTTGTGTGAATAGGGGACTTATTTTTCAAATGGGGGGCGGGGACCCTAAATATTACCCGATTGTCTTTTTTTTGGTTTATTCATGGTTTTTGGTCAATTTGTCACAATATAAGAGGTAAGCACAATAACTTTTCAAAAAATGTCCAAAAGTGACACACCCTACTGGTTATAATAATGATTGCAGATATTGATGCAGATATGAAGGACAGTATTGTATCATGCTTCGCAGATGACACAAAGATATGTAAAGAAATATTGAACGAAGGTGACATAAGAAAATTACAAAACGACATTGAAACAATATTCCAGTGGGCAGAAGACAACAATATGAAGTTCAACGAAGAAAAATTCCAACATCTAAGATACGGTAATAACAAGGAGCTACAGAAAAAGGGTACAGAATTATGCAAGCCAAACAAATAACTCCAAATCCACAAGTCAGGGATCTTGGAGTAATAATGTCGGATGTAGAATTCAGAGAGCACTATAAAATAAAAATTACAACGGCTAGAAAAATAATGGGAATCATCTGGAGGAGCTTCCGCAGCAGAAAAGCAAACATCATGCTCAAATTATGGAAGAGTCTAGTCCCACCAATAATTGAGTATTGCTCAGTACTCACAAGCCCATACAGAAAAAGAGACATTGCGAACATTGAAGCTATACAAAGGACTTTTACATCTAAGATAGAGGAAACAGACGGTGAAAACTACTGGACTAGACTACAATCCTTGGAACTCTACTCTCTCGAAAGGAGGCGCGAACGGTACACAATTATATACATATGGAAAAACTTGAGGGCTCTGTCCCTAACCTTAGAAATAAAATAGAAACAAATTGGAATGAGAGAAGAGGCAGATTTTGTACGGTCCCAGGTGCGGTGGGAAAAAGGGGCCATGAAAACGAGGATGGAAAATACCCTCAGAATACGAGGCCCAAAGCTTTTCAATGTCCTACCAAAAGAAGTGAGGAATCTCCAGCACACCGACCTGAATAACTTCAAGAAGCAGCTGGACAGATTCCTGTGCAAAGTCCCTGACCAGCCATGCGTAGCTGGCTGCGAGGGCAGGAGGAGATCAGACAACAATTCCCTCCTTCACCAAATCCCACAAATGAGGCGGGATGCTGCAGAGGGATCGACCGCAGGTCGATCCTGAACCGTCGTTCAAACTCGCCTAAAGTATAAGTAAAGTATAACGTATATGTAAGTATAAATACAGCATAGGACAGCTATGGCACACCTGACCTCTGATCTTTCTGCTATATCTGACTGAGGCAGAGAAAACCTTGTGGCTTTCAGTGCCTCAAAAACTCAGTTCCTCCATCTGTCTACTCGTCACAATTTTTCACACCATTATCCCCATACCTTCAAGAACACACAACGCAATCCTCTTCTCTTAACATTCTTGGCGTTTCCTTTTCTCGTGATCGTTCCTGGAAAGATCACATATCCTCTCTTTGTAAAACAGCTTCTAAGAGGTTAGGTGTGCTGTACCGCCCCCGCAGTTTCTTCACTCCACTCAGTTGCTGTCTCTGTACAGGAGTCTTGTTCGCCCCTGTATGGAGTATGCTTCTCATGTGTCCGGTGGTTCAACCCATAGAGCCGTACTAGACCAGGTGGAATAAAAGGCTTTTCGTCTCATCAATTCCCCGCCTCTTACTGATTGTCTTCAATCTCTCTCTCATCGCCGCAATGTTGCATCAATCTCTCTATACTGTACCAGACTTTCTACACTTTCTCATTCCTTTTCTGTCCAACTATCTAATGCAAGGGTCATTCGGTATTTTCAGTCTTTCATCTACTCAACCGGTGAACTTTGAAACAATCTTCCTCAATCCATCTTTCCTCCTGTCTATGACCTCTCATCTTTCAAACGCACAGTGTCTAGGCATCTCGAAAACCCTGGACCTTGATTTTGGCTCTCTTCTTGGCCTCTGCTTCTTCCATAAAAAAAAAAATATATAAATATATATATATATATATATATAATAAGGGCACTCAATATATTTTGCCCCACCTTTTTTTCTTAGCTAGATAATAGACCATGGGCCTGAATTGTCTTTTGGGCCGTAAGTTTGAACTTTCTGCGTTTCACATACCCGGATTTTTCCATTTTGTACCTCCCCTACTTGTATAAAACCGATGGTTAACGCAGTTTCGAAAATGGAGTCTGACAGTGATGTGCATCGTAAACAGAGAGTTGTTATCGAGTTCTTAGCATCAGAGAAGGAAAGAGTTGGGAATATTCACAAACATCTACAAAACGTTTACGGAGATGCTGTTGTTGATCGAAGCAAAGTTGGACGCTGGGCTAAACGTGTGAGATCATCGGAGAGAGGGAGAGCCAGCCTCGTCATGAGCCACGCAGCGGTTGCCGGCATCGGCTGTGACATCTCACATTGTGCAACGTGCTAACAGCATCATTCGATCAAATCGGCGCGTCACATATAAGGAGCTAGGAATTAGTGAAGGAAGTGTGAATACGATAATTCAGCAACTGGGATACTCAAAAGTGTGTTCACGGCTTGTTTCTCGCCAACTGACTGAAGATCACAAAGCCCAAAGAAAAGAAATTGCTTCTGAGTCGTTGGTTCGATACGAGACAGAAGAGGATGACTTCCTTTCACGAATTGTGACGGGATGAGATTTGGGGTACACCACTTTGAACCTGAAACAAAACGCCAATCCAAGGAGTGGCATCACGCAGACTCCCCACGCAAGAAAAAGTTCAGAATGGCTCTCTCTGCAGGAAAGGTTATGGCCACCATCTTCTGGGACATGAAAGGGGCGATTCTGGTGGACATTATGAAGAAAGGACAAACAATCAACTGAGAGACATATATTGATACCCTACAGAGACTTTAGAGACGTATAAAGTGAGTTCGACCGGAGAGAACACTTGAAGACTTCCTTCTTTTGCACGATAACGCAAAACCACACAACAGTTTGCAAATAAGAGAGGCCATCACAAAAATGCGCTTGACTGTGTTACCCCTCCCTCCATACAGCCCGGATCTGGCACCTTCAGACTTCCATTTGTTTGGGCCAATGAAGGATGCTATTCGTGGAAGAAAGTTTCAGTGACGATGGGGTTGTTGAGGAGGTTAAGAGGTGGCTCTAGCGGAACCAAGCAGACTTTTACCAGCAAGGGATAAAGGCCCTTGTTTCGAGGTGGAGGAAAGCCGTAGAAAATGATGAAGACTATGTTCCTTGTGGAACTTACAAGGAAACGTGGAGAAAAAAAAAAAAGGTGGGCCAAAATACTGTATATTGAGTGGCCCTTCTATATATGTATTTATATTTATATTTACATATCTTTCTTTCTTTCTTTCTCTCTCTCTCTCTCTCTCTCTCTCTATATATATATATATATATATATACTGTATATATATATATATATATATATATATATATATATATAAGAAGCAAACCCACAGGAAAAAGAAAAATGATTTCAAGGCCTTTCGTGTATTCAGAAGTACACCTCGTCAGGGATCATTCCCTGACGAAGTGTACTTCTGAATACACGAAAGGCCTTGAAATCATTTTTCTTTTTCCTGTGGGTTTGCACCATTCATTCAGTTCACGTGTTTAATTGTGAAATTCATCCCATATATATATAATATATATATATAACGTGTAATTACAGAAAGTGTATAAAAATGGAATCAGTAACACCACTATGGACTGCGTATGGTGTGTGAACAACACGCAAGGAATATGCACACAAGTATTTTTAGGTGCGAATGATAAAGTGAGCGAGAGTGGTTGGATTAAACTTTGGTTTGCATTCACAACATTACAGTATTGCCAATAGGTTAATAAAATAAAGGATCACCTGAAGATCAGGGCCCCCAGCCTTCTTTAGTTGGCTTTATAAGGCTAACTAACGAAAATATGACGACCTAACCTAACCAGTCGTCAAGGGTGTACAGTTGACCTCACCATTGGTTAGGTTAGGTCGTGATATTTTCGTTGGTTAGCCTTATAAAGTTAACTAAAGATGGCTGGGGGCCCTGATCTTCAGGTGATCCAAAATAAATTATAAAATTAAAATAAAACGTACTTAGATTGCGACCCTTGAAAGTAAAACTGATTTTAATTAGGTTAAAGGGATCAATTAAGCAGTAAAAAATCGGGAAAAAGAATTAAGTGAGATATAATTAAAAACCAAAACCAATAAAAACGGGCATTAGTCCTTAACTGAATACATACTCGTATATAAGGAAGATTACGCTTCGCTACTTCCGTAAAAAACGTACTCCACATTCTATTATATATTCAAATTTGTAATTATATATTACAAATATTTTATTAAAAATGTAAAGTAAGAAAACTATTAAATGGATATGATGCACAAAAATAATTAATTAAATAATATCCATGATATAAATTCGAATTTAATACTGTACCAATGAAAAAGTTAATATATATAATAATGGAATAAAGGACAAAGCAGAATTACAATAAATGAACGTGAACAACGAAACAAGTAAAAAAAATAAAAAATAAAGTTAAGCAAAGTTATATGAGGCAAATATATGAACGGTAAATCTTAAGTTAAACCTAAATAAATGTGACATCACATATAAGAATGGGTTAATGCAATTATTTCACTTAATTTAAATAAAAAATGAATAAAAAATTATAAAAATAAGTAGCAATTATGATGACTTTATGTATTTATATTACAGTTAGACTAAAATAGATATCAATTTAATTTTAAAAATAAATAAAATTTAGTTAGCAAAAATGTAGAAATTATGGTTACACACACACACACACACACACACACATATATATATATATATGTGTGTGTGTGTGTGTACAGTATATATAATATATGTTTAGTGGAACTGTACCTTTAGCCCTGTTCAAAAATCAACTTTTTCTTATTTTCATAGGTTTCTGTACTTTTTCCCATGCTTTTTGATCTGAAAAGGCCGAAAATCACAACCATTTTGACCTAGGTTGTTGGGAAGCATTGCCGCATGGAGCTTTAATTTTTCTGCCTTAAATCGGCCAAAAGCACCAGTTCCGGGGTCCCTTGAATCATGTTTTGCACTATAACTTTTTATCTAAACAAGATAGAGCAACAAAATAGGCATCAAATTAAAGTGTTTTTAATCCTCTTTCTAACTTATACAATTATAATAGTCTTGGAACAAGAAATGGCACATTGGTACATACAAAGATTTCAGAAATATCACAAAATTCGTTTTCTCACACTCAAGGCAGACAAGGCGCCTTATTCATGACACAAATTTGAGATTAACATTTGTCACAAGTCTAATCGATCAAGAAGTGAAAGCATTACATGATGATTAATTTCATAATGACATTTACACAGTCAGTTGTTGAGAGTTTGTTTCTTGAAGCTGTCAAAGCGGCGTCTGTTGAACTCCACAGCTTGAAGGAGATAGTCCCTTTGCTTGGCATCTGTTGTTATGACATTTGCAAAGTCGCTCATCATCTTGACACCACGTTCAGCAATGTCATTCACCGCTTTCAGATTCTTAACATAGTCCAACGCTTTTCTGTAGTCCTCATTCTGTGGCCAAGACGTGACAGGTTCCAGAAGCCACTTGGATCCAATGTTCAGTGTGTCCAGCAGGAAATGTGATTCTGGGCCAATGAGATCAACCAGGGTGGTCTTAGCTGTGACTCTCTGGAATAGAGGCTTTCCTGTTCTGAAGCTGTCTGGCTTCTCAGTGGCATGTAACTGGGCAGCAATGTCGTGCTTCAATGTGTCACTCAATCTACTGCTGAACAGGGCAAATGGCACGACTTCCTGCGTCAGGTACCATTTGTGGTTTTCCATCTTATTAAGTACTGCATCAGCAAGCTCTGGGTCAGTTTTCTTGTACTTCAACATGTCCTGGATTAGACTTAGATCATTCACGGGAGCATCTGCAGCAGACATTGACATCATCCATACAGGAGTGTAGAACAGCACAAGGAAGGTGTTGAGTCTTTCCAGCTTTGATACAGTGTCTTCGTCGTACTCAAGTTGATCTGCAAACATCAGCATTTTCATGGAGTACAGGTTTCTGGCCATCCATCTGGCCTGATGAATGGCGCCTGGTCGACTCCAGTGAATACCTCGAGGAGGCGTTCCTCCAAGAACAATGACTGTCAGTTCAGCCATTTCCCTGTAGTCGGCTCTTGGAAGCCTTTCTGCTGTTAGAAAGTCTTGGAGTATTTCTTCACTGTTCTTCTTCTTTTCCTTCAGCCATTTGCTGTTGATAGCCAGCATCTTTGGGTTTTCCTTAGACAAGTCCGTCCAAACATCCTTCAGATGCTCAAACCAGGGATTATCTGGCCCCTTCACCTTCCCAAACAGCTTCTCCCAAACTGCTCCTACTAGGATTTCCAGGATGTGATGTCGACAGGCCAGATAAAACACCTTTTTGTTCAGCATTTTCTCTAGCAGTTTGGCAGCTCCTCTGTGAACTCCACTGTTACTGGATGTAGTGTCAAAAACAAGGGCAGTAACATTATCCGTAAGTTCCATGTCTCCAGTAAATCCATTGAAGCCTCAGCCTGAGCTGTGCCAGAAGAATTGTCGAGACAGGTACTCCCAATAACTTTCCTTCAGTGTACGAAGGGGACCAGACACTAGCACAGCTAAAGTCTCTGAGGTACTTCCAGGTTCACCCAAGACATCTTTGAGCAATTTCCATCCCAGTGTAAGGCAGCGTACTGTGGGGGGTTTTCACAAAACTTGGACATGTGACTCTGGCTGATATTTATACCTGGACAGCATTCTGTTGCGACGTGTTGTTGAGGTTGAGATGACGAAGTTATCCAGATCAGCCCCTCCAGCTTTCAAGGTGGGCAGAAACCATGGCAGTAACTTGATTGTCTGATAAACCAAGACGATCAGCTGTATTGCAGATGACATCACATTCCATGACCTTCCTTGGAAACGTCAAAGTCACACTAGTCACAGTGTCTTGATGGTGAGAACATCCAGGACGAGGCTGATGGTAATCCATGTCCTCTGTGTTAGCGTCGTTGTCAGTTGAGTCACCCCAGGTAATGTCATCCACATGAACAACTGCCTCTTGTTCTGCTGCAGCTGTAAAATAGTACATGTTAAGAGAGTAATTGTTAAGTACATGCTAAATATCGCAATGGAGTAAAACTTAAAACTTTTTGTAACGTTCAAAGTAATTAGTTTTACCTTGTTCTTGTCTATGCTGCAGTCATTCATTCCTCGCTGCTTGCTGCAGGGATCTTGTCTCAAAAATCTTGTCATGACCAGACATATGACCTTTCCTCTCAGTCTTTTGGTCTTCGTAGAACCTGATATCCTCATTTCTTCTCTCTGGATAACAGTCTTTTGTTCTGTATTTCCTGGATTGCATCTGGAGCTCCTATATCGAATAGGCTGTCTAATTCCAGCACAAATGCTCCTCTTTTTCCTCCAGGGTTACTTGCTCTTCCTTTGCTTTTCACCAGAGCACGATGTTTCTCATGTAGTTTCATGAAGAGCTTCATTGCGTTGTACTTGGTCATTGTCTTGATCCTAGCCATCTGCCAGAATGGGATGATAGATTCAACTGTTTCATATACAAGGTCTTGAACCATGGGCCTCCCTGCATTTTCCGGTAAATTCTGAAGATTAAGGAAATACTGGAACGCCTGTCTGTTGGTGGGAAGCTGGGAACCACTGATAAAAGCTGAAGGGTATCCAACCAGGAAAGTTTCAGTGAGAGATCTGATAGATGGCCCAGTTGACACCTGCCTGTGGACAGTACGTGGAGGTTCTGAGATATCAACTGTGCGCCCACGGAGCTCCCTCAGCTCCTTGCTTAATGCCATTGTGAAGTTGTAACTTGTAGATGGTTTTCTAGATTCTGATTGAGTTTCTGTTGTTTCCTGAAAAATGATAGATAATTATTATTATTATATATTATTATTATTAATTTATTATTATTATTATTATTATATTATTATTATATTATTTATTAATTTTAGGCTCTTTCATTTGATACCTAATTTTTTGCTCTATCTTGTTTAGATCAAAAGTTAAAGTGCAAAACATAATTCAAGGGACCACCGGAATTGGCGCTTTGGCCGATTTCAAGGCAGAAAATTTAAAGCTCCATGCGGCAATTCCCAACATCCTAGGTCAAAATAGTTGTGATTTTCGGCTTTTTCAGGTCAAAAAGCATGGGAAAATGTACAGAAACCTATGAAAATAAGAAAAAATTGATTTTTGAACAGGCCTACTGTACCTTACTCGAGTGTGATAGAAATGTGTTTAGTTCATTCTTTAATTTTGGGTAATAGTAATTTATTCGTTTTCCTTTTACCAATTACTACGATCATAATAACAGTTACATGAACAAAATTGAATTCCATAATGTCGACATTCGACCTTATGTTAGTACAGGGTGGGGCACGGGAACCAAGTGTTTTTGGAATAATCAGGAAAATGATATTTATTTTTGTAAAGAAAATATATTGGTAGAACAACATTCGTAAGAACATAGCATTTCATGTCATAATAATCATGTACCGAAAATTATATCTGGCATATGATGTCTTGGCCGTCGACGCATTGTTGAAGGCGTTTACGAAAATTGGCCTCCAACTCTTCCCAGCAGGTCTCTGTTGATTTGGATGATTTGTTGACGGATCGCTTCCTTCAATGCATCTAATGTACGGGGCTTGTCCTCGTAGACACGTGACTTGAGGTACCCCCATAGAAAGAAGTCACATGTGGACAAGTCAGGGGACCGAGGGGGCCATGCAATGTCACCAAATCTCGAAATGAGATGGTTGGGAAACAGGGGGGCGAAGAACAGCCATTGACGCTCTGGCGGTGTGTGGCGTGGCCCCATCTTGCTGAAACCACAAATGTCGACGAGCAATACGCCTTCTTCGTAACTCAGGGATGAAAAAGGTGTTCACCATCTCAATGTAACGCCCAGATGTTATGGTAACGGTAACCCCATTTTGTTCGAAGAAATAGGGACCGATGACGCCAAACTTTCCCACCGCGCACCAAACTGTAACCTTAGGGCTATGCAGCGGTTTTTCATGGAGTTGTCGCGGATTTTCAAGCAGCCCAATACCGACAGTTTTGATTGTTGACGGCCCCATTAAGGTGGAAATGGGCTTCATCACTCATTACCACCATCATGTTTTCATTCTGCTCATAAAGTGCAAGCATTCCTGTGCAAAATTCAGTCGTTGGGGGCAATCGTTTACATTCAATTCCTGCACCATCGCTAACTTGTATGGGTGAAAATGTAATTCTTCATGCAAAATCCGTCTAACAGTACGATTGCTGATTCCGAGTGCAGCTGAATCTCCGAGCAGAGCGGCCTGGGCTTTGCAACATCGCTTGTCTGACCCTTTCAACGTTCTCTGGAGTACGCACAGTGCGTTGCGGCCCCTTCGGTTTTGTTTTCATTATTGAGCCTCCTGTTCGAAGATTGTTAACCCAACGTAAGATTGTATCACGAGCGGGAACAGAGTCATTTCGATGAATGTTGAATCTGCGGCGAAACGCACGCTGAACTGCTGTCACTGACTCGCCACTCCTAACAAATTGATCATACGCGAACATGCGGTGTTCTAACGTCCACTGCTCCATGATGGCACCTGAAAGATAAAGGTGAGTGTTAGTTAAAGTTAAATGCTATGAACCCAGGAATGGAATGCTACCTACCGCACGCCCCTTCCATTCCTATGGCCGATTACTAGCTATTCAAAAAACACTTGATTCCCGTGCCCCACCCTGTATATGAATTTCAGATTTAAATTACATTTCACATTTTCAATGAAAATGACTAACCTAAATTAACGACACGTAACCTAACCTACTGTAACCTAACCGTGCATAATGTAACCTGGCATAATACTCAACTTAACCTAACCTGACCTAATTTAGGCTAACTTTTAAATATCAATATTATGCATGACGACATTGCGCGCATCGACTTTATTGCTCTACCCCATAAAAAACGAGTGAAATTAAAAATATAAGTGTTAAAGACGGGTAGCGGATCAAAGTCAATCTGCACCATGTCAACATGCATAATGTCTATATTGAGAAGTTAGTTTGAGTTAGGTCAGGTCAGGTTAAATTGGGCTAGGTGCCCAGTTAGGTCTGCTTAATTTAGGTTAGGTCCAGTTAGGCTAGTCTGGTTAGGTTGGGTTAGTCATTTTCATTGAAATGTAGTTTGAAATGTGAAATCCATAGATAGTACTCGTATGAGGTCGAACGTCGGCATTATGAAATTCGATTTTGTTCCTGTGACCCGTGTAATGTTGGAAAAAAAATAGATTGCGGGCTGCATGATAGACACTAACATATAGTGCTTATCGTGAGGAACTTAAATTCGTTTAATATTTTACCCAATTCAGGTGCATTTAAAGTTAAAAGGAACGTTAAGAAAAATTTGTGAGATTAAGAATGTTCGAAAATGAATCAATCTCTCGTGTGATTTAATTTTAGTTGAAACGAATTGAATAAAGAGAAAAAGTAAGTTATAATAGAGCCTCCAGGTGGAATTTTAGTAACGCCACAGTTACCTAAGGCGAAAAGTATTGAAACCTATAAGTCGGATCGTCTACGGTTGGACCGGCTGCAGGGACAATAAATTTTAATAGATACAAGATGTGTGGTTTCGATTACAAATAAAAAAGGTACCGTTAGGACTCAGTTTTTAAAGAGCTTACTCTATCATCCGTTCTTGGTGAGCCTTGAAATGGATGACCTCCACGGTTGATAACATGGCATAGCGTTAATTAAGGTGATTCAATGTGTAAGAATACTTTGTTTATCCTGTCACTATTTAAAGTTGTCGTTTCATGTGATATTCGAATGAGTGTAATTGTTGTTTAAAGCATGATAAAGTGTCGCATAACGCCCGAGGCACCATAAATCGAACAACGTTATTATTATTATTATTAATCTTATAAATTCAGGTTACTAATATCCGTGCCTTTAGTTCGAGTGGTTGCCATAGGAACAAGTGGGAAGGGGGGAGGGGAAATGTGAGGAAATGGAACAAGGATGAGGCAAAAAAGAGAGGGAAAGGGTAAAAGAGGGGAATAGAGCAAAATTTTAAGCACAGCTGTATAAAAAAAATGGGTTTAACTGCGAAAACAATGGTTTTGATAGGGAAAAGTGGTGTAAGATAATGAGAATGATCATACGGAAAAAATAAAAATAAAAATAAAATCATCTGTACCTATGTGGCATTCTAGGAACTTGTGACCTCCATTGCCCTAGGATGAGGAAGTGAGGGAAGCCCTACCCCCCCAATTCCCTTACTGATATATATGTTATACATGAACAGTCGCCCATCAGTGCAAAGCACTCACGCGAAACACGAATCGAGAAGCAAGATATCATTCGCTCGTTGCTCGTGTTTTGCCCTACGAACAGCCCCAAATGGCTCAGCGTGTCCTCACATCCGCTTAGGAATTTCGCGTGAGAATTCAGCTAGCTTGGATACAAAGTGCTTTGACTCTGAGAACTTCGCGCTCTCTTGTGTCTCACGGTCCAACGCCTAGCTGACTCATGTGAGAATGGATTCCTTCGTATACAGTATAAGGAGGGGTCCAGCGTTTGACGTTTGAGAATCAGATTCTTGAATAGATCTCCGCGGGTGACGGGGTGCGAGTCACCCCGTTTGGAAATTGCTTTGTGCTTGAGATCCTAGAACGGGCGGGCGAGTGCCTTAAAAGAGGATCTCCCCTGGGTGAAGAGGTGCATTTCACTCCGTAGGGAAATTGCTTTGTTTATGGAATATCGGGTTTGAGGATCTGACTGAAGGAAATGCCAGTAGACTCAAACATTATTTAATTTAACATTTTGCCCTACGAACAGCCCCAAATGGCTCAGCGTGTCCTCACATCCGCTTAGGAATTTCGCGTGAGAATTCAGCTAGCTTGGATACAAAGTGCTTTGACTCTGAGAACTTCGCGCTCTCTTGTGTCTCACGGTCCAACGCCTAGCTGACTCATGTGAGAATGGATTCCTTCGTATACAGTATAAGGAGGGGTCCAGCGTTTGACGTTTGAGAATCAGATTCTTGAATAGATCTCCGCGGGTGACGGGGTGCGAGTCACCCCGTTTGGAAATTGCTTTGTGCTTGAGATCCTAGAACGGGCGGGCGAGTGCCTTAAAAGAGGATCTCCCCTGGGTGAAGAGGTGCATTTCACTCCGTAGGGAAATTGCTTTGTTTATGGAATATCGGGTTTGAGGATCTGACTGAAGGAAATGCCAGTAGACTCAAACATTATTTAATTTAACTTAACATTAAATGTCAATTCTAGAATTAAGAATTAAATCATTATAACTCTTATAAACTTGTGTAGAAGAAATATTTCTGTGAAGAAATACCTGATTTAATCGGCTTGCCTAAAATTGATTAAAGTGATTAAAATTAATCAGTGACTCTCAGTTAATCCACTCTTGACTTTGCGGAATTGCGGATTAAAAATATATTACGGGACTCTTAAACGAAACTAATTTTCGGCGCACTCTGTGGTCACGTCTGGGCAAGTCATAGAGAAGGCGCAGACGATCCAGGAATACTATATTATACCCTCTTGGAGTAAGTCCCGACCAAGAGCACGGGTATAATATAATGGTGTCATGGTGGGGTACAGATAAATATTTCCTTGCCCCATTCCTATAGATACCAGTCAAGACACTAGAAGTTTGCTGAAGTACGTGCATGCAGACTATCTGCACGGAGAAGAAGAAGACGGAAGTTCCACCCAGGATCACGAGATCGAGGGCAGCTACCCAGGCACGATTGGAGTCTGCAACAAATATTCACGCAACAGGCGAGACGAGACGGTAAATCTTTCAAAAGAAGAAGAAAAATCCGAGGTAAGCAAACCTGTTTGTATTGCAACCGGTTACAGGGGACAGGAAGACAGTTTTCCTGTAGCAGACAGCACCCTAAAAAAATGAGGGGGTACGATTTTTTTCCACCTAATTTTGATATAAATAGAATCCCTCATGTCCTTCCTGGACACCTGACAAAAACAAGGGCGAACTCGAATTGGGAGATAGACCTCTATTAGCGAATTTAAGAGATTTTTTGGAATTTTTGGCCTTTTCCATTAGAGAAACCACCAGTGTTGAAACACCGGTTAGCCAAGACAGGTGCCAAGAGAGCAGGGGAGCCGGGGGACGTAGCCCGTCTCCACCTATATCTCCTCCTCCTCTTCCACATAGAATACCAGGATCTAGGTCCTTTCACTATCACTTTTCTGCCGAGGACGATGATTTCTCGCCTGATGAAGAAAAGAGGCTGAAACACGCAGCCGAAATCTGCCCCATATTCCTTGGCAATTATGCTGAATATTTGATTGCAGCGGCCCAGGGGGTAGTACGAAGTTATGTGTCCTTTCTGGACTTTACCTTCGAGATAGCTAGATTAATTTCCGAAAGAGGGGGAAATTCTGATAAAGTGCGGATTGCTTTAGCAATTAGGTGTTCAGTTCCGCCTAGTAGATTAGTGTTTGTAGGTTTGGGGAAAATGTTAAGACCTGGAGGGAGTTCTTAGATGTCTGTTCTGACCTTTATTGTCAGAACAGACGGGATGAAATAACAAATAGATTAATGAATATAGAGAGGGAGTGTAGGCGTCTGGATGAGTCATTTACCTCATTCGTATACCACATAAAGAGAGAGATCAAAGGGTTGAAACAAGACGCGGGTGAAATGGCACAAAATATTGACGTCCCTTTTGTAATAAATAGTAATTCTCATTTCAATACCTCGTAAGCTCTGGCGAAAGTATGGTGACCAGACGGAGGACGTAAACAAGAAAATTAAAAGGATCAAATGTGATAACCGGATCATTTCTGAACCAATTACTCCTCATATGAATCCCTTAAATAATGCAAACTACTTGAGTCAACACCTGGGGTCCCTACCATTAGATCAATCATACTTCCCGTCCGGTTATCAAAGTCCGGCTTATTTTCAAATGCCAAATCAGTCTTCATATTCCCCTTATCAAAACGTATACCCCGCCAAGTAATATCAAAACCTCATCCTTATAATGTTTCTTTAAATGAAATGCCATTAATAGTACGCCCCCATACGATCAATTAACCCCTCTATTTCCCTCAATGCTAAATGAATTAATAAACATAAACTCAGTACAAACGCCACAAACGCAAATACAACTTATTTAATGGACAATCCGCGATGTTACATATGCGAGCGGACGGGACATAAGGCAAAAGCCTGTCCTTTGATTGAGAGAGTGAAGGCGTTGGAACTAGACAGGAACAAAGCGCGAGGGTATGAAAGAGAAAGCGAGAGAGATTATTATGACTATCGTCGATTCGCGTCGCCGTCTCGGCAGAATTGGAATCAAGCAAGAGAAGAAAATCGAGCGATAGTATGACGGGGAGATAATGCCAAACAAACGTGACTATTCCTATGAAAATGGCAGAAAAAGAGACAACTACCCGGAAGACCGAGGACCAAGGTGTGATAGCTATTCTTATTATAGAGAAAACAGGTATGAAAGGTCACCCTCTCCCTAGGAAAATAGTAGAGAGAGATTTCACTCACCTTACGATCAATCAAATACTCGATCCGAAAATTGGAGCAGAAGAGACTACCTACAGTATGACCAGAGAAATCGATCCCCTTCGCCTTACGTAACTCGGAGAAATTATTCTCTATATGAAAGATCAAACGGAAGGTAAAAGAATGAAGAAAGAAGGTACGGGAATGAAGAAAGGAGAACGGGTAACTCCTTTCGAAAAAGAGAATACAGGGACCGCAGTGAGTCCCCTTATGGGAATGGAAATATCACTCAAAACCGAGACCGGGGCGATCCCCTTCCAGAAATTGGGAGAATCGCAGAAGCGATTCCCCAAGGCCCAGGAGAATCGACCCTCCTCAAAGTAGGACAAATCCCCTCGAAGAGTTTCCTTCAAGGAAAACGATGATTCAAAAACGAGTAAAAAGACAGGTATCAGTCAGAAACAATCCCATAAAAGAAATAAGAGAAGAAAAAATTAAAGTAAGTGAGCCCGAACAAATGAAATAAGAAAAACTGTATGAATGCCAGACAAAACTATATAAATTACTGTAAATGTAAATGAAAGTGATCTTGAGGCAAGAGAGGAGGACACGAACAAATCGAGAAACCGCACGACCTTAATCATAGGGTCTAATTTCAGACAGAAAGAAGTAAACAAAAAGAATTACATTAAAAAATTCTCGCAAATGCCTCAGACAATCATGTGAATGTAGAGTGCGATTCATTATCGTGTGACGAAAGCTTGAATAGACCCCACGAAAAAAGCAAATGAAGATATAAATAAATTACAAAGTGGAAGATATCGTGTGAATGGTGTTTATGAAACAAGCCCGTGTGAAAATGAGATTAAAAGTGCGATCGAAAAGCATGATTCATTATTAGAATGTGCAAACGGAAGTATGAACGAAAGTGCAAGTGTTATACAAATTTAAAGCTATCATGTGAATGGAGTATATGACATGGGCACATGTGACACTGACAGAAAGAGTGCGAACGGAAGGCATGATTCATTATCTGACTGTGAGAACGGAAGTGCGAGTGGAATCTCAAACTCTATGCAAATAAAGATGATCGTATAAATGAAACAAATGATCTCGGTACGTGTGATTTTCGAATTACAAATACGAATGGATGGTATGACTCAAATGCAAACTGTGAGAATGAAATTATAAATGATAACATGAGAATGCATGAAACAAATGAGGAAAATTTAAATGAAAAAATCCACAAACGCTTTACCTGATATTTGTCTGAACGAAGAAAAATCGGAAAAGAAACTTGACATACTTGAAATTCTACTAACCCATCATGAGTGTACACACCAGATCAACGACAATACGAGCCCTCTAAAATAATTGAGGGGTCCCGCGTCTTAAGGTACCTAAGCGCCAAAATTAAAATTCGTCAGAAATCGCCTCCAAAGTTCAGCAATAGTCTGGCAATAGTATCTCTGTTATTAATTGAGCTAGTACGTTCATTTTTAGCTAAATTAGAGTTCTAAGTATGCTAATGAAGATGTTGATGAGTTTTTGGAATAGATTTTCATATTTTATATTTTATATATATATATATATATTTTTTTTTTAATTTTTTTATTTTCTTATTATGCCGAACTTTGGGTGCGACTTCTGGCACATAATGATTCCATTGATTTTTCATCACTATCACTAGCACGGTGAGACATTGCTGCACACGTTGATAATAGTTAAAAACCGGGTGAATAGAATAATCCAAGCAGTATTCAGCAATATGAGCACGAACACAGGACGCCTGCTAACAGTAACGCGAGTCTTAAGGTACTGGCAGGATGTTTGTGTCATGTCCCTCTCGGCGCGTGGAGCGGGTAGCCAATCAGAAAGCAGAGCGGCGTGGCTGCCATGTTTTCATTGGCTGGTGCTCCTCCTGCTGTTCCCGCCACCCAGAGACCGAGCGTCCCACTCCCACCCCCATCACCTCCCACCAGTTGAACGGGATATTGGTGCCTTAAGACGCGCATCACATCTGGGCGGTAGAGCCCAGCTGGCGATAGAGGTGAAAAAAGTAGTTCGCTTCATAAGGTTTTCAACCATACTTCTAGTGTCGTAAGGTCATTATAACCCAAACCACGCGATAGAGGAAGGGTGAAAATAGTGATATCCCTCAAAAATACGTTTTTGCCTGTGGTGGCGCTTAGGTACCTCAAGACGCGCGACCCCTCAAATAACCTAAGGAAAGGAGGAAATAAGAGGAAATAAATCCGAAAAATTAATCACTGAGCCATTAAGGTTTAGAAATAGATATGAAACAACAAACAGCTCTTGGAAACACATTGACAGAGCCCCTGAGAACATTACACTAAGAGGATCCCTGATTAGATGACGACAATCGCGCTCTTATACTGACGAAACCAACGAGTTACACAAAGACTGTTTGTAAGAGATTTCTCTTTATGATTATGCACATGTGTGCTTCAAAGTAAGGCATGTATGCAAATGCTTTTAGAACTGTAAAATTGCTTGCTAGATAAAAATTTGGGATGGACAAGGAGTTAACAGAAAGGAGAAAAGGTTTACATCAAGAAAACTCCAATACCAGGCGTTTCTAAGGCATTACAAGCCTCATATGAAGGTCCCGGCGAAGTATTAGAAAGGTTGAATGACTACATGTTCGTTATTAGAGATCCCACGACTTTAAGAAGTAAAAGAGTGCATCTAAATAATATAAAAACGGAATCATCAAATACGCAACCGAAAAAGACATTAGATGATTTAGAGACTCTGAGCAACAACCAAGAAAGAACTATAAACAATATACGAGAAGAAGAATTAACAAATGAACCATTGAAGAACAGATATAGATTTGATGAAACGCAAAGCTTTTGGAGGCACGTCACACGGCCGCCAGACAACCTTGCAGACGAAGAATCTTGTACATAGAGAACCATAATTGCGTTTTTGCACTAAAACAAAAACAACTTGTATAAAGACGCTTGGTGCAAAGCTTCGCTTTGGTATAGAATTTCGCTCGCTTCATGCTTACATAATTACAATTATAAGAAAGGAGTTCAAGTAAATGCTTTTAAAATATTGAATTACACATTAAAATAAATAGTTCGGGAAGGATAAAGAATAAACCAAAAAGAGATAGAATTACAACTTTTTCTAAATTCTCTTATAATACTAGAAGTAGTTCCAAGATTAATTATTGGTACTTTGAAGAATGTAGGCATTCAAAGGAAAATGTAGGCGGTATAGCACTCTGGCTGACAAACAACTGTTTTTCTTAATTTCACCTACATTTAAAGGTTAATTGGCCTCCAAACAGTTTAAAATAAATAAAGTTTAAAGTTTAAAGTTCTGTTTACTGTGAGAACGAGTGAATATCTATAATATAGATATTTTAAATCATTGAATTTGCCCATTATTAAAACATTGGCATCCAATCTAATAAAAAAAATGAATGAATTTATTCATTTTAGGTCACTTACAACACGAAGATGTACCTGTTTCTGGAACAGCTGGGTTACGATGAACACACCTTACTGACGTTGCAAAGAATGGTACAGTTTACCGCCGTACTTTACGTCCGAGCCTGGCTCTCAGCGCCAGTTGCTGCAGATGCTCCTGTCAACGTCCTCTGCCTCTACCGAGATCTGATCCGGTACAAGATGGTGGACAAGGAAGTAGCTGAGAGTGCTCTAGGTGTTCTCCGACCGCACACTTCTTACATGAAGCCAGAAAAGGTAGTGTTTGCTCTTTGCAGCGATTGTGTGACCAGCAAACAGAAACAAGATATGGCACAAAAGCTGGCCTCACTAACAGTGTCGGAATAAAATGAAGAAAGCCTAGTTCTCCTAGACAATGAAACACAGCTGATAGACATACTAGACGAAAGATCGTGGTTTGTTTTCCAGCTCTTGAATGCTATTTCAACCGCGTGGATGAGCAAACCGGTATGCAGGGGTTCCCAAATTGGTGTTCCGCGGAACACTTGTATACAGTGAGAAGTGTTCCGCGGAACACAATTTGGGAACCCCTGCGGTAGAGGAATGGATTGATGATCAGAACTTCAATACTTTTTATAGCTTTGTCAAATGTCTTAAAGTCACCAATAATGTGGTGAGCGAGGCATTGCCATGATCCAGGACTTCGCGAAAACGATAACCTAAAACGAAGAACAATTGCAATAGCTTCTACAAGCAGTTGAAAAGCATCGAAACACCATACCCAACTTCAATAAATCCACATTGAATATTCTACGTTAGACACACTATACAGAACTAAAGAAACAGACCATAATTAGTACCAAAATGTGATTCAAATAAATGTTTGGTAACACTGATTCATTTATCTTTTGTACAAAAATATCAGCAAATGTTCTTAATTGCATTTTTATATCAAGAATACATAAAATCAAGTAAACTTCAATAGAAATATAATAATTAGGTTCATAAATAAGGAAAAATTTAACTTCCTTAAATGCAAGAATCTCAACCTCAGTGAGGAACACCTAAACAAAATTTGATTTTGACAAAAATGGTATCAATGGACTTCTACTGACTTATATAATGGGAAAAAATACCATCACCATTAATTTCAAACTTTTGTTTTTTTTAACCACCCTAGTAGTCACCCATCCTACTTGATCAATAAATTTGAAAATAAAAATTATGTGCTTCATGTTAGTAAATGCAGTGATTTAGTGTAATATGAAGAAAGAAAAGGTACCGTAGTGTTGACAAATATGTTAGTAATTTGTATAAGTCATTAATCGACCTTTCCAGAAGAAGAACCTTGAAAACTCTGAAAGAGACATATAGACGATCAAATCAAAATGTACTAATTTTCCTTAGAAAATTATAGCTTAATTATTTCTCCTTGCATTTCTTATTCGTGTTTATTATTCTATCCTTACATAACATGTTGACTTACACGAGTTATCCTAAGAAGTTAAAAATTTTTATAAACAAACTTCGGATGTGACGTCATAATTTCTCGTAAACAATATTTTAATATTTAATGTGTTGATAATTGCATTCTATTCATGACGGCTAAACTCTCCGCATTTATTGTTATCTATTAAATGTTTTTGAATATAACGCATCTTATTGTAAGAAAACATCTTACGGTACTTGATAAATGTAAAGAATTAGTATGCAAAAGCCTCTTTTCGCGTCACCTTAAACTGATTATTGTTTTAGTTAGCCTTCTCAGTGAACTGAACTGTCTTACGTAACTTGAAGACTAAATTTTGTAATTTGTTTTATTGATGAAGTCATTTTCTTTCCAAAGTTACATAAGGCAATCACTGATTACTATCCTGAGAAAATCTCTAAAATTTTAGAGGAAACGATGTAAGTTCATTTAAATCGTACCCTGCCATAGGAAATTTTACGAAAAAGGGCCTTATGCCCCATAAAACACCGAGACATAAGTGACAATTATATTATGTGTGAATACGCCAGTGCTGTGCCTTTCCTTTCTCATTACTCTTTCCTGCCCTTTCCTTAATATATATATTATATATAGTATTATGTGTATGATTATGTTTTATGTTTTATACTGCCGATCCCAAGATACAAATTGTAAGTGAAAGATCTTTTGTATAATCTATATCTCGAACACGCTCTGATTTCCTGAATTGAATTCCATAAGTTATCCCTTAATTCCTAAACCTGTATCTGAAAATTAATTGTAAAAACCTAAATGTCCACCTCCTTTGCAAAACTAATTCCCCTCCAGGAACTAGTACGTAAAATCCATAAACAGTTTTAGATATTCCTAAGGACATTACATCCCAAATTTATCATTGACTGGTCCTGTCTACGGTTTCAAAGTGGGATTTCGCAACATTTATTTTTCACAAGGGTGTCTCACCCAAAAAATCGTTCAAATTAAGATTCTTTATTTACCACAAAATTTATTCAACAGATTTAAAAATCATCCCACAATTATAATTAAACTAAAGAACTATGAGGAAATGATTTTCTCTTCTTCAGTACATAAAGCATGTAAGGTCATATTTTAAATTTTACAGATCCATCTAATCCCCGATTTCTTTTACAGCTATAGAGCTATATTGTAAAGATGCTAAAATGGACACTGTAATCGACAGCTATTATGTATGCCGTTATATTCCTAAATTTTCTGTTTCGAATTGAGTGATGAGATTGACACTTTTTTAATGAGCCGGCAGGCTCTAGCAATACCGCTAAAACGAACATAAAAGAATCCTGGGAATTAATCAGTGCGCGAAGGAAAAACGTGGAGCTACACGATGAAATGTTAAAAATGTCTTTATTTGTAAGTAATAAGTTTAGCTTCCACGTACGCTCATTGTATCTTATACAATGTATCTGTTCTATATCTTTCCGAAATCGGTTAAAAAAATCCTAACGGGACATTAATCGCCCTTCTACTAATATTCACATGAAATTACTTTCTAAACGCATTTACATTATATTTTGTTTGTATCATTTCTCTGAATGTGCATTTATTTTATATATATAACTTTCCACGCGAATAGATTATATCATGTACCTCACTACTATGAACTTATTTTCACCCTGTTCTTTTCTTATTTAAATAACTTTCTATTGTTTATGATAATATTCCATAGTTCCTACGATTCACAATATATGTAATGTACATTCCGATCCTTTCGTCATTTTTATTAAAGTTATCTCTCTTAAATTAGAAATAATCCCGAAATGGTTCAAGGTACTAGACCCTAAAAATCATTTAATCTACAAAATTATGATATGCAAGCAGGAAGGATCCGAATTACATGTTTACATTTCCTCCACTTTACGAGGTAAAAAATTGTATAAATGAAAACACCTATTCTTGGTCATTTGATAATCTGTATTAATTGCTGTATTTGATTATTTTAATGAGTTAAACTTACTGCTTACATTATGTAAAATAGATAAAGTGCTTTTTTATTTTAAATTGATTTAAATTGCTTTCGTCTACTGCTATAATTCATGAACGAAGATATTTCCTTTATGACACATGACGGAGTGACGTCATATAAATAACATCGTTTGTGAGCATTTATTTAATATGTGTTCAGATGTAAATTAAGATTATGTTAATTTAGTTTCCCTTTAAAACTTAAATAAATTTGTTTCAATTATAAATCAACTTTTCACGTGTGACGTTTTCTTCATTTGCAGTACAAATTGTCTTATTATGTAGGGTAACCGCTGCAGAATGAATAACCCTTCAACTTTCTGTATGTTCTCTATGACTTTTCTCAAGACCGATCTTCCGATAGAGGCAAAATTTTATTTAAATTTTTTTTAAGGATGGCCGAATGTTATACATGAACAGTCGCCCATCAGTGCAAAGCACTCACGCGAAACACGAATCGAGAAGCAAGATATCATTCGCTCGTTGCTCACGTGTTTTGCCCTACGAACAGCCCCAAATGGCTCAGCGTGTCCTCACATCCGCTTAGGAACTCCGCGTGAGAATTCAGCTAGCTTGGATACAAAGTGCTTTGACTCTGAGAACTTCGCGCTCTCTTGTGTCTCACGGTCCAACGCCTAGCTGACTCATGTGAGAATGGATTCCTTCGTATACAGTATAAGGAGGGGTCCAGCGTTTGACGTTTGAGAATCAGATTCTTGAATAGATCTCCGCGGGTGACGGGGTGCGAGTCACCCCGTTTGGAAATTGCTTTGTGCTTGAGATCCTAAAACGGGCGGGCGAGTGCCTTAAAAGAGGATCTCCCCTGGGTGAAGAGGTGCATTTCACTCCGTAGGGAAATTGCTTTGTTTATGGAATATCGGGTTTGAGGATCTGACTGAAGGAAATGCCAGTAGACTCAAACATTATTTAATTTAACTTAACATTAAATGTCAATTCTAGAATTAAGAATTAAATCATTATAACTCTTATAAACTTGTGTAGAAGAAATATTTCTCTGAAGAAATACCTGATTGTAATCCGCTTGCCTAAAATTGATTAAAGTGAATAAAATTAATCAGTGACTCTCAGTTAATCCACTCTTGACTTTGCGGAATTGCGGATTAAAAATATATTACGGGACTCGTAAACGAAACTAATTTTCGGCGCACTCTGTGGTCACGTCTGGGCGGCAAGACATAGAGAAGACCCAGACGATCCAGGAGTACTATATTATACCCTCTTGGAGTAAGTTCATTTTACCCGACGCGTCCAGACCAAGAGCACGGGTATAATATATATATATACACATTTATATATACTTATTTATATATATATATATGGTGCAAACTCAAAAGGAAAAAGGAAAATTTTTCCAAGGACTTTCGTGTATACTGAAGTACACCTCGTCTCTGACGAGATGTACTTCTGAAACCACGAAAAGCTTTGGAATCATTTTTCTTTTTCCTTGTAGGTTTGCATCATTCATTCATTTCACGTGTTTAATTGTGAAATTTATCCGATATATATATGTAAAAATTAATAATGAATAATTCCTATATTCCTATATTCTTATATTCATTTATTTAGTTCTATATTCATTTATTTAGTTCTATATTCATTTATTTAGTTCTATATTCATTTATATAATTCTTATACTTTTTCATATGATTCTTGTATTCATTCGTATAATTCATATATTTATATAATTCGTATATTTATATAATTCATATATTTATGTAATCCTTATATTTATATAATCCTTATATTCTTATATATTTATATTCTTATATTCATTTTTACATATAGAGCCAAAATTCGCATAATGCTGACGAAGTTCGGATAAAATTTTTTATTCGTTTTCTATTTTATTTTTGCTGAATAATTGGTGAATTATTTCTTTTTAAATTACTTACTCATTTTTTTAGATTTAGCTTAATAATGTAATCTTTTTAAATTCTGCAATGTTCGTTTTCTGTACACATTCTCTCTTCGTTGTATAAGATGAAGTCATGTCTTTCTTAACGTTTAATTTTAAATCTTAAGCATTTAATTTTGGCTGATATGCATGTTTAATTGTAATTCATAATAAAATGCATATTTCAATTCCCATTTTCAGTTAACTCGGCAGATCATGATAACATCAGATCTGTCAATATACGGTTTAAAATAAAAATATGGCTTTATCTTCAAATATCTTGCTTATCTGTCTAGACATTGCTGCAGCTAAAATACTTACCTTATCTTTAAATATTTTGAAAAATAATGCAGCCTATCCAAAATAGAAAACAAAACAGGTCAACATTTAATAATAATGATGCCACCAACAATTCAGTATATAAAGCCGAACAATTTTTCAAGTATTCATTCTGATTGTCTGATCTAACTTAGAGGCTGAGTATTGTAACATTTTAGCAGTAAACTACAGTAAGAGAATATCTTTGTTTCCTCCTTCGAGCCTTGCTCTTTTCAGAGAACTTAGTCTAAAAAAGAGAAAAATAATTTCCCGATACGTAACAAGAAGAATCGGGGAACCTTCAGAGAATTTAGTAAGCTCCACAGAATCCGCTGATCCACGACAAGAAGAAATCGGACAGTAGTAGAAGAGAAACTTCCACGATTCCCTATATAGTCCAGGCAATCTAGAGCAAAAATAGCTTCAACCTGGGCAAAATTGCTTCAGAAGCTTTCTAAACTGTTTCCAGCTCAGGAACCATTGCAGAATAACATATCCAAAATCCGACAAAATTGGAGAGCGGGAACACCCCCAAAAATGAAATTCAAAATGGCGGACTGGCAGTTTCCTACGAAATACAATAAATTTTAATTTCGCTTTGTAGAGAGAGTTATGACGTTTTTCTTGATCAGTAAAATGTTTTAAAACACATTTTCGTTTCTAAATTAACCTATATGACACTAAAAATTGTATTAGGCGGCTAGTATTAAACTATGACGTCACGTAATGTAAATAAAATATACTGTATGGAGTGTATGTGAGAATGGACATTGCTACATCTTTATAAACTTATATTATATACAACTCTTTAATTCCTACTACCCACTATCAAATCTGCGTATTTGTGCTTGTCATTTTCTTTAAAACTGTTATTATGTACTCCTTTTAAATACTGCAACACAGTTTATTAATTTGTGTTTTCTGTTTCAGACTGACTCGGTGTACGGCTGACTCGGTGTGCGTCCGCCTTCAAGAATGCAGACCCCTGAAGAATTGTGCGTGATTTGTAAGGAGAAATTGGACAGCGGACAGGAAGTGGTTCACATCTCGCAAAAAGGAGCAGATGGTATAAATGCATCCAGCCGCAGCCGTGGAAGCGATGTTGTTGCAACAGCTGGAATAAGTGTTCACGTTGTATGTAGGAAAAGGTTTACGGATAAAAAGACCATTGAAATAAAGAAGCGACAGACCGCAGCCGAGGCAATACCAAGGAAAAGTGCTCGTTTTCATGAATACGCATTTTCCAGTGCTACTCACTGTTTGTTTTGTGATACCTTTGTGGGCTTTTTTTCCAAACACAAACCAAAATCAGAGCATGTCAAAATAAGAACTACAGAGTTCTCCGAAACCATAAAAAGGTGCTGTGAAAGCCGCTGCGATGAATGGTCGTTTAATGTAAAAGGCCGTCTGGAGTATTATCTTCGTGATCTTCCTGCTGCAGATTGTGTCTACCATCACACCTGCAGCGTAAATTTTCGAAGTGGAAAAAACATTCCTCGCGCATACTCCTCCGACGATCATGATTCGAAGAAAGGGAGACCAACTAATGAAGAGCAACATCAAGCATTCCTTCAGACCTGTGCTTACCTGGAAGAGAATGATGATGAACAACTGTTGATTGGAGACCTAATTTCCAAAATGGAGGAATATCTTCAAGGAAGTCAGAGCTCTGTCTACGAACGCAGGCACATGAAGAGAAAGCTTTTAGAACGTTACGGAGACAAGATCATAATATCAGGTGAAAGTGGGAAGGCAGATGTAGTAACACTACGAGAGACAGCTAATGAAATTCTTATAGATTATCACAAAAAGTCGAAAGAATGTGATATAGATATAGAGCTACAGAAGACTTACCTAGTAGAAGCTGCTGCAAAAATAATCAGAAGTGATATCAAGTCTGTCGACTCGCCTAGAAAAGATGTGTATCCATCTCCAAATGACATCACTGCAGAAAGTGCTCTTGATTACATTCCCAACAGTCTGAAATTGCTATTATCAAAAGCATTTGCGGGACAGGATGCTTCAAGAAAAATAGGTGCAATTGGGCAGAGCATTATGCAAGCAACCCGTCCTAGAGGATTACTATGTCCACTACAGATCGGTTTGTCGGTTCAGCTACACCACAACTTTAGGTCAAGGTACCTTATTGACGTTCTCCATCAGCTGGGTTACTGTTCGTCGTATGCAGAAGTAACAAGATTCGAAAGAAACGCGGCGCTGGCAAGTGGGTCTGGCTCTTTTACTGTTGATGAAAACACTGCAGTCCTTCTAGCAGCAGATAACGTCCATCATGATGTCTGCACTTTGGATGGGAAGAATACCTTTCATGGAATGGGTATGATTGCCGCAATAACTCCGAAGATCAAGATCCACCCTTCTATTCACAGGCGTAATGTTGGTGACAATGACATTAAGAAGATTGCAACCGTTGACATTAGGGAATATAGACACGCGAGAAGCATGTTGAGGGACATCTCATTCCGCGAACTTCCAGTACCCACTGCCACCATAAGTCGACTTAGTCTTCTCTGGCAGATATCTTCAGCAGAAAGATCAGGTCCAAGTTGGTCCGGAACAATGCAGGCAATTCACGGTGGATCAAGTGTCTCACATCCAGGTGTGGCGTCGATCACGTTCCTTCCCATCATAGATATGTCGCCAACTAACATGACCTGCATATTTTCGACATTACTATATTTGAGCAAGATAGCACGCGATCAAAAAGTCCCATGCATTATTACCTTTGATCAGCCTTTGTTCTGGAAAGCTTCCCAAATCATCAATGAACAGAGAGACCTGCAGGACATTGTTTTAATGCTGGGATCATTTCACACTCTGATGAATCTTTTGGGAGCAGTCGGTACTCTTATGAATGGTTCAGGATTGTCTGAAGTACTTCAAGAAATATACGGATCAAATGCCGTGCAACACATGATGTCTGGAAAAGCTGTTTCAAGAGCGATACGTGGTCATATGATAGTAGATGCAGCTCTTAGTACCTTACTAGTCGCAGACGTTTTCCCTCGTAATGAAGATGGAACTCCTCATGACCTCCATAAGGAAGCTTGTGACCTGCTCGACGATGTTATGACCGCCAAACAATCAGTTGAGGATGTGGAATCTTCGAATGCATTGTCTCAGATTGCTACCACTTTGGATGCGAAGAAAACTGACCTACAATCTACTTCGCAAACAAGTCAACTCTGGTTGGAATATCAGCGAATGATCAACATTGCACGTTCCTTGATAACAGCAGACAGAACCGGCTCGTGGGATTTGCACTTGCAAGCTATGCTGGAGACCATCCCCATAATTGCAGCAGCCGGACATCACAATTACCTGAAATCGAAATTACCTTCAGAAAATGTTAAGTTTGCCTTCTGAAAATCCAGCCGTTAACAAAATGTTCCAGGAAGGTAAGTTTGTGGTAAGAAGAAGCGACAGATTATGGGCCGGACTCGGCACAGACCTGGTGATAGAACAAGTACTAATGCGTTCCCTGAAAAGCAGAGGCGGACTGACACGCGGAAGTGGATTTACAGACATCCAAAGGACAACGTGGCTCTTTTCTATGCCTCTGTGTTCCACTTATAACTTAGCAATGCAGGAATACACCAGAGTTTTGTTGGAAAGTAGTGAACAGCACAAGGAAATGAGGGGAAGTAGACAAATCAGGGACAGTAATGACATGAAGAAAGTACTTGAACGTCTGGAATCCTTATCCCCATTCCATTCTACCTCGGGTCTCTGCAACATTGTAACAGGGCTAACTGCTGATCCTGGAGTTAACGTTCATCAATTGCATTCAATCGGTACGAACATTGTCGTAAAAATGATTGGGAAACAAGCCTTTACATATTCTGCCAAAAGATCTGACAAAGTGAAAACACTAGGATCTGCTTCTGCCGTTGTGATCACTGATGCTTCAGATATAGAAGTAGATCCTGCACTACTGTTTCAGAGAATGATGACTGTTGCCACTGGCGGAGACATGAATCTTGAAGATGTCATGTGTTACGAACTGTGTGCATATCCTCCTGCATTGTTCGAATCACGAAGTATTTTGAGGAAACCCGATAAGTCTCAGCTAGCTCATGCAATAATCAAATACACTGACACTTTACGCATGGAAGAAGTTCAAGAAATTCAGTGCACAGACCAGTACGTATTGGATGGTGGATCTCTACTACATCGTGTTTCCTGGCATCAAGATGAAACATATGACAGCATCGCCAACTCATATGCCGATTTCACTCTGAAAACATATGGAAAAGCAATCATTGTTTTTGATGGCTACAGCAGCTCTCCTACGATCAAGGACATGACCCACAGAAGACGCAGCACCAAGACAAGCAGAAATGTGAATCTCAGTCCAAGCATGAAGTTTGTTGGCCAGAAGGAACACTTCTTGGCTAATGAAAACAAGAAGCAAGCATTTATTTCCCTCGTAGGTGAGATGTTGAAGAAGCACGGATGTACTGTTCACAACGCAGATGGGGATGCTGATGTGGACATCGTTCGTGCAGCAGTTTCCTCATCAGAAAATGCAACTACAACAGTAATAGGGGAAGACACCGACTTGCTGATTCTCCTTCTGTACCATGCCAAGGACAGTGGTTTCAAGTTGTACTATCGCAGCGATATAAGACGGGGACCATCTCCTAATCCTGTGTATGATATTCTCAGCATTCACTCATTGTTAGGCAATGACATCTGCAAGTATCTCCTGTTTGTGCATGCTTTCACGGGCTGTGATAGCACATCCAGAATTTTTTCGATCGGTAAAGCCAAAGCATTCGACACACTGATGAAGGTGGCTGAACTCCGTTCAGTTGCAAATACATTCTGTTCTGATTGTTGCCAACACTCTGACATTGAAGCCGCTGGAAGAAAGGCAATGCTTCTGTTGTATGGCTGCAAAACACTTGAATCCACTAACGCACTACGTCATCGAATGTTAGTTGAAAAGGTAGCTACAGCTAAATCTTTTGTTACACCCGAACGTTTGCCACCTACCGATGCGTCCACAAAGTTATTCTGCAATGGTTCCTGAGCTGGAAACAGTTTAGAAAGCTTCTGAAGCAATTTTGCCCAGGTCTAACTACAAATTGCCTGGACTAATACGGTACCAGATACTCCAGAGTAACAAATCCGTTGCTGCCACCTAAACAGAACCCCCGTCAACTTCGAACCGACCAAGGCCATAGACGAAACGGTTAACATATATATATATATATATATATATGATGAAAATAACCACGAAGGAAAAAGGAAACACAGAATGGCGCTCAAGCGCTTTCGTCTAATGACATCTTCAGGAACATTCAGTGTTCCTGAGGATGTCATTAGACGAAAGCGTTTGAGCACCATTCTGTGTTTCCTTTTCCTTTCGTGGTTAATTTCATCATAAATATTATTCACGTGTTACTTTCGTGAAATAATTTTCATATACACTGATCGGCAGAAAAATCGGCCCACTTGGAATATCGCGAAAAGAAAAAAATGGGCAACCTTCTGTTTATAAAAGTTTTAGGATTCGAAAATTTTGTCTTTGAGGATATTAAAAAATCTCCAAACACCTGCTTAATACAATTTATTATCAAAAAATACTGTATAACAAATTGTAACTGTAAAAACCAAAGATTTCGACAAAAAAAAAATTGAAAAAAAAATCAATAAAACAACAAAAAACTTGTGAGCCAGGGTTAATAAGAGTTGTTGCCTCCCCTAGCTTGAATGACTTCAGCCATTCGTCGATTCGTCCCATGAATGAGATTGGAGATCACATCCCTTGGGATTCCCTTCCATTCTTCAGTTAAAGCTTGTTGTAGTTCCTGAAGAGTGTTAGGGGCTACTAGACGAGCCCTAAGACGCCGTCCCATCGTGTCCCAGAGATGTTCATTGCAGACGTTTGTGGCAGTCAAGCGACGATCTCGCAAAACACTCAAGAAGATGAAACGATCGTCACGGGCAGATGTGGAGCGCGATCTTCCAGATCTTGGTCTTCGGGTGTACTCTCCTGTCTCCACATTACGTGGTAAACACGTCGAACCGTTGTTCTTAGAATTCCTAGCGCATCGGCGACGTAACGCTGGCTCCGACCATCTTCAATTAGGGCGAAGACCCTTGCGACGTTCACGTCACTCAAATCTATGGTAAATGCCCAATTCTGAAACTCAAAAGAATTAGAAGTCTATCTGTTACTAAACGCAAATGCCCACTCCCACTAGTAGAAGAAAAAAGTGGCATTAGCAGTCTAAGAGCAACTGAATGTCAGACTGTCGAATTCTTAAAGGTCGAAAATTCGTTACAGCTAGTGTGTTCGCAGCTGACGTTGTTTTGTCTCATTATTTGGTTGCCTCATAGACTGTATTTTCAAATTTTATAACTTTTATAAGCAAAACCTTGCCCACTTTTTTTTTATATATATATATATATATATATATATATATATATATATATACAGTCGATGAGCGGTATAAGCACGTTCGATATAAGCACATAATCTATATAAGCACTTAATCGTGCGGTCCCAAAAATTTCCATATATATTTAAATAGGAATAATCTTTATAAGCACGAACTCGCTATAAGCACGGACGTGGAACATGCTGATTGGTGGAAAACACATACGTGGAAGATGCTGATTGGTGGAAAACACATACGTGGAAGATGCTGATTGGTGGAAAACACATACACGTGGAAGATGCTGATTGGTGGAAACTACCTATATATAGGCGACACCATGACATGCGTATTATTCCGTTAATTAGGCTGGTTGTGCTCACAGTTCATTATGGCTTCAAAACGTAAAAGTTTTACATTAGAATTCAAACTAAAGGTTATTCAGGCGGTTCATAACGGTGAAAAGAAAGCTGAATGTTGCACGTAAATTCAACATTGATCATACGATTGTTAGCCGATGGTTGCGAAACGAAGTGGAGTTAAACAAACTCAGGTTGGAAAATGGAAATTTTTCGCGAAAGAGAAAGCGGGAAGGAGTGTTACCAGATCTGAAGCAGCGACTGTACGAATGGTTTGTTGTCACGAGGGAGAAAAAGGCAGAGTTTAGTTCAAGAAATCTATGATGGTTCCGAAGATCTTCCTTCAAACACCTTTACTTCCGGTTGGCTACAAAAGTTCCAAAAGAGATTCAATATTGTCTACAAACGAGAACATGGCGAAAAGGCGGATGCTGATTTATCTGGGTCCAACGAATGGAAGAAGACTGTTTGGCCAGAGCTTCTGCGACGTTATCCAGAGGAGGCAATTTTCACTGCTGACGAGACAGGACTGTATTTTAAGGCCACTCCGGACGGTACACTGGCCAGAAAGGATGAAGTAGTCAGCGGAGGAAAAAAGAAGAAGGAAAGACTAACTGTTTTGTCGGCGTCGAACATGACTGGCACTGAAAAACTATATCTGCTAGTGATCGGCAAGAGCCGAAATCCAAGGTGTATGAAGAACAAGAAAGACAAACTTCCAGTACAATATGAATCGAATTCTGCAGCCTGGATGACTCGAGCTATATTCACAGAATGGTTAATAAAGTTTGACGAGAAAATGCGACGCAAGAAAAGGAAAATTCTCCTGCTGCTAGATCAGTGCCCTGCGCATCCTAAGGAAGTCACAACAACAAATGTAGAGGTTGTCTACTTGCCATCGAATACAACGTCACTTCTACAGCCAATGGATGGTGGGATTATTCGCTGCCTTAAAGCACACTATCGAAAACAATTAATGAAAGAGTTGGTTGCACGCTTAGATAGTGGCCAGGACGAATTTCTTCAGAGTGCTGCTAAATCTGTAACTGTTTTGGATGCCATTCTCATGCTAAAAACAGCGTGGAATAATGTGACCTCGACCACTATCCAAAATTGCTTCAGAAAATGTTTGCCATTGAATCAGGGAGAAACAATTCAATGCAACGAAGATTCTGAATTAGAAGCTTTAAACAGCGAAGAATGCTCAAACTTGGATGAAGAGTTTATCGAATGCGATCGTCAACTTGAATGTTTTGAAGAACTGAATGAAGTAAGAAATGATGAGACTGAAGTGTCGGAAGATGTTGAAATTGATGAGATATCCACTATTCCACTGCAAGCACTTGCTATGCTTGACGACGTAAAAAGAGTTCTTGAAAAACATGGTATACCAACTCAGGAGTTAAAGAGCACCCAACAAGCAATTCAAATTTACATAATACAAAACAAGAGCACGCGACAATCATCAATTTTAGATTATTTTCTGAAATAAATGTATGTACTGTGAAATTTTAATGTACTGTACATACATATCATTGTTTTTTATTTGTCTAAATAAATGTTATTTTATGAAATAAATGAAATTTTAAATACAGTATTATTGTTTTTTATTACACATTCCTTTATTATTACAGTATTTAAATGATTACTCTTTGTACAATAAATGCTTCTTAAAAAGGGTCTTATCCATATAAGCACAATGACCTATATAAGCACATTTTGTGCTGGTCCCGAGAACGTGCTTATATCGATCATCGACTGTATATGGAAAAGATTTTCCACAAGACTAAATTTTCTTTGAAATTTTAAAATATTATTCTGTTCGTATAAATTAAAATATGAATCCGTTAAATTTGTAATGTTTGTATAAAGTACCTAGATGCCCAGCAGATTCTCTGGCATCCTTTCTTTAACCAAACGAAAACAGTGTTGTCACGTCTATAATCTTAAACAGAGATTCCTAAATTCTAAATGTTCTTTTCGACTATTATAAACCACAATTATATAAATTCTTTTGCTAAAAAGAGTTAAGTGTCGAACCACAATTATATACATTCTTGACTAATATCATTATTATAATAGGACTGCGATTTAATAATCTTTCGTAAACGTGACATCAAGGAAACTCCTCGAGAGAAAATACCTCGAGGGAGGCAGTTCGTGCCGCACCTTTTGAGTGGTTAGTCAACCAAATTGGTTTCTCTTTCGTCTTACAATTCTCTGAACAAGTGTAGTGAAAAGGATTTGATTTTTTTAATTACTCTGTATTGGAAAAGAATTCTAATAGTTTAAAAGTGATTCCAACCTTGTGAAATAAAGACTGACAAAAGAAAACTCGTAATTTATATCCTTTCGAGAAAGGACTGAGGGAAAGGACGCAATTGGACAAGAGTATAAAGTGTTGTCCCGGAACTTCGCAGTCAGATTAATTAAACGGTATAAACTTCGTTGCTGATGCAAGGAAGCGACATACTGAAAATACCTTAAAGGTACTGAACGGACGCATTTCCTGAGCTCTCTGATATTGCTCCTACTTTTGCATATTGCTAATAATTTTACTTTTGGAAAGTTTTGAATTTTATATACTTGTGTTTACTGTATATTCACATTGTTATAGTGAAGTAATTGAATATTAGTGGTTTTTAGCGATTTAGAAGTATTCCTAGCGTGCCAGCTTAATTTAACTTAAACTTGTGATGGTTATAAACTAATTTTAACTGCGCGATGCATTCTCAGAAAGCGTCGTGTGTTAAGTGTCGGGTAAACCGGTATTATTCGAATTTTAAAGATTATAACGGCGGTCCTGTGGCGAATAACCGAGAGATCAGTTTGTTTCGTTTGCGAGTTAATGGAGGAAATAGTTGACATAAAACGCAGTGTACGTAAGGTAACGGAAAGACTTCCAACGCTTGATGAGGGCAGGGGTATGGCTATGGTTGACGAAAACCGAACCAATACTAACGTTGAAGACGTTAGTAATTTGAAGGGTGAGGTGCGTAACCTAGTTTCTAGTTTAGGTAACTTATCGGGAAGGGTTGATAAAGTTGAGGAAGGGGTTAAGGTTGGTCCCAGATTAATAGATGCGGAGGGATTTAAAGAAGATAAGGGTTGAGCTAGGCCGCGTACGTTAGGTGATAGGAATCCCCCCCTCCTATCGAGGTTTCGAACCCTTTCGCCCATTTCGAAAGGGACGTGAATGAGGGGAAACTATTTTAATTGGGGACTCTTTAGTGCGCCATATGGACACAGAGTTCGTTGAACGGCATCCAACCAAGAGGAGGAGGATCTGTCTACCAGGGACCAGGGTTGACAGAGTTAGAGACGAAGTGGATAGGATTGACGTTGCCTCCAGTCACTCGTTGTTAGTGACGATGGAAGGAAGCAACGACTCGTAAAGGCCCGATACGAGAGTGCCTGACCTTTTGGAGAGATATAGGGGGTTAATTAGGTCCCGAAACGCAAGGTCAGATAGGTCTCTAGTTCTAGGTATTACCGCTAGGCACGGTTTGGGTCTTAGGATTACGTCTAAAACGATATTTTTGAATACTGAATTAGAAGAGATTTATGCTGAGGAAAATGTACCCTTCGTAGAGCTGTGGTCAGAATTCAGTAATCCTAACCTTTTTATAAAAGATGGGGTGCATTTTAATGAAATAGGTAATGCTAGGCTAGGTAGGTTAATTGACGAAAACGTAAGAAAGCTGTATAGGTCGAAGCCTTCTTTAAACGTTGTGGGTCTGGGGAACGCGGGCCCGACGTGAAAAATAGTTTAAAACGCTGGCCCGTGGTAAAAAATAACAAACGTCTTTTATTGTAACGGGCGTAGTATTAGAAATAAATTAAACGAATTTAAGGCAATAATTTATTTTGGCAACTACGATATACAGGGTGGGCCGTAAGTTTCCATACATAGGAAAATTTAAATTATGGTCTTCACGTGCGTCGGTATTTGGATCAGCAGTTTCCGGATGCTTGGATTGGTCGGCGTGGTCCTGTGGAGTGGCCTCCCAGATCCCCAGATCTCACCCCCCTTGATTTCTATCTTTGGGGGCACTTGAAGGCCATGATGTATCAGGAAAAGATACGAGACATAAATCATCTAAAGGAACGTATCACCAACGCCATTACAAGCATAACGTCAACTGTGCTAATGCGTGTTCATCAACAGTGGGGAACACGTATTGAAATGTGTTTTCAAAACAATGGCAACCATGTAGAGCATATTATATAAATAAAAATGGTTGTCCATAAAAAAATGTTTATTTTTCCTATGTATGGAAACTTACGGCCCACCCTGTAGTTGCTATCACTGAAACGTGGTTAAATACCATGACTTGGGACTTCTTTGGGGAATTTGATATACCGGGTTTTAAACTCTTTACTAATGATTGGTTACATAGGATTGGTGGCGGCGTTTTGCTGTACATTCGTAATTCCATTAGGGCTATCGAGGTTAAGATAGATTTTCCGGCAGCAATTAATGCGATATGCGTTGAAGTTAGGCAGTGTAGTATTAGTTTTAATTTTATTGTTGTTTATAGACCTCCCGTTCAACCCCTCGATACCGATACTAGATTTTACTCACTTCTTGGTAACTTTATTGACAATCGGAATAGTATAATTGTCGGAGACTTTAACTGCCCTAATGTTAATTACGGAATCTTTTACTGGTAATGAGGAGGGTTTGAGATTGATTGAGTTCATGGAAGATAATTTTTTACGACAGATGGTTACAGAACCAACGCGCGGTGACAATATTTTAGATTTGGTGATGACGAACGGCGAAAATATTGTCGAAGGTTTAGAAGTAGGCGAGAGTTTAGGATGTAGTGATCATCAAATTCTTAGGTTTAAGTTATTGGTAGAAAACACTAAGGATAGTAACGTAATAGAAGTCCCTGATTTTCATAGAGCTAATTTTGATAGTTTTGTGGATAAGATGAGAGTAGTGGTCTGGGATAACTTATTTATGGGTAATGACACAAATTTGCATTGGGAGGCGTTTAAAGAAAGTTTTATGAATATTGAAAGGGAGTTTATTCCTCGTAGGCCCAAGCGCGCTAGAAATCATGGTAGGCCGAAGTGATGAACTAAGGAAATAGGCGAGTTCATAAACGAGCGTTTACCATGCGTATAGACTTAATAAGCGCAATTGCACGGCAGCTAACTTTAATAGATATATCGAGCTTAGACGTCAGGTTAAAAGATCAGTTAGGAATGCTAAGCGTAATTTAGAGATACTTATAGCTGCGGATAGTAAACATAATCCAAAAAAGTTTTTTGAATACCTCAATAATCGTAAGCAGATAAAAGATAACAGCCCCTCTAGTGGATGTTAACGGCGCTTTGGCTTCTGACGCTCAGGCGGTGGCGGGTATTTTCAATAACTTTTTTGGGACAGTTTTAACCGTAGAAGACGAGGACAATATCGTTCCATTTAGTAGCGAGAATATTTTGGATGTAATAACTGTTTACGAGGGTGAGATTGCGAATTATATCGATAGGCTAACGGTTAACACGGCTCCAGGCCTTGACGCTTTTTATCCCAGACATTTGGAAGGTTTGAAAGACGTTATTGTAGGCCCCTTAACAAAGATTTTTAATCATTCACTCGAAACGGGGATTATTCCTGACGACTTCAAATTAGCTAACGTCACATCCATTTTTAAAAAAGGCGACCGCACAGTAGCTAGCAATTATAGGCCCAATAGCTTAACGTCAAGTGTCGGTAAACTTTTGGAATCTGTAGTTAGGGATCGTATCATCGATCATTTAGAAAATCGAGATTTGATTAATAGTAGTCAGCATGGGTTTCGACGCCATAGATCTTGTTTAACTAATTTGTTAGAATTTTATAACGAAATAATGCGCGAATACGATAGGCATAGAGGGGATGACGTTATTTATTTAGATTTGAAAAAGGCGTTCGATACAGTTCCGCATAGAAGATTAATTGCGAAGGTTAAAGCGCACGGTATACGCGGTCAGGTAGCTAACTGGTTCGAAGAATGGCTTCGTGCTAGGAGACAGAGGTTTGTTGTTAATGGTAGTGAATCGGGGTGGCTGGATGTAGGTAGAGGTGTCCCACAGGGTTCAGTGTTTGGCCCATTGCTATTAGTAATTTACATTAACGACATAGATGTAGGATTGACTAGTAACGTGTCAAAATTCGTGGACGATACTAAAATAGGCGGTAAGGTTTTAACGAGGACGATAGAAATAGGCTCCAAGACGATGTAAATAGGATTATAGAGTGGACGGATAAGTGGCAGATGCAATTTAACGTAGACAAATGTAAAGTTTGCATATACTGTAGGTTCTCGTAACAATAATTACACGTACACGACGGATGATAGAGAGATAGCGAGCGTTGACGAGGAAGTAGATTTAGGCGTACGCGTACTTGGAGCCTTGCGCAAAAGCTAATAAGATATTAGGCTTCATAGCGCGCAATTTCGAATTTAAATCAAAGGATATTATTTTGCCCCTTTACAAGTCCCTAGTTAGGCCTCATTTAGAATATGCCTTTCAGTTTTGGTGCCCGTATTTGCGTGAGGATATTGATAGGTTAGAAAGGGTTCAGCGTTGTGCCACGAAACTAATTCCGTCATTGCGCAACAAGCCTTATGAAGATAGGATTAAAGAGTTAGACTTGCATTCATTCGAAACTAGGAGATTAAGGGGAGAGCTTATTGAAGTTTTCAAAATCGTTAATAACATCGATAACGTAATTTTTGACAAACTGTTCACTTTCGATAATAGCAATACTTGTAATAACGGATTTAAATTGCGTGGCAAGCGTTTCATTACTAATATCGCTAAAAACTTCTTTACGTTTAAAGTAATTGATAAATGGAATAATCTTCCCGCGCCCGTCGTGAACTCTATCAGCGTTAATGTGTTTAAAAACCGTCTAGATAGGCATTTTAAAAATATTAACGTTGTTTAAAATAAAAAAAACAATTGGCAACAGGAGCTCTGGGGGTGATAATCGGGGACGAGTCTGTTGACGTCTAATGCCAGCTTGTGACATGCCAGCGTGTGATATGCCAGAAAAAAATTAGACTAACACGAACTTAGTTGTAGCTTGTTGAGGGGAGGGGAACGCCCTAAAATCGGTGCAAACTTCCCAATGGCTTTGCGATGCGACCACCTGGACCCAGTTTCGGGCCAACTTTTTGTCTTTTTATTGAGAATGCCAGGACTCGCAACCACTGGAAACTATAAATAATCTTTTTCGACTGAGGTGGAACCCCGATTCCGGGGAAGACTTCATGGACTTTATAAGTCGAACCAACGAAGGGGTACAGATGTTTACGAATGTGTCCCGGATGCATGGGGGTACGGGGTACCACTAGAAATGCAACGCGTACTCACACTGAGTGTTTGGTACGCAAATATGGGAGCTCCTCATCGAGCGAAACTTCAAGAGGTATGCGACGTCACAACCTCGGAGACTGCCATCGACCAGCTAAACAAGGTCAGGAAAGTGTTCCCTTCTTTGGCAGTTCCTCCACACCAGTCGAAGGCAGAGGCGAAAGTGAGGGGGATGCAAACGGTGCGGGACCCTCCTTTTGCTCCCAGAGGATCACAGCAACCTCAGGCAATGCAGCAGAACACGCCGCCCACGTTTTACAATTGTGAGAAATCGAGTCATTTTGCGAAGCGGTGCCGGAGCGCCGCGTACTGTGGGATCTGTGGCAAGGAAGGGCATTGACGAGGGGAGCGGGAATCATGTAAGAATGCGCTACCGAAAAAACCGTCAGGCCCCACGAACCGTCAGCCGTTAGCCCGATCTAAAGTGTCGTCCACGAGCCAGCAACAACGGCCGCAGTTTAGGGACAACCAAACACAACGATCAACATGGAGTAAGTTCCTGACCAGAGTCGGGAATAAACGGGTCTACCTAGTGGAGTGCGAGGACCCCAAAGAGGAAGCAAGGGCTGCTACCGCACAGCTCTCGCTCGCCATTTCGACTGAAGTGAAGAATGTACTAGATCCACTGGAAATGGATCCCTGGTTCGACCCTTTTTTAGAACAGCATGTAGGGGAGCGGGGTTGAACCCCCTCCTGAAACGTTCACGCAACTGTGACTATGTAAATAGTAGAGAATTAGATGGTAAAGTTTCGTTCGTACGAAGTATTAGGACTAAGGAAACAAATGGTGAGTGCTCCCGTCCTTTGCTATTATACCCTTCATCCACATTGGATGATCACTCTTTGCCTGTTCGGCACATCCGAGCCACGAACAAGGACCTGCTTGTCAATATCACAGTTTTTGGGAAGTCTGGGAACGTACTGCTAGACACCGGAAGCTAAGCAACTCTCATTAAACTGTCTAGTCTGGAGCGAATTTGCGGGGAAACGTCAATAAACCGTAAACAATTGGGGATAAGGCCTGCCCGGGTTACCCTGCATGGAGATACTGGCAACCGTATCCTTTCATTGGGAATTGTTAAGTTACCAATGTGCCTCGGACCCACATGTTTCGAATTTTCAGGCATCATTGTGCCGGGAAAGTTTCCGGCCGATATTTTGCTGGGAATGGATTTCGTGGCGTCCAGCGCATGGAATGTGATCGGATTCCAGCAAGTCGAATTTGGGAATAGGTTACGTCCTATTTATAGCTCACGTGGTCGTCCCACATGTCCGGGTGTCTTTAAATTAGAGGCCAGTTCGGTGAATTACGGTCCCGAGGATCGTATGGCGTTTCGGCAGCTGTATGCCTCTGCCCAGTTTCTACAGGGACCCTCTGTGGAAGACGTAAGGGGTAGGAGCCCCAGACGGGAAGAAGGGTTCAATTTGTATAAAGAGCTTCTTCCTTTTCCGACGAAGGACTTGCCACTACCGAAATTAGTGAAAGAAGTCCATACGTTCGTGGGGGAGGCAGCCCCTAACCCCAGAACAGCTCGGCTAGATGATGTCGAGTTGTATGAGCATCTTTTCCCCCTTGTGTCGAAAGACGTTTCACTGGAGGAGTTAGTACATGAGGTGCACGCGTTCGTTGGAAAGAGCTCATGTGCTACCAGACCTGTTCTAACGAAGCAGAACCAACGCGCAGGACCACTTTGGTTAGCGATGAAGCTTTGGCCTTTCACCACTAAGGACCGTCCACTCTCGAACTTGTGGAAATGTGTCCAGAGGTTCATTGCCGACGGGCAACCATGTCCACGCGCCGACGGAAAACGGAAAACGTATCTTCCTGTTCCAAACGAAATGTTCTATGTTCTCTCGTGTGAAATTGCGGAGGACTCTTGTCGAAGTAAGAGACCCTCACTGAGTGTGAAGACGTTAACGCTTCCACCTAGTTACCTTGGTACACATTCGACGCGTACAATAAGAAGTTCAAATGTTTCAGCAACTGCCCGACCTGATTTCGTCGGTACCACCGAACTCGATCCGAATTTTGTCATTGGTGATTTTCCTGAGGATTAAGACGCGTCACCATCATCGACACTGGCCGATGGATGATGCGTCAGAAAACATAACCAACATGGCCATCGAGCTTGGATCGGATTTCGTACGAGACACGAAAGAACATCCTACCGAGTATAGTCATGATGTTTGTGCCTTCTCTGACTCAGACTCAGTTTTTGACACTTTTTCTGAGATCTCCAACAGCGCGAATTTTTCCGACCAGGAGCAATTCTTTTTGTCGTCTAGAGATCCAGTCATTATTGAACCGTTTGAGAGAGTTTGTTTTGCCGCTCGGGTCACGTCCCGGCAAGGAAACCCTCTTCCGGACGGAACCAATCTAGTCACTGAAAAAACCTGTCCACGAGCAAACTTGCTTGTGGCACAAACGCTGTGAACTTGCCGAAATTCTGAGCTTCCGGTACTTTGCATCAACCGAGGAATGAAACGTATCAGGTTGGAAACAGGTCAACGGATTGGAGAAGCCTTACTGGCGTATAAGGAAATTCTCGACCCTGACCACGTCCAGATAGCTATTCGCAAAATTTTTGATTCAGCCGAGCTGCCTACGGACGAGCTCCACGTGGAATATCGGGAAATCTTAGACCAGCTGATCGAACAAAATTCTCCAGATTCCCCCTTGCTTCGCAACTCTAAACTGTACCATCACTTTTAGGATTTTTAGTCGCTAATCAGGACTTGATTGCGCTTAAAGGTGATTCCTTAGGACGAACCAAATTAGCTCCTTTCCACATTAAATTAGAACCTCATACTCGGCCGGTATACGTTCCGCCGTATCGCATCCCTCATTCGCAACAAGCCATCGTTGAACAGCATGTGCAGGAGATGCTTGAGCAAGACCTAATAAGACCCTCAACAAGCACTTCGTCTGCTCCTATGAATTTGGTCACCAAAAAGGATAACTTCCGTCCATGTATAGACTATCATCGATTAAACACGATAACTATTTCTAATCGATTTCCTACACCCAACATGCAAGACGTGATCCAAAATGTTGGAGGATGTAAATAATTCACTACCTTGGACGAATGGAAAGTTTTGCCGTTTGGGTGCAAGAACGGGCCTGCATGTTTTTCGAGACTGATGGACATCGTTTTAATGGTAATTCTCGGCTTAGAAGTCCTTGTTTACCTCGTTGACCTGATAGTCTTCAGCGAGACAAAGGAAGATCATTTTCGGCGTCTCCAAAACGTTTTCGATCGACTTCGGAAGGCCAATCTGAAGCTCAAGCTCTCGAAATGTAACTTCTTCCAGACTTCACTTGTATATTTGGGGTACTTACTTTCTCCGGATGGAATCCGTCCTGATCCCGCTAAAATTCGAACCTTGACGAACCTCCCTGTTCCCTGCAACACGGATGAAGTAAGATCTTTCATTGGATTCTGTGGGTTCTACAGGAACATGATTCCTGATTTCTCGAAAATCGCTTCTCCCCTCACCAATCTATTCAAAAAGAATATGGGGTTCGAATGGACAAAAACTCAACAGGTCGCTTTCGAGACCCTTCGGGACAAACTGTTCGCAGGACCCATCCTCCAGTTCCCGAACTATTCCAAACCCTTCATTCTAGCGACTGATGCATCGCAGTATGGTCTAGGCGCCGTCCTGCTTCAAGAAGTAAATGGTGTCGAATTGCCCATAGCTTATGCTAGTCGTTTGTTGTTAAAGTCTGAATGCAACTATTCAGTCACCGAAAAAGAGGCCCTTGGAGTAGTATGGGGTCTGAAGAAGTTCAAGAACATGATCTACGGGTACGACATCACCGTCAAGACTGACCATCAGCCCTTGACCTCTCTATTCAAGAAGCTCCTGGAGGGACGTCTCAGCCGATGGGCACTATCAGTCCAAACATTTTCCACTTGTATAGTCTACCATCCGGGAAAATCGCACGTTCTGCTGGACTATCTATATCGACTCCGGGCAGATTCTGAGGCCGAAATACGCCGGATGCAAGTTCTACCCATCATGGAGGAACAAATGCTTCGCCGTCCCCAGGTCAGAAATACCTACACCGGGAAATTACTCAGGGAACTGAGTGGAACGGCAACGCCGTCGGGTCCGTCCTCTTCTCACCAAGTCATGAAGGACAGCATTTGTATTACAGACAATCACAAGGGAAGGACGTCATTGAGGTCTCAGCCGAACTCATCGACCTTGATCTGCGATTATGCCACGACTCTCCAGTTTCTGGCCATTTTAGTCCAGAACTCACGCAAAAGCGAGTCTAGGAGAGATTCCATTTCCCAAGATTGACAAGAAGGGTTTCAGACTATTGCAGCGTCTGCCCGTCCTGTTTAGAGCATAAAGGTCCACTTAACCAAACAGCCCACATGCACCAATATCCCGCACCTATCAAACCCTGGGATCGGGTCGGCATGGACATGATTGGACCTCTTTACCAAAGATCGCCTCGGGAAACACACGGATCTTGGTGTTCGCTGATCATTTCTCGCGTTACAACGAGCTGGTAGCTATCCCCGATTGGACCTCGGAAGTAGTTGCAAAGGCTCTTTTACGTCGAGTTGTACGGAATCAAACACTCCTTCTGTGCTTATCTCGGATCAAGCTCCTGAGTTTTGTTCGAAACTCCTGAATACCCTGTGTAAATTATGCCGGATCAAAAACACCCACATTACAGCCTACTACCCTCAGGCGAACGGGCTAGTTGAACGACAAAATAGGAAAATCACCTCCTATTTGAAACATGTCGTCGACGCAGACGGTAAAAATTGGGACGAGTGCCTCCCGCTGGCACGACTTGCCATTAACAACGCGTATAATCGTACTCTGGGAGATACCCCCCGCTTCATATTGTACCACTATGATAAACGTCTTCCTTTTGATTTTGGTGAAGCCCAAGACTCTACGGAACGACTACCAACCACGGACCAGATGGATGAGTATAATCGCATACTCACAAATCGAGCTTGGGAAGTCTTCAAGTTAGCTAGACAACACCTCGAAATATCCATAGACCAGATGCAAGCGGAGCAATATCACCGTTTCCCCCGACAGCGATCTGTGATGGGATGGTCCGTATCGCGTCACAGGATCTGCAGCAGAATAAGTACGAGGTGACGCACCTCCATACCCGGAAAAGTGAGGTCATTCACAAGGATCTCATCAAGATCGTTCCCGAAGCGGAGTTCCCACCTCCTCGGATGCCAAACCCAAGGGAAGGGCATTCTCCAGAACCGCCCCCAAATGTGGATCTCGAAAACACTGATGTTCTGTATGACTACTATTACTCTAGCTGCATATCACCAGCGAACCCCCCTGCAAGGGTATGGACTGAGAATCACCCGCCTAGAGAGACCAGAGAAAACTCGGTCAGTTCTCCGAATGTGGAGCTTCCGTCCGCTCCTCTTGCCGAGATCCTCGTGCCACCAGCTGTTCGGGATTCAGAAGTGGAACCGAGGACTCTTTCTCCTCCTTCTTTCCGACAGCGGGCCAGAACACTTTCCTCGCCGTCACCAAAGGATGACGAGGGCAAGGACCCTACCTATCGGCTTCAGTTATGTAGGCTTCCTCCTCCGCCAGGGGAAAACCGTCTCAGGGGACGAGCACCCCCTCTTCCTGGCCTAGCAAGTGGCATGGCCTCCCTTACCTCTGCCGAAAAGGGCAGCGACCAACCGCGACACACTTACAACCTAAGGCCACGCGCGCGCTCTCAAAAGGAACCGAATACACGAAACTAAGAACAGTAATCATAACGTCGGTTTACCTCATGTACAAACTGTTTCCTTAACCGCACTTCCAGTTCCAGAGCTACCACTACACGTACTCTATATAAATTTTAGGCGATACCCGTACATTCATGCCCTACGTATAAATTTATTGAACTACGCTTGAGACGTGGAATGATTGATGTCGGAGGCAATGAGCCACCAACGCGTACATCCAAAAACTTGAGCAATGTCCACACGTAACCCTTTCACGGCACAAACCCTTGAAATTTTATACCTTCCAAGCTATAGAGTTGAGTCAATTCCAAAGTTCTAAAAAGTTCTCAAAACGACAATACCGTTCTAAACCTTGCATAAATCGTATCAATTTCACTTAAGTACTTTTTCCAATAGTTCAATGAAATTCATTTCTCTAAATTTTTGTTCTCTTAAAGTTTGATAAAAATCGCTTATGATTTAAAAGTGTATGCACACGGTGAACTTAGACCAGTGTAAAAAAATGGACCAAAAGAAATCAGACTCCAAGTGCACAAGGACACACAAATGACTTAATTATAAGTGTTCATTAGCACATAAGTATCGATTTTAGTGTAAAATTTAACTGATAAATATAGTGGATTAAGTGCTAAGTATATGTATTTTGTTTAACTATTTCTTTTGTCCTTATGTAACACTACATCAACTACTTTTGTTTGAGAGGATTTTTCAAACTAACCCCCGAGTACCAACTCTGGGAGGGGAGCCATGTGAAAAGATTTTCCACAGGACAATAAATTTTCGTTGAAGTTTTAAAATATTATTCTGTTCGTATAAATTAAAATATGAATCCGTTAAATTTTTAATGTTTGTATAGAGTGCCTCGATGCCCAGCGGATTCTCTGGCATCCTCTCTTTAACCAAATGAAAACAGTGTTGCCACGTCTATAATCTTAAACAGAGATTCCTAAATTCTAAATGTTCTTTTCGACTATTATAAACCACAATTATGTAAATTCTTTTGCTAAAAAGAGTTAAGTGTCGAACCACAATTATATAAATTCTTGACTAATATCATTATTATAATAGGACTTTGCGATTTAATAATCTTTTGTAAACGTGGCACCACGGAAACTCCTCGAGGGAGGCAGTTCGTGCCGCACCTTTTGAGTGGTTAGTCAACCAAATTGGGTTCACTTTCGTTTTACAATTCTCTAAACAAGTGTAGTGAAAAGGATTTGATTTTTTTAATTACTCTGCATTGGAAAAGAATTCTAATAGTTTAAAAGTGATTCCAACCTTGTGAAATAAAGACTGACAAAGGAAAACTCGTAATTTATATCCTTCCGAGAAAGGCATTCCATTCTCTCAACGGACTGAGGGAGAGGACGCAACTGGACAAGAGTATAAAGTGTTGTCCCGGAACCTCGCAGTCAGATTAATTAAACGGTATAAACTTCCTTGTTAATGCCAGGAAGCGACATACTGAGAGTACTTTAAATGATATCGTCATATGCCTTAAGGGAATTTCATTTGTATGTAACATACAAATGCTCCATTGCAATGGTCGGTTCAGCTTCTGCTCGATGAAATTGATTATGCCACCTATACAGTAGACCCAGAGTTGACATTCGTACTGTCGCACCCTATCACCTGGAGACTTTGATCTCGCGTCACTTCATTCAAGTAAGCGAACAACGATTCAGATACATTACTTGCTTTTCCAGATTTAGGGCTCAAATGGTTAAGGTATTCTCCACCAGGCTCACTCAATAGTACATAATGTTCCTCAACAATTATATCCTGGTGCCATTTACCATCTTTATTTGTCTTTACCAACGTCTTGTCTTTTCTCCCATCAAAATATAAAGCTTTTCATCACCATAACTTTGTGCAGCTTCAACGTGTAATGTTTTTCTCAATTTCTGTCTCTCTTCTCACTTTACCTTGATCATTAAAAAGGTCACTGTCTTTTTCGGTAATGATACCCAAATCCACCAAAGTGGTTGAAGCAATGGCCGATGCAGCCCTATCTGAAACACCAAATCTGTCGGCTTCCATGGCGAGATTGGGTAAAGGGACTCTCATTTCAATGTTGGAGCATTCATATTCAGACTCAGTTGTTGACATTTCTTCGGTACTAGAGAGATCAGTGTTAGTATCAGATGAAAGCACATCATCAATGATTACTTTTTCGAATACTTCATGCATGATTATTTTTCTTCGCTTACTTCCATGTTGCTCCTTCAACGTTCTTGCATTTCTTTTTGCTGTAGATCTTGCAGGGGTACCATCCACACCTCCAATCACCATATTTCGCATAGTCCTCTGATCCTCAAGAAATTCCAGTTCTTCTTTGGGTATTCTTGATTCTTTTGGACAAACATAAATAATATGTTTTTCTTTACATCCGCTTTTTCGGCAGCCAAAATCTTGGTGCGAAACGAAGTTACATTTACAGGCACAAATGTCAAAGAGTCCTACCAATGATTTTTTGAACAATTCAATAAGCTTCGCACTGCTTTTGGATTGATTGAGTTGCGTCACTTTGTCGGTAAAGCGTTTCAGCTTGATAATTATGGATTTTTTACTCATTGAGGGTATTGATGAGCGTTTTCACACTTCGACCAATGCTTCTGCTATCGTTTCGAGAATATCATTATTTGTCAATTTTTCAGATGAGCCTTCCTTCAGTAGAAGAAAATATCTCCCAACCTGCATATTAGAGGGTAAGACATTATGTGGCAATTCACTTGGAATTCCGAACAGAAAATGTTGCTTCGCCGACTGTCTAGTTAGTAGGGATTTTGCCATATTTAGATCTGAGGTTAAATTTCTAGAGAAATATCACATTATGAAAATCTGAAAAAATACAAAACACGGAATTAGTTAAGACAAATTATATATAAGCTCTAAAACTAAAACGTAAACATATTTTACTCATTAGTCTTTGTAGCCACCCATGCTACAATATGGTGCATGCAGCTCCTACCCCCATCCATTATCAGCCATATGCAAGATGTCATTGACCTCGAGTGAGACTGATGTTTAGATAACCGTCTGTGTGTTCTTAAGTAGTTGGTGATTAGTTAATATCGCTTTGTGTTGTGTGAATATATTTTCTCGTTATCATAGTTATAACCAAATAACGCACAATATAACGCGATATCTTCTCCCAAAAACCGATAGATATTATACTAGGGGTCTTTCAAAATATGACTTTCCGCCATTTTGTTTTCGGCAAAAATGCAGCAGTTGGAGGGTCCTAAAAAGAAAATATTATCGTTTTGAACTTATAGAGGGTCAATATACCAAATCATGAGTGAGGGAAGACGGTTTAATATTTTCACTCCACCCTAATATACAGGGTGGGCCGAAAGTCTGGATCCATAGGAAAATATTTATTTTAATACATAAATTACAACAAATGGTAAATACTTAAAATGAATATCAACTTTAACTCGTAAATGCGTATCCGTGATACTGTACAGTAGTTCGTACTCCAGTATAAATACTCAAATACTTTTTTTATTTCAGCCCAGAAATGGCTTCGAATCTAACAACAGAAGACCGGGTAGAACTTGTGCTCATGTACGCAAGACAGGGCGCTACACACAGAGAAGTTGCTACCGAATTCAATAGAAATCATCCTGATAAGCATCCAGTAACACATGCGACTGTTGGCAAGTTGTTTAAACGTTTCAAAGAAACAGGAAGTGTACATGATCGACGGCGTTCTGGTCGTCCCAAAACTGCAACTGATGAAAATACCTCTGCAATGGTATGTGAAACTTTAATGAATAGTCCAGTAAAGTTAACAAGAAGATTATCAAATGAAACACGCATCTCGAGAACGTCAATTCGAAGAATTATTAAAAATCATAAATTCCATCCCTAAGTGTCTCGATGTCAGAGGCAGCCAATTTGAGCATTTGTTATAATTTGTTGTTTATACTGGAGTACGAACCACTGTACAGTATCACGGATACGCATTTACGAGTTAAAGTTGATATTCATTTTAAGTATTTACCATTTGTTGTAATTTATGTATTAAAATAAATATTTTCCTATGGATCCAGACTTTCGGCCCACCATGTATATATATATATATATATATATATATATATATATATATATATATATATATATATATATATGCAGTATATATACAAACTGTGTGTGTGTATATATAGATATATATATGTGTATATGTATATATATATATGCGGTTGGTGTGTCCAGAGGGTAAGCGGTAGCTGCAAATATATATATATATATATATATATATATATATACACAAACTCAGAATGGTTCCCTGAGAACATTATATGTTAAACACAGACCGTGCATGGAACAAGGAACTCTTCTGGGAAAATTAAATCCACTATAGTCCGAATAAGTAATGGTAAATGACAAATACCATAGTTTTTTTTCCTTTTTCATGATTTTAGCCCGACGTGGGCAACGGGTCTCTCGCAAAGAGATCCCATAAATATAGCTTCCCTCACCAGCTATCTGCAAAGCAGACAGGATCCAGCTTTGGGACGTGGATCTAGGGTTTAAAGCAAGCCTAGATCCCTACACTCAGAACCTCTATATAAGTAAAAGACTCGTTGCATTCACGTCGTGTTGAATAAATCAAAGAAAAAGGGGGTAACTATTGTATTTTTAGCCAAAAAAACCAAAACTTAAACCTCAACCGGGACATTGAGCGTCCACTTTTCAAGGCACGAAACACGTCCGTTTAGTATACACAAACTCAGAATGGTTCCCTGAGAACATTATATGTTAAACACAGACCGTGCATGGAACAAGGAACTCTTCTGGGAAAATTAAATCCACTATAGTCCGAATAAGTAATGGTAAATGACAAATACCATAGTTTTTTTTTTCCTTTTTCATGATTTTAGCCCGACGTGGGCAACGGGTCTCTCGCAAAGAGATCCCATAAATATAGCTTCCCTCACCAGCTATCTGCAAAGCAGACAGGATCCAGCTTTGGGACGTGGATCTAGGGTTTAAAGCAAGCCTAGATCCCTACACTCAGAACCTCTATATAAGTAAAAGAC